>OX596074.1:34128186-34675686 GCA_951394005.1 Protophormia terraenovae
ATATTCGGAACCTAGATAGGATAATTCAGGGTGCGATTTTAGTATTTGAACGGGACTCTTTTACAGAATACTTGGAAAAGGTACGGGTGGACAATAGGACTTATCGGAAGGTTAAATCTGCAGCGGGATTAAATATCCGTCCGAGTGTTGGTAATTTGAAAAATCAAACAGATGAGATAGTATCTGATAATACTGGAAAGGCGAATTTACTAGCTGATTCTCTATTTCAGATCCCTCGGCCTTCCCGGAATTTACAGTCAGATACATTTAGGGATACTGTTAGGAGTACTATCTCCACACTGGACCGATTTACTCCACTGACCACATTTGGGGACTTAATCACAGCGGATGGTAGGGCTACTACTAATACGGGAAACAGGCTTGGGTTTGTCAATCCTGAAATGGTGGGCTCTGCTTTGAAAAGGAGATCGAACAAAAGATCAAGTGGGGTGGACTGTGTACCTGATTTCGTCCTTAGGAAGACGGACAACTCAACGTGGGTATTCCTATCGATTTTAATGAACCACTGTATTAATTTAGGTTACTTTCCGAGGGCTTGGAGAGAGGCTTTAGTGGTCCCCATTTTGAAACCAGGGTCTGACCCTGGACAAAGTGGGAGCTATAGGCCGATTTCCTTGCTTTCAGCATTTGGGAAACTACTTGAGTATTTTATTTTACTCAGGATTAACGAGAGGATTCACGATGGGGGCATCCTTAAGGACTTTCAATTTGGTTTTAGGGAAGGCCTCAGCACTTCTCATGCGCTGATGGTATTTTCTGACTATGTTACGAGGGCTTTGAATGGCAGATGTTCTACGATAGCTGTCAGCTTGGACTTCACCAGGGCATTTGACACTGTATGGCATGATGGCATAATATACAAACTGATGAATATGGGTTTTGGGACGGATATCTGTCGAATGGTTATCAGTTTTCTGGAAAACCGGACATATAGGGTGCGAGTAGGAAACGTGACATCGGACGTGAGGACTCTTTCAGCGGGCGTGCCACAGGGGTCATTACTTGGCCCTGTGCTTTATAATATCTTTGTATCTGACATACCTCAGCCACCTAAGGGTATACTATTATTGACATACGCTGACGACATTCTTATTGCCATGTCGGGAGCTAGGGCAAAGATGGTTAATAGGAAACTTAACGAGTATTTAAGTGTTCTTGACGAATACTTTTTGAAATGGGGATTGAATTTAAATATTCAGAAAACGGTTTCTATTATTATTAGAGGTAAACGTAAGTATATTTATCCGAACTGCAGGTCTTATGTCCCATGTCTTAAAATTGGAGGGCAGACAATACCTACTTCGGACAGAATGAAGTATCTAGGTGTAATCATCCATGAAGGTTTTGAATATTACCGACACATTGATCGTATATTGGAGAAGGCGAAGAGAATATACTTTGCGTATCAGAGCGTACTCAGACGTAGAGGCGGACTCGATGAAAGGATTCGTTTGCTGATTTATAGGCAGGTGATACGGCCTATAGTCTCCTACGCCTTTCCATCTTGGTTTGGAATCTCTTCCTGCCAGATGGAGAGGCTCAGGAGATGGGAGAGGGCAGTTCTGTCTGCATGTTTGGGCATGAGACCCCGGTTAGGAGAGGATGGGATACCACGGAGGCCTTCCTGTGTTTCTATCTATGGTAGGATTGATTTTGAGAGGATTGATGTCTATATGGTGGAAATGGCTCTTCGATTTCTGGAGAAAGCCAGTTCTTCTCGGAACTCTCTGGTTATGGATTGCTTTGAAAGATCAAGGAATCTGGAGACTGTTCAGGTATCTAGATATTTGTCCCCAGTGGACCTTTTAACCCTTAGGGGAGCTGGTCTTCTCTATGAGGGTGCAGATCTCTTATTTTATCATAGGAGAATAAACACGTTGAATATAAGTGACACTGTGTACAACACTGCTCAGTGAACTATTGCCTATTCTTTTGTATATAGTTTTTCTCTCTATCATTTTAGTTTGTAAGTATATTAGTTTTAGATTTAGATTTAAGGCTTAGATGTTAAGTTATTTAATATGAGAGCTTCCCCTTTTAATCCCTTTTTTGGGGAAATTATAGAGAATGAATAAATAAATAAAAGTATCAGCGATCTAATTAAATTATAAGAATGAATAAATTGTGAAAGTCCTTGATAAATACGATAGTATGTAAGGAAACAAATAAAAAATGTATTAGTTTTGTAAGAAAATTAAAATTGTAAACTGAATCTATGGGATAATAAATAAATGAAATGAAATGAAATGAAATGTAGATAGTCACAGTTTGTGAACAGTGTTAAAAAGTGTTTGTGAAGTGAAATTAAAATTGTGAAAAATGCCTCCCAAAACCAGTGGTAAAGCAGCAAAGAAGGCCGGCAAAGCCCAAAAGAATATTACAAAGAGTGACAAAAGCAAGAAGCGTAAGCGCAAGGAAAGTTATGCCATCTACATTTACAAAGTGTTGAAGCAAGTACATCCCGACACTGGCATTTCTTCGAAAGCCATGAGTATCATGAACAGTTTCGTTAATGATATTTTTGAACGTATTGCCGCTGAAGCATCCCGTTTGGCCCATTACAACAAGCGTTCAACCATCACCAGTAGGGAAATTCAAACTGCCGTCCGTCTTTTGTTGCCCGGTGAGTTGGCCAAGCACGCTGTCAGTGAAGGTACTAAAGCTGTTACAAAATACACTAGCTCCAAGTAAATTATTACTACCACCTTCCTGTTGTCAACGAATTGTTTATTTCTTTTACATCAAAGGTCCTTTTCAGGGCCACAAAATTTTTTTAAAAAAGAGATTTAAATTGTTATCAAAAAAGGAAAATTTCTATTTGTGAATATTTTATTTGTGATTATCCGACGGTACTAAATTATTATCAAATTGTGTGTATTATTATTTTTTTCTTCGTAGATTTCATTATTTTTTTACAGTGTGTTGGCGATTTAAATGTGTTTTGCCGTCGGCATTTTGTTAATAATGAAGCGCTTTTTTTTTTTTTTTTTCAATTTATAAATTTAAAGAAATTTTTAGATTTTTTTGAATTATTAATACGAATTATTTTTTCCATTTTTTTTTTTTTTTTCTTTTTATGTGTGAATTTTTGGTAGAAACTATGTTTTATTATTTTGTAATTTTTTTGAGCTGAATATTTGTTATATATTATTTCAATGGTTTATTTTTGGAAGAATTAAAAAAGAAAATAGAAAAATGGCATTTTGTTAATAATGTGAAAATGGCATTTATTGTTTTTAAATTTTATTTTAGAATTTTTTATAAAAAGAAATAATTTTTATTTCAAGTTAATAAATAATTTCTTTATATATATATTGTTTTTTTGTTTCGTGGAATTTTTGGAAAAATGAAACTTTTTTTAAACTGTATTGTGTGATTTTCTTTTTATACCTGAAAATTGTGTTTTTTCTCTGATAGTTTATTTTATTTTATTTTTTTTTGTAAGAATAAGAAAATTTGTTTTAATTGTGTTTTGCCGACGGCATTTTGGTAATAATATGAAGCACTTTTTGTAGAATTTTTGGATTTCATTTTATAATCGTTATATTTTTAGCCGACGATATTTTATAATTTTTTAGTTGATAATTTTCTCTCAATTTCCTTTATTTAGGAAAAAAAGAAAAAAAAAAAAAAAAAATAAGAAAATACTTTTATTAAATTTGTCTTTGAATGTTTTGCCGACGGCATTTCAAACAAGAAAAAATTCTCTATTTTCAACAATACTTTTTCATGAGGAATATTTTGTTGTATATTTTTTCAACGAATAAAATAGTTAATATTGTTAAAAATAAATAAATAATATTAAGAAAATACTTTTAATTTAATTAAATTTGTTATTGAATATATTTTCGAATGTTTTCACGATGGCTTTTCAAAGAAGAAAAAAATTCTCTATTTTCACAAGGAATATTCTATATTTTTTTCACAGATAAAATAGTTAATTTTGCTTAAAAAAATTAATCCTTCATAGAAAAAGTTTAAATTTAGAAAATTTTATAAAAAAAAAAAAAATATATATAAATTTTTAAATAATAAAGTAGGTTTGAATTAGTTTGATCTCTTTTAAAAAATATTTTGTAGCCCTGAAAAGGGCTTTTTATTATAGAAATAAATAATTTTTCGAATATCGAAAAATAATTTGTTTTGAGGAGGAAAAAAGCAGCTGCAGTAAATAAAATTATTTACTTTTTAGCGGCGGCCTTTTTGGCAGCTGGTTTCTTTGCTGGGGCAGCTTTTTTAGGTTTTGCTGCAGCGGTAGCGCTCTTTGCTTTGGGTGCTTTTGGTTTAGTGGCTGGTGCCTTTTTGGCGGGTTTAGCCTTAACTGTACCAGTCTTTTTGGCTGTTTTTGCTTTGGCCTTTTCTGTCTTCTTCTTTTCGGCAGTCTTTTTGGCGGCAGATGGTTTCTTTGCAGCAGCGGCAGCCTTTTTGGTAGCGGCGGCCTTCTTCTTTTTGTCAACGGCAGCAGCAGCCTTCTTCTTTTCAGCAGAAGGCTTCTTTGCCTTTGGTTCTTTTGAGGCGGCAGCTGATAATTTGAAAGATCCAGAAGCACCCTTACCTTTAGTTTGAATTAATTTTCCGCTGGTTACAGCACTCTTCAAATATTTTTTGATGAAAGGAGCCAATTTTTGAGCATCTACCTTGTATGTGCTGGTAAGATATTTCTTAATGGCTGGAAGAGATGAACCACCGCGTTCCTTCAATGTTTTAATGGCAGCATCTACCATTTGTTGGGTTGGTGGATGAGTAGGAGTACTGGATGGTTTTTTGGCCTTAGTGGCGGTTTTCTTTGCCTTTTTCTCGGCGGCTGGTGCAGCAGCTACAGGAGAGGCGGAGGTTTCAACAACGGCGGAATCAGACATGTTTTATTATTATTATTTTTTCTTTACACTTGGAAATTTAAACACTTTTATTTTAATAACACAACTTTGTATATAACACTTTATATGGGTGCGCTCACAATAATTTTACTTACATCCAAAGTATGAGAAGTTCATAGTAGTCAATGCGTATAGATTGTTAAATTTTTAGTACGAGCGTGTAGAAAATTTTACAAAAGTTTTTTGAAATTTTAAATTTTTTCTTAAAGATTTTTGAAAATTTTTCCAAAAATTTATTACAAATTGATAGCTTAGATATCATTGAATGCATATAAAATAACAAAATATTTTTTTTCTACCCAATGAAATTTTTATGATCATTTTCTTAACAAGATTCTGAAAATTTTCTTATAAATTATTAATAAAAGTAGAACATTTTTAAATAAATTATTAAAATATTTGTAAGAAAACTATTTCAGATTAAACTTTTATATGTTTTCTTTGTGCTAAATTAATAAAATTATAATTTTATAAATTTTTCGATTTTTAAAAATTATTTCAAAATTTACTCTATGACAACGAAAATTTCTCATATTGACCAAATTTTCATAGGTATTTTTGCTTAATCCTATTATATGAAAAATTAAATATAATGATTTTTAAAGAAAATTTTATCAATTTTAAAGAGGATTTTACAAAATAATTTAACATAATAATGCTAAATTAATATTTTTTCATATTTTAAAAAAACAATTGCAAAATAACCTTTAATGAAAGTACGTTTTCTATTACTCTTGTTTAGAGGTGGATCAATACAATATGAAGTTAAGATTTTTTCTGTCAAGCATAATAAAACTAATTTTTTACACTGAATTTATGGATTTTGAGTATATAAGAATATTATTTTTATGGAATAATATAACAAAATTTATAAAAAATAGAAATAATAATAGTAAAAAGAAAAAAATTAGATATAAATAAAATTTCGTATGTAAAATTACTATTTTTTTCCTTCCTTAAATTATTAATAGATAACTCGTATATTTTTTTTTTTTTTATTTTTAAAGAAATCACAACTGAATTATATAAAAATTTATTAACTAATTTTAAATAATGCAAAAATTATTATTATTATTATTATTTTTGTGTTTTGTGAAATTAGTAAAGTAAATTAGTAAATATGTTCAATTCCTTAAAAAAATGTTGGTTTTATTTAAATAAATATTTCTTTTAATAAAATTTTAATTTATTTTAAAATAATTTACTTTTTTAAATTTAATTAATTAAATTAAAAAATATTTCGAAATTAAAGAATTTTTAAATGGCTTAACAAAGGAAAATAACAAAATAATTTAAATTTATTTTCTTTAATTTTAAAATGATTTTATATATATATATATATATATATATATATATTTTTTTTTTTACAAAAATATTTCAAAATTAAAGAATTTTAAAATGATTAAACAAAAGAAAATAACTAAATAATTAAATTTATTTTAAACAAACATTTTTTGATTTTTTTTAATAAAAGGTAAAAATAATATTTTTATTTATTTCAAATTATTCAAAAACATTTTATTTTCATATGTAACAATAAAATGTTTCTGCATAAATAAAAATGAAATCATATTTTTCCCCCCTAAAAAAAATAAAAAATTCAATTACTTTAGTATTTTCTAACGGATTTTTTGAAATACTAATAAAAAACCTTTTATTTTTGAAAAATATTAATGCTTTGGGTACTGGTCCAGAAATACCATTAATAATAATTAATTTTTATATTAATTAAAGAAATATATTTGAAAATGTTTCATATTTAAAATTAAATTTAGTCTCTTTTTCATATAAATTTATTAGCCCTTATAAGGGCATTTGTATAATTGTTTTCTATTAAGAAAATATAAATTTTTAAAAAAATTTATAAATTCTAATAAAAATAAAAAAGTTAACAAAAATATATAAATATTTAATGTAAAATTTTTGAAAATAATTTTAATAAAAAGCAAGAAATTTTTGTAAAAATTAAATTGTGTTTTGCCGTTGGCATTTTATTAAAATTAAATATAATGATTTTTCTCTCATTATTATTATTATTGTTATTATTATTATTTTTATTATTATTAATCTTATTATATATTCGCTTTCATGCAATAAGTTTATTTAATATTGTTATTTTAACAGAAAACGAAAAAAATATAAAAATAATAATTGCAAAATTTTAACTTATAAAATTTATGAAAAATATTTAAGTATTTTAATAGAAAGCAAAATTTTTTTAAAGTGATAATTGTGTTTTACCGTCGGCATTTTGTATTATGATATTTTTCTCTCTCTCTCATGTACCCATATATCGAAATAATTTTGTTCAATAAAAACAAAATAATTCAATTTGTTATTAATTCGAATAAAAATAAAAAATTAAACAAAAATATATGTATAATTATAAACTTTTGTAAAATTTTTATTGGCTTTCATGCAAAAAAGTATATTTAATATTGTTATTTTAACGAATAAAGTAAAAAAAAAAATATATATCAAAATAATAATAGCAAAAATTAAACTTCTATAAAATTTATGAAAAATATTTTAATACAAAGAAAAATAATTTCAGATTGAAAATTAAATTGTGTTTTGCCGTCGGCATTATGTTATACGATATATTTTATATAATAAGTATTATAACATCGCAAGTTTTAACGGACAACACAAAAAAAAATCGAAATAATGTTTTTGTTCAATAAAATATTCTTTAAAAAATTTTCAATAAATATTTAATAAATAATTTATTTTATAAACAATAAAAAAAAAATAGGTTTGACTTTGTTTGATCTCTTTTTAAATATTTTTTGTAGCCCTAAACAGGGCTTTTTGTTTTAAAAATAAGCTAAAAAAAAAAAAAAAGGAAAAAATAATAAGAAATCAATGAAAAAAATTAAAATTCAACACACAAATCGTCTTCATTTTAAACCATAGCATAGCTGCTGTAAAAAAAAAAAGAAACCACACACATTTTTTTACACACATCCCGGCGGGGGGACGAAAATTTTCATTCAAAAATTGCACTATCTCTTTTTGAAAAATTTTTGTGGTCCTGAAAAGGACCGATTGTTTCTCTAAAAAAATATTTTCTTCTTGTTGTTAATGTTGAATATTTACATTGATGGTCTATACTATTTACGTCAATTTAAGCACGTTCTCCACGAATACGTCTGGCCAATTGGATATCTTTTGGCATAATTGTAACACGTTTAGCATGGATAGCGCACAAGTTAGTATCTTCAAAAAGACCAACCAAATAAGCTTCACTAGCTTCTTGGAGAGCCATTACAGCAGAGCTCTGGAAACGCAAATCAGTTTTGAAATCTTGAGCAATTTCACGAACCAAACGTTGGAAGGGCAATTTGCGGATCAACAATTCAGTACTCTTCTGATAACGACGAATTTCACGCAAAGCTACAGTACCAGGGCGATAACGATGAGGTTTCTTAACACCACCAGTAGCTGGGGCACTCTTACGAGCAGCCTTAGTAGCCAACTGTTTACGTGGTGCTTTGCCACCAGTCGATTTACGGGCAGTTTGCTTAGTACGAGCCATTTTTTTCACTTCACTTTTTTTAGTTAGTCACTTCACAATTTAATAAACACTGAAACACTGTTAACACACTAATAATTTAGTTACACGCAAAATGTCGGGTTTATATAGAAAATTTTCCCAAATAAAATACAGGGGTTTGTATGTATGATTGCTTGTGGTGGTTGTTTCTAGCTAAACGCACACAATATGAAGCGTACAACAATATATTACCGACTCATTCTAATTTTAGTTAAAATTGGTATAAATACGAGTGACTTTCCCGTACAAATTATTAGTTCTTGTGAATCATTTGTGAAGTGTGTGTTTAAGTGAAAAAAAATAATAAAAAGTGAATAAAAATGACTGGTCGTGGTAAAGGTGGTAAAGGCTTGGGAAAAGGTGGCGCTAAACGTCATCGTAAAGTGTTGCGTGATAATATCCAAGGTATTACCAAGCCAGCTATTAGACGTTTGGCTCGTCGTGGTGGTGTAAAACGTATTTCTGGTTTGATTTACGAAGAAACCCGTGGTGTTTTGAAGGTATTTTTGGAAAACGTTATTCGTGATGCCGTCACCTACACTGAACACGCCAAGAGGAAAACCGTAACCGCTATGGATGTTGTCTATGCTTTGAAGAGACAAGGTCGTACTTTGTACGGTTTCGGCGGTTAAATATATTTTATGGAAAATATATTGGATACAGTAAATAATAACAACAACGACAAAATTATATTTTCAACAACAGCAAACAATCGGTCCTTTTCAGGACCACAAAAAATATTTAAAAAGAGCTATAATTTTTTCGAACAATATAAAATTTTTTTCATACAAATATTTTAATTGAAATTTAAAAAAATTCTTATTTCCTTTTTATTTTATAATATTCAATTTAGTATAAAAAAAAATCTTGATTTTAGTACATAGAAAAATTAACGTTTTAATTTAAATATTTTTTCTTTTCGAAATAGAATATTAGTGATTTTTCGTTTTTGATATTGCTGTGCATACTATTTATCTAACAAAAAACTCAAACAATAAGAACACTATTTAATACACACACGAATACAAACAAATACTATTTGTGTTTTTACTAATAGTGAAATAATTATTTTTTTCTCTTTTACTTAAAAATAATATAATATTTCATAGTTTACTAAATATATTTCATTTTTAAAATTTTTTATTATAAATTAGTTTTTTAAATAAACGATGTAGTCATATATTTTTTGTTTAGTTTTTGTCTTTAAATAAATTTATTATTATTATTATTTTTTTTTTTTTTTGCTTTTTAATATGCCTTCAATCATATAAAATTTTTAAAATAATGATATAAATATTTTAAAATAATTTACTATATGAATATTTAAAAATTATTAAAATTTAATTAACGAAAAAAAAAAAAAAAAACATTCTTTTAATTTTCATGGTACATAACTGTACGAAATAATAAACACAAGAAATGCACTAACGACTGACAAAAACAGAAAAATAAAAAATGTACATACACATACTAACACACGCACAAACAAATACTCATAATGAATAAAAGAAATTTGTTGTTCTTCTTTTACCCACAGCAAAGAAATTTTGTTTTATTGCAAAAACGTAATTAAATATTGGAATAAATAATTTGACTAAACTTTACTTTATTATTATTATTATTAAAAATTATTAATAAAATATATTAATATTTTATTAAATAAATAAAAATATAAAGGAATTTCATTTAAATAAAATTATTATTTTAATTAAAATACTGTGTTTTTATTTACACATTTTCTAAATAATTACAAAATAAAAATATTGTTTTAAAAATTATTTAATATTATTGATATTTAATTTTTCAAAAAATCATTATTCAAGTCAGTCATTAAAATTACCAAATAAAAGAAAAATTCCTTTAGTCTAACTGTACACAACAAAAATTATACAAAATAACAAAAACTACTATACACACATAAAAAACAAAAAGAAGAAAATTTACTGTATACAAAAATTACATATACTGACAAACACAAACAAATTGAAGCAAACAAGAAATCTTCGCAAATAAACAACAATCAAATGCAACAACAACTTCATGCATATTTAGTTGGTTTCTTTCTCATTCTCTCTTTTCCATACAATGAGTAATTATAAAGCAATGTTTGTGTTTGTTTGTATGTTCGTTTTTGTGTATAACAAACCAGTTTTATTTAGGTAAAATATCAAGGGTAGATTAAAAGACAGATGTTTTTTTTTAGTAATTGAAGAAAATTAAAGTAACCCTATGCAGCTGCCGCTAAGAAAAAGTATGTATGGGAATTTTCGATAAGATTTATGTAGGTATATGACAAAGGAAATTTTTTTTTTTTTCTTAAAAAAATTAATAGTTTAGAAAAAATTTATTCTCTTTTTTGAAATAAATTTGTCGTCCTGAAAAGGACGGTTGGATTGTTAAATACGATGGTCTGTATATAATATTTAATAATTGTTGTTGTTGGGTTAAATAATTTAAGCCTTCTTTTCTGTCTTCTTGGGCAATAATACAGCTTGAATGTTTGGCAAAACACCACCTTGAGCAATGGTTACACCAGACAACAATTTATTTAATTCTTCGTCATTACGGATGGCCAATTGCAAATGACGGGGAATAATTCTGGTCTTTTTGTTATCACGAGCAGCATTACCAGCCAATTCGAGAACTTCAGCGGCCAAATATTCCATAACGGCGGCTAAATAAACTGGAGCGCCGGCACCAACACGTTCGGCATAATTGCCTTTGCGTAGCAAACGATGAATACGACCGACGGGAAATTGTAAACCAGCACGGTTTGAACGGGACTTTGCCTTTCCCTTAACTTTGCCACCTTTACCACGACCAGACATTTTTCACTTTTTTAGTTTTATTAAACACTTCACTTGAACACTGTTAACACAAACTGATAAAATTAGTACCAATATGGTGGCTATTTATACTTTTTTCGTTATCTTGTGTGCACACACTGGGGTTGTTTGTGTTTGTATAGACGACGTTTAGTCAGCATTAATTCGTTAGTTTGAAAAAAGGTATTTAAAGCGCACATTTTGTGTAGATAGTCACAGAGGATCAAGTGATTAGGAGTGTGGAGTGAGCTGTAAGCGAATGGTGATCGGAAAAGTGGAAAAGTTAGTTGTGATTAAATTAATAATTTTGTGAAGTGTTTGTGAAGTTTATTTATTAAATTTAAAAACTTTGTGAATAATATTTTAAGAAATAGTTGTTAATGAATATTAACAGTGCTATGAAATTTTGAGAAGCCCGTAGAGGGCATTGTGTAATAGTGATAGGACACTATATTTTATGAAATAGAATAAATAAACATTTAATAATCTGAATCTGTGAAAACATTTATAACAAAAGTAAATGTATGAACAATCGAAGATGGAAGATGAACATTTAAATTCATCTAAAAAACTCAAGAAAACCACTGAACTTGATGTATTGAAAGAGCGGTTAAATGAAGCTCTAAGAAAAAATGAAGAATTAGTAAAAACACTGAAAGAAGTTAAAGACCAATATGATCTTAAAGTTAACTATTTAATTGGTGAGAATGAATCCCTAAAATGCCAAGTACAGGGATTAGTCAAGATGCAGCAAAGTGTTGAACTGGAAAGCATTGGCACTAGTGATGACGAAATGATAGCTGAAGCTGAGGCGCCAATTTCTGCTCCTGTTGTGAATAAAGGAAAGAAGGAAGCTGATTCATGTGCGAAAACTAGCAATTCAGCACCTAATAATGCTAAGCAGCCTGAAAAGAATAGTGGAAGAACTAGTAAAAGTAAGTCTGTACCTGTTCTGTCTACATCTGGGGCTAATGTTAAGGACATTATTCTTTATATTAATGACACCTTAGAGCATGAAAATTATAATATTAAAATATTAGGTAAAACTGTTGCAAACATAAGGGTCTGCACTCTTGACGATTATAATAAGGTAAAGAAGATGCTAGAGGATAGGAAGATACATTTCTTTACTTATACCCCAAGGGGTCTACGACCATTTTCGGTCGTTGTAGAGGGACTATCTGGCTCATTTGAGACAGATGAGGTACTGGAATACCTGAATGGTCTCCAGATTGATATAAGGATAGTTGGTTTAACCAAATTGGGAACTAACACTTGGATGCTGAAGCTAACAAGAGATTCCGATATTAGGAAATTCTACCAGGTTAGATATATTTTACACTGCAGGGTAAACATTAGAAAATATGTCAGAAGGGGCATTACTCAGTGCTTTAATTGCCAACGCTATGGGCACGTTGCAATGAACTGCAGAATGCCGTATCGATGTGTGAAGTGTGCCGGGGATCATGGCCCTGGTAACTGTGAAGTTCCCCGAAAGGGGGATAATGATCAGGAAAGATTGATAACTGATAAGGTTACAGGGGAGGTTACTCGAATAGTGGGAGTACCTGTCAGATGCGTGAATTGCAATGTGGTGGGTCATGCGGCTAGCTCTAAGGAGTGTCCGCGTAGGATAGAATTGATTCGTAGGATGGAGGAAAGGAGGGCAGCCGGGGGTAACTCACGTCTGCACACATCCTCTTCTAGTGGAAGTAAGCTTGTAAAGGGGGTCAGCTATGCCACTGCGGCTGGGGCTGCTTCTGTCGGTAACGGCCAGAAACCTGGACGGATAGAAAATTCTGGGAATGCTCTTACAATGGAGGACGCTCTGTCTCATTATAAACTGATGGACAAGGACTGTGATCGACTCTTTGGGGGCGGTATACTACAATGTTTGAGGAAGATAAGTAGTTTTAGTAAGGACTATAGGAAATTAAGCAGTGATGAGGACAGGTCAAAGGCCCTGCTTGGTATGTTGATAGCTCTTAGTCAAGATGGCTAGAAC
Organism: Protophormia terraenovae; assembly: GCA_951394005.1. Classification (NCBI taxonomy): domain Eukaryota; kingdom Metazoa; phylum Arthropoda; class Insecta; order Diptera; family Calliphoridae; genus Protophormia; species Protophormia terraenovae. Next base: position 34,141,471 of record OX596074.1, read on the forward strand.
ACTCAAATGTATTTTTGTAAACGTGAATTCAATTGTCTCTAAACACCGGAGACATTATTTGAATTTATTTCTAGTACGACATAAACCGGACATATTAATGGTGGCTGAGCACCGTCTGAGTTCTCGACATGTACTTGACTTTAGGGGTTATACCATATATAGACAGGATAGACAGAATGGACGTGGGGGGGGAACTGCCATTCTAGTTAGAGACACAATTTGTTCAGAGGGAACTACTGTGGACACAGGGGATATTGAAAATACAGCTGTTAGGATACGTAGGGCAAATGGAGAATTTATTACTATTATCTCCATGTATCTTCGACCTTCGACAATTTTCTTGGCTAGTTACTTTGACGCGGTGCGCAATCTGGCTAGGAATGGTTCCGTACTTATTGGTGCCGACTTGAATGCGAGACACCCATATTGGGGTGATGCCTATATTAATGGGAGTGGGAATGCGCTACGGGAATTTTTATTAGCATGCCCTGACTTAGACATTCAAAGGACGGAAGGACCGACTAGAATCAATACGGTCATGTCATCTTACATTGACTTTTATATCACGACTGCTGATATTATTGCAGCTACGGGGGGTAGGATTAGGACTTTGGAATACGAATCTGATCATCGTGCCATTGAGATTGTCTTCCAGATGTCGGACTACATTGAGTGTGAGCGATCCACCAGATATGATTTTGACCGCATGGATATACGTCGATTCAGAAATACTCTGAACAGGGGTCTTTCGGACTGCATGCTTCCGATTGATTGCAATGTCACAGAGTCGGATATTGACAATTGTATTGAGATGATGAATAGGACATTTTTGTATGCTATGGACCGTTCTATACCTAAGGTTCCTACGTGTAAAAGAGGACTAAGGAGACTTCCGAGGCATATACTGAACTTCATTGCATATAAGAAGAAACTTAGACGGACACTACATAGGTGTGAGGACCCAGGTAGAGCTAACATACTGAAGGCTGATATTCGGAACCTAGATAGGATAATTCAGGGTGCGATTTCAGTATTTGAACGGGACTCTTTTACAGAATACTTGGAAAAGATACGGGTGGACAATAGGACTTATCGGAAGGTTAAATCTGCAGCGGGATTAAATATCCGTCCGAGTGTTGGTAATTTGAAAAATCAAACAGATGAGATAGTATCTGATAATACTGGAAAGGCGAATTTACTAGCTGATTCTCTATTTCAGATCCCTCGGCCTTCCCGGAATTTACAGTCAGATACATTTAGGGATACTGTTAGGAGTACTATCTCCACACTGGACCGATTTACTCCACTGACCACATTTGGGGACTTAATCACAGCGGATGGTAGGGCTACTACTAATACGGGAAACAGGCTTGGGTTTGTCAATCCTGAAATGGTGGGCTCTGCTTTGAAAAGGAGATCGAACAAAAGATCAAGTGGGGTGGACTGTGTACCTGATTTCGTCCTTAGGAAGACGGACAACTCAACGTGGGTATTCCTATCGATTTTAATGAACCACTGTATTAATTTAGGTTACTTTCCGAGGGCTTGGAGAGAGGCTTTAGTGGTCCCCATTTTGAAACCAGGGTCTGACCCTGGACAAAGTGGGAGCTATAGGCCGATTTCCTTGCTTTCAGCATTTGGGAAACTACTTGAGTATTTTATTTTACTCAGGATTAACGAGAGGATTCACGATGGGGGCATCCTTAAGGACTTTCAATTTGGTTTTAGGGAAGGCCTCAGCACTTCTCATGCGCTGATGGTATTTTCTGACTATGTTACGAGGGCTTTGAATGGCAGATGTTCTACGATAGCTGTCAGCTTGGACTTCACCAGGGCATTTGACACTGTATGGCATGATGGCATAATATACAAACTGATGAATATGGGTTTTGGGACGGATATCTGTCGAATGGTTATCAGTTTTCTGGAAAACCGGACATATAGGGTGCGAGTAGGAAACGTGACATCGGACGTGAGGACTCTTTCAGCGGGCGTGCCACAGGGGTCATTACTTGGCCCTGTGCTTTATAATATCTTTGTATCTGACATACCTCAGCCACCTAAGGGTATACTATTATTGACATACGCTGACGACATTCTTATTGCCATGTCGGGAGCTAGGGCAAAGATGGTTAATAGGAAACTTAACGAGTATTTAAGTGTTCTTGACGAATACTTTTTGAAATGGGGATTGAATTTAAATATTCAGAAAACGGTTTCTATTATTATTAGAGGTAAACGTAAGTATATTTATCCGAACTGCAGGTCTTATGTCCCATGTCTTAAAATTGGAGGGCAGACAATACCTACTTCGGACAGAATGAAGTATCTAGGTGTAATCATCCATGAAGGTTTTGAATATTACCGACACATTGATCGTATATTGGAGAAGGCGAAGAGAATATACTTTGCGTATCAGAGCGTACTCAGACGTAGAGGCGGACTCGATGAAAGGATTCGTTTGCTGATTTATAGGCAGGTGATACGGCCTATAGTCTCCTACGCCTTTCCATCTTGGTTTGGAATCTCTTCCTGCCAGATGGAGAGGCTCAGGAGATGGGAGAGGGCAGTTCTGTCTGCATGTTTGGGCATGAGACCCCGGTTAGGAGAGGATGGGATACCACGGAGGCCTTCCTGTGTTTCTATCTATGGTAGGATTGATTTTGAGAGGATTGATGTCTATATGGTGGAAATGGCTCTTCGATTTCTGGAGAAAGCCAGTTCTTCTCGGAACTCTCTGGTTATGGATTGCTTTGAAAGATCAAGGAATCTGGAGACTGTTCAGGTATCTAGATATTTGTCCCCAGTGGACCTTTTAACCCTTAGGGGAGCTGGTCTTCTCTATGAGGGTGCAGATCTCTTATTTTATCATAGGAGAATAAACACGTTGAATATAAGTGACACTGTGTACAACACTGCTCAGTGAACTATTGCCTATTCTTTTGTATATAGTTTTTCTCTCTATCATTTTAGTTTGTAAGTATATTAGTTTTAGATTTAGATTTAAGGCTTAGATGTTAAGTTATTTAATATGAGAGCTTCCCCTTTTAATCCCTTTTTTGGGGAAATTATAGAGAATGAATAAATAAATAAAAGTATCAGCGATCTAATTAAATTATAAGAATGAATAAATTGTGAAAGTCCTTGATAAATACGATAGTATGTAAGGAAACAAATAAAAAATGTATTAGTTTTGTAAGAAAATTAAAATTGTAAACTGAATCTATGGGATAATAAATAAATGAAATGAAATGAAATGTAGATAGTCACAGTTTGTGAACAGTGTTAAAAAGTGTTTGTGAAGTGAAATTAAAATTGTGAAAAATGCCTCCCAAAACCAGTGGTAAAGCAGCAAAGAAGGCCGGCAAAGCCCAAAAGAATATTACAAAGAGTGACAAAAGCAAGAAGCGTAAGCGCAAGGAAAGTTATGCCATCTACATTTACAAAGTGTTGAAGCAAGTACATCCCGACACTGGCATTTCTTCGAAAGCCATGAGTATCATGAACAGTTTCGTTAATGATATTTTTGAACGTATTGCCGCTGAAGCATCCCGTTTGGCCCATTACAACAAGCGTTCAACCATCACCAGTAGGGAAATTCAAACTGCCGTCCGTCTTTTGTTGCCCGGTGAGTTGGCCAAGCACGCTGTCAGTGAAGGTACTAAAGCTGTTACAAAATACACTAGCTCCAAGTAAATTATTACTACCACCTTCCTGTTGTCAACGAATTGTTTATTTCTTTTACATCAAAGGTCCTTTTCAGGGCCACAAAATTTTTTTAAAAAAGAGATTTAAATTGTTATCAAAAAAGGAAAATTTCTATTTGTGAATATTTTATTTGTGATTATCCGACGGTACTAAATTATTATCAAATTGTGTGTATTATTATTTTTTTCTTCGTAGATTTCATTATTTTTTTACAGTGTGTTGGCGATTTAAATGTGTTTTGCCGTCGGCATTTTGTTAATAATGAAGCGCTTTTTTTTTTTTTTTTTTCAATTTATAAATTTAAAGAAATTTTTAGATTTTTTTGAATTATTAATACGAATTATTTTTTCCATTTTTTTTTTTTTTTTCTTTTTATGTGTGAATTTTTGGTAGAAACTATGTTTTATTATTTTGTAATTTTTTTGAGCTGAATATTTGTTATATATTATTTCAATGGTTTATTTTTGGAAGAATTAAAAAAGAAAATAGAAAAATGGCATTTTGTTAATAATGTGAAAATGGCATTTATTGTTTTTAAATTTTATTTTAGAATTTTTTATAAAAAGAAATAATTTTTATTTCAAGTTAATAAATAATTTCTTTATATATATATTGTTTTTTTGTTTCGTGGAATTTTTGGAAAAATGAAACTTTTTTTAAACTGTATTGTGTGATTTTCTTTTTATACCTGAAAATTGTGTTTTTTCTCTGATAGTTTATTTTATTTTATTTTTTTTTGTAAGAATAAGAAAATTTGTTTTAATTGTGTTTTGCCGACGGCATTTTGGTAATAATATGAAGCACTTTTTGTAGAATTTTTGGATTTCATTTTATAATCGTTATATTTTTAGCCGACGATATTTTATAATTTTTTAGTTGATAATTTTCTCTCAATTTCCTTTATTTAGGAAAAAAAGAAAAAAAAAAAAAAAAATAAGAAAATACTTTTATTAAATTTGTCTTTGAATGTTTTGCCGACGGCATTTCAAACAAGAAAAAATTCTCTATTTTCAACAATACTTTTTCATGAGGAATATTTTGTTGTATATTTTTTCAACGAATAAAATAGTTAATATTGTTAAAAATAAATAAATAATATTAAGAAAATACTTTTAATTTAATTAAATTTGTTATTGAATATATTTTCGAATGTTTTCACGATGGCTTTTCAAAGAAGAAAAAAATTCTCTATTTTCACAAGGAATATTCTATATTTTTTTCACAGATAAAATAGTTAATTTTGCTTAAAAAAATTAATCCTTCATAGAAAAAGTTTAAATTTAGAAAATTTTATAAAAAAAAAAAAAATATATATAAATTTTTAAATAATAAAGTAGGTTTGAATTAGTTTGATCTCTTTTAAAAAATATTTTGTAGCCCTGAAAAGGGCTTTTTATTATAGAAATAAATAATTTTTCGAATATCGAAAAATAATTTGTTTTGAGGAGGAAAAAAGCAGCTGCAGTAAATAAAATTATTTACTTTTTAGCGGCGGCCTTTTTGGCAGCTGGTTTCTTTGCTGGGGCAGCTTTTTTAGGTTTTGCTGCAGCGGTAGCGCTCTTTGCTTTGGGTGCTTTTGGTTTAGTGGCTGGTGCCTTTTTGGCGGGTTTAGCCTTAACTGTACCAGTCTTTTTGGCTGTTTTTGCTTTGGCCTTTTCTGTCTTCTTCTTTTCGGCAGTCTTTTTGGCGGCAGATGGTTTCTTTGCAGCAGCGGCAGCCTTTTTGGTAGCGGCGGCCTTCTTCTTTTTGTCAACGGCAGCAGCAGCCTTCTTCTTTTCAGCAGAAGGCTTCTTTGCCTTTGGTTCTTTTGAGGCGGCAGCTGATAATTTGAAAGATCCAGAAGCACCCTTACCTTTAGTTTGAATTAATTTTCCGCTGGTTACAGCACTCTTCAAATATTTTTTGATGAAAGGAGCCAATTTTTGAGCATCTACCTTGTATGTGCTGGTAAGATATTTCTTAATGGCTGGAAGAGATGAACCACCGCGTTCCTTCAATGTTTTAATGGCAGCATCTACCATTTGTTGGGTTGGTGGATGAGTAGGAGTACTGGATGGTTTTTTGGCCTTAGTGGCGGTTTTCTTTGCCTTTTTCTCGGCGGCTGGTGCAGCAGCTACAGGAGAGGCGGAGGTTTCAACAACGGCGGAATCAGACATGTTTTATTATTATTATTTTTTCTTTACACTTGGAAATTTAAACACTTTTATTTTAATAACACAACTTTGTATATAACACTTTATATGGGTGCGCTCACAATAATTTTACTTACATCCAAAGTATGAGAAGTTCATAGTAGTCAATGCGTATAGATTGTTAAATTTTTAGTACGAGCGTGTAGAAAATTTTACAAAAGTTTTTTGAAATTTTAAATTTTTTCTTAAAGATTTTTGAAAATTTTTCCAAAAATTTATTACAAATTGATAGCTTAGATATCATTGAATGCATATAAAATAACAAAATATTTTTTTTCTACCCAATGAAATTTTTATGATCATTTTCTTAACAAGATTCTGAAAATTTTCTTATAAATTATTAATAAAAGTAGAACATTTTTAAATAAATTATTAAAATATTTGTAAGAAAACTATTTCAGATTAAACTTTTATATGTTTTCTTTGTGCTAAATTAATAAAATTATAATTTTATAAATTTTTCGATTTTTAAAAATTATTTCAAAATTTACTCTATGACAACGAAAATTTCTCATATTGACCAAATTTTCATAGGTATTTTTGCTTAATCCTATTATATGAAAAATTAAATATAATGATTTTTAAAGAAAATTTTATCAATTTTAAAGAGGATTTTACAAAATAATTTAACATAATAATGCTAAATTAATATTTTTTCATATTTTAAAAAAACAATTGCAAAATAACCTTTAATGAAAGTACGTTTTCTATTACTCTTGTTTAGAGGTGGATCAATACAATATGAAGTTAAGATTTTTTCTGTCAAGCATAATAAAACTAATTTTTTACACTGAATTTATGGATTTTGAGTATATAAGAATATTATTTTTATGGAATAATATAACAAAATTTATAAAAAATAGAAATAATAATAGTAAAAAGAAAAAAATTAGATATAAATAAAATTTCGTATGTAAAATTACTATTTTTTTCCTTCCTTAAATTATTAATAGATAACTCGTATATTTTTTTTTTTTTTATTTTTAAAGAAATCACAACTGAATTATATAAAAATTTATTAACTAATTTTAAATAATGCAAAAATTATTATTATTATTATTATTTTTGTGTTTTGTGAAATTAGTAAAGTAAATTAGTAAATATGTTCAATTCCTTAAAAAAATGTTGGTTTTATTTAAATAAATATTTCTTTTAATAAAATTTTAATTTATTTTAAAATAATTTACTTTTTTAAATTTAATTAATTAAATTAAAAAATATTTCGAAATTAAAGAATTTTTAAATGGCTTAACAAAGGAAAATAACAAAATAATTTAAATTTATTTTCTTTAATTTTAAAATGATATATATATATATATATATATATATATATATATATATATATTTTTTTTTTTACAAAAATATTTCAAAATTAAAGAATTTTAAAATGATTAAACAAAAGAAAATAACTAAATAATTAAATTTATTTTAAACAAACATTTTTTGATTTTTTTTAATAAAAGGTAAAAATAATATTTTTATTTATTTCAAATTATTCAAAAACATTTTATTTTCATATGTAACAATAAAATGTTTCTGCATAAATAAAAATGAAATCATATTTTTCCCCCCTAAAAAAAATAAAAAATTCAATTACTTTAGTATTTTCTAACGGATTTTTTGAAATACTAATAAAAAACCTTTTATTTTTGAAAAATATTAATGCTTTGGGTACTGGTCCAGAAATACCATTAATAATAATTAATTTTTATATTAATTAAAGAAATATATTTGAAAATGTTTCATATTTAAAATTAAATTTAGTCTCTTTTTCATATAAATTTATTAGCCCTTATAAGGGCATTTGTATAATTGTTTTCTATTAAGAAAATATAAATTTTTAAAAAAATTTATAAATTCTAATAAAAATAAAAAAGTTAACAAAAATATATAAATATTTAATGTAAAATTTTTGAAAATAATTTTAATAAAAAGCAAGAAATTTTTGTAAAAATTAAATTGTGTTTTGCCGTTGGCATTTTATTAAAATTAAATATAATGATTTTTCTCTCATTATTATTATTATTGTTATTATTATTATTTTTATTATTATTAATCTTATTATATATTCGCTTTCATGCAATAAGTTTATTTAATATTGTTATTTTAACAGAAAACGAAAAAAATATAAAAATAATAATTGCAAAATTTTAACTTATAAAATTTATGAAAAATATTTAAGTATTTTAATAGAAAGCAAAATTTTTTTAAAGTGATAATTGTGTTTTACCGTCGGCATTTTGTATTATGATATTTTTCTCTCTCTCTCATGTACCCATATATCGAAATAATTTTGTTCAATAAAAACAAAATAATTCAATTTGTTATTAATTCGAATAAAAATAAAAAATTAAACAAAAATATATGTATAATTATAAACTTTTGTAAAATTTTTATTGGCTTTCATGCAAAAAAGTATATTTAATATTGTTATTTTAACGAATAAAGTAAAAAAAAAAATATATATCAAAATAATAATAGCAAAAATTAAACTTCTATAAAATTTATGAAAAATATTTTAATACAAAGAAAAATAATTTCAGATTGAAAATTAAATTGTGTTTTGCCGTCGGCATTATGTTATACGATATATTTTATATAATAAGTATTATAACATCGCAAGTTTTAACGGACAACACAAAAAAAAATCGAAATAATGTTTTTGTTCAATAAAATATTCTTTAAAAAATTTTCAATAAATATTTAATAAATAATTTATTTTATAAACAATAAAAAAAAAATAGGTTTGACTTTGTTTGATCTCTTTTTAAATATTTTTTGTAGCCCTAAACAGGGCTTTTTGTTTTAAAAATAAGCTAAAAAAAAAAAAAAAGGAAAAAATAATAAGAAATCAATGAAAAAAATTAAAATTCAACACACAAATCGTCTTCATTTTAAACCATAGCATAGCTGCTGTAAAAAAAAAAAGAAACCACACACATTTTTTTACACACATCCCGGCGGGGGGACGAAAATTTTCATTCAAAAATTGCACTATCTCTTTTTGAAAAATTTTTGTGGTCCTGAGGTCCTGAAAAGGACCGATTGTTTCTCTAAAAAAATATTTTCTTCTTGTTGTTAATGTTGAATATTTACATTGATGGTCTATACTATTTACGTCAATTTAAGCACGTTCTCCACGAATACGTCTGGCCAATTGGATATCTTTTGGCATAATTGTAACACGTTTAGCATGGATAGCGCACAAGTTAGTATCTTCAAAAAGACCAACCAAATAAGCTTCACTAGCTTCTTGGAGAGCCATTACAGCAGAGCTCTGGAAACGCAAATCAGTTTTGAAATCTTGAGCAATTTCACGAACCAAACGTTGGAAGGGCAATTTGCGGATCAACAATTCAGTACTCTTCTGATAACGACGAATTTCACGCAAAGCTACAGTACCAGGGCGATAACGATGAGGTTTCTTAACACCACCAGTAGCTGGGGCACTCTTACGAGCAGCCTTAGTAGCCAACTGTTTACGTGGTGCTTTGCCACCAGTCGATTTACGGGCAGTTTGCTTAGTACGAGCCATTTTTTTCACTTCACTTTTTTTAGTTAGTCACTTCACAATTTAATAAACACTGAAACACTGTTAACACAATAATAATTTAGTTACACGCAAAATGTCGGGTTTATATAGAAAATTTTCCCAAATAAAATACAGGGGTTTGTATGTATGATTGCTTGTGGTGGTTGTTTCTAGCTAAACGCACACAATATGAAGCGTACAACAATATATTACCGACTCATTCTAATTTTAGTTAAAATTGGTATAAATACGAGTGACTTTCCCGTACAAATTATTAGTTCTTGTGAATCATTTGTGAAGTGTGTGTTTAAGTGAAAAAAAATAATAAAAAGTGAATAAAAATGACTGGTCGTGGTAAAGGTGGTAAAGGCTTGGGAAAAGGTGGCGCTAAACGTCATCGTAAAGTGTTGCGTGATAATATCCAAGGTATTACCAAGCCAGCTATTAGACGTTTGGCTCGTCGTGGTGGTGTAAAACGTATTTCTGGTTTGATTTACGAAGAAACCCGTGGTGTTTTGAAGGTATTTTTGGAAAACGTTATTCGTGATGCCGTCACCTACACTGAACACGCCAAGAGGAAAACCGTAACCGCTATGGATGTTGTCTATGCTTTGAAGAGACAAGGTCGTACTTTGTACGGTTTCGGCGGTTAAATATATTTTATGGAAAATATATTGGATACAGTAAATAATAACAACAACGACAAAATTATATTTTCAACAACAGCAAACAATCGGTCCTTTTCAGGACCACAAAAAATATTTAAAAAGAGCTATAATTTTTTCGAACAATATAAAATTTTTTTCATACAAATATTTTAATTGAAATTTAAAAAAATTCTTATTTCCTTTTTATTTTATAATATTCAATTTAGTATAAAAAAAAATCTTGATTTTAGTACATAGAAAAATTAACGTTTTAATTTAAATATTTTTTCTTTTCGAAATAGAATATTAGTGATTTTTCGTTTTTGATATTGCTGTGCATACTATTTATCTAACAAAAAACTCAAACAATAAGAACACTATTTAATACACACACGAATACAAACAAATACTATTTGTGTTTTTACTAATAGTGAAATAATTATTTTTTTCTCTTTTACTTAAAAATAATATAATATTTCATAGTTTACTAAATATATTTCATTTTTAAAATTTTTTATTATAAATTAGTTTTTTAAATAAACGATGTAGTCATATATTTTTTGTTTAGTTTTTGTCTTTAAATAAATTTATTATTATTATTATTTTTTTTTTTTTTGCTTTTTAATATGCCTTCAATCATATAAAATTTTTAAAATAATGATATAAATATTTTAAAATAATTTACTATATGAATATTTAAAAATTATTAAAATTTAATTAACGAAAAAAAAAAAAAAAAAACATTCTTTTAATTTTCATGGTACATAACTGTACGAAATAATAAACACAAGAAATGCACTAACGACTGACAAAAACAGAAAAATAAAAAATGTACATACACATACTAACACACGCACAAACAAATACTCATAATGAATAAAAGAAATTTGTTGTTCTTCTTTTACCCACAGCAAAGAAATTTTGTTTTATTGCAAAAACGTAATTAAATATTGGAATAAATAATTTGACTAAACTTTACTTTATTATTATTATTATTATTAAAAATTATTAATAAAATATATTAATATTTTATTAAATAAATAAAAATATAAAGGAATTTCATTTAAATAAAATTATTATTTTAATTAAAATACTGTGTTTTTATTTACACATTTTCTAAATAATTACAAAATAAAAATATTGTTTTAAAAATTATTTAATATTATTGATATTTAATTTTTCAAAAAATCATTATTCAAGTCAGTCATTAAAATTACCAAATAAAAGAAAAATTCCTTTAGTCTAACTGTACACAACAAAAATTATACAAAATAACAAAAACTACTATACACACATAAAAAACAAAAAGAAGAAAATTTACTGTATACAAAAATTACATATACTGACAAACACAAACAAATTGAAGCAAACAAGAAATCTTCGCAAATAAACAACAATCAAATGCAACAACAACTTCATGCATATTTAGTTGGTTTCTTTCTCATTCTCTCTTTTCCATACAATGAGTAATTATAAAGCAATGTGTGTGTTTGTTTGTATGTTCGTTTTTGTGTATAACAAACCAGTTTTATTTAGGTAAAATATCAAGGGTAGATTAAAAGACAGATGTTTTTTTTTAGTAATTGAAGAAAATTAAAGTAACCCTATGCAGCTGCCGCTAAGAAAAAGTATGTATGGGAATTTTCGATAAGATTTATGTAGGTATATGACAAAGGAAATTTTTTTTTTTTCTTAAAAAAATTAATAGTTTAGAAAAAATTTATTCTCTTTTTTGAAATAAATTTGTCGTCCTGAAAAGGACGGTTGGATTGTTAAATACGATGGTCTGTATATAATATTTAATAATTGTTGTTGTTGGGTTAAATAATTTAAGCCTTCTTTTCTGTCTTCTTGGGCAATAATACAGCTTGAATGTTTGGCAAAACACCACCTTGAGCAATGGTTACACCAGACAACAATTTATTTAATTCTTCGTCATTACGGATGGCCAATTGCAAATGACGGGGAATAATTCTGGTCTTTTTGTTATCACGAGCAGCATTACCAGCCAATTCGAGAACTTCAGCGGCCAAATATTCCATAACGGCGGCTAAATAAACTGGAGCGCCGGCACCAACACGTTCGGCATAATTGCCTTTGCGTAGCAAACGATGAATACGACCGACGGGAAATTGTAAACCAGCACGGTTTGAACGGGACTTTGCCTTTCCCTTAACTTTGCCACCTTTACCACGACCAGACATTTTTCACTTTTTTAGTTTTATTAAACACTTCACTTGAACACTGTTAACACAAACTGATAAAATTAGTACCAATATGGTGGCTATTTATACTTTTTTCGTTATCTTGTGTGCACACACTGGGGTTGTTTGTGTTTGTATAGACGACGTTTAGTCAGCATTAATTCGTTAGTTTGAAAAAAGGTATTTAAAGCGCACATTTTGTGTAGATAGTCACAGTTTGTGAACAGTGTTAAAAAGTGTTTGTGAAGTGAAATTAAAATTGTGAAAAATGCCTCCCAAAACCAGTGGTAAAGCAGCAAAGAAGGCCGGCAAAGCCCAAAAGAATATTACAAAGAGTGACAAAAGCAAGAAGCGTAAGCGCAAGGAAAGTTATGCCATCTACATTTACAAAGTGTTGAAGCAAGTACATCCCGACACTGGCATTTCTTCGAAAGCCATGAGTATCATGAACAGTTTCGTTAATGATATTTTTGAACGTATTGCCGCTGAAGCATCCCGTTTGGCCCATTACAACAAGCGTTCAACCATCACCAGTAGGGAAATTCAAACTGCCGTCCGTCTTTTGTTGCCCGGTGAGTTGGCCAAGCACGCTGTCAGTGAAGGTACTAAAGCTGTTACAAAATACACTAGCTCCAAGTAAATTATTACTACCACCTTCCTGTTGTCAACGAATTGTTTATTTCTTTTACATCAAAGGTCCTTTTCAGGGCCACAAAATTTTTTTAAAAAAGAGATTTAAATTGTTATCAAAAAAGGAAAATTTCTATTTGTGAATATTTTATTTGTGATTATCCGACGGTACTAAATTATTATCAAATTGTGTGTATTATTATTTTTTTCTTCGTAGATTTCATTATTTTTTTACAGTGTGTTGGCGATTTAAATGTGTTTTGCCGTCGGCATTTTGTTAATAATGAAGCGTTTTTTTTTTTTTTTTTTTTTTTCAATTTATAAATTTAAAGAAATTTTTAGATTTTTTTGAATTATTAATACGAATTATTTTTTCCATTTTTTTTTTTTTTTTTTTCTTTTTATGTGTGAATTTTTGGTAGAAACTATGTTTTATTATTTTGTAATTTTTTTGAGCTGAATATTTGTTATATATTATTTCAATGGTTTATTTTTGGAAGAATTAAAAAAGAAAATAGAAAAATGGCATTTTGTTAATAATGTGAAAATGGCATTTATTGTTTTTAAATTTTATTTTAGAATTTTTTATAAAAAGAAATAATTTTTATTTCAAGTTAATAAATAATTTCTTTATATATATATTGTTTTTTTGTTTCGTGGAATTTTTGGAAAAATGAAACTTTTTTTAAACTGTATTGTGTGATTTTCTTTTTATACCTGAAAATTGTGTTTTTTCTCTGATAGTTTATTTTATTTTATTTTTTTTTGTAAGAATAAGAAAATTTGTTTTAATTGTGTTTTGCCGACGGCATTTTGGTAATAATATGAAGCACTTTTTGTAGAATTTTTGGATTTCATTTTATAATCGTTATATTTTTAGCCGACGATATTTTATAATTTTTTAGTTGATAATTTTCTCTCAATTTCCTTTATTTAGGAAAAAAAGAAAAAAAAAAAAAAAAAATAAGAAAATACTTTTATTAAATTTGTCTTTGAATGTTTTGCCGACGGCATTTCAAACAAGAAAAAATTCTCTATTTTCAACAATACTTTTTCATGAGGAATATTTTGTTGTATATTTTTTCAACGAATAAAATAGTTAATATTGTTAAAAATAAATAAATAATATTAAGAAAATACTTTTAATTTAATTAAATTTGTTATTGAATATATTTTCGAATGTTTTCACGATGGCTTTTCAAAGAAGAAAAAAATTCTCTATTTTCACAAGGAATATTCTATATTTTTTTCACAGATAAAATAGTTAATTTTGCTTAAAAAAATTAATCCTTCATAGAAAAAGTTTAAATTTAGAAAATTTTATAAAAAAAAAAAAATATATATATAAATTTTTAAATAATAAAGTAGGTTTGAATTAGTTTGATCTCTTTTAAAAAATATTTTGTAGCCCTGAAAAGGGCTTTTTATTATAGAAATAAATAATTTTTCGAATATCGAAAAATAATTTGTTTTGAGGAGGAAAAAAGCAGCTGCAGTAAATAAAATTATTTACTTTTTAGCGGCGGCCTTTTTGGCAGCTGGTTTCTTTGCTGGGGCAGCTTTTTTAGGTTTTGCTGCAGCGGTAGCGCTCTTTGCTTTGGGTGCTTTTGGTTTAGTGGCTGGTGCCTTTTTGGCGGGTTTAGCCTTAACTGTACCAGTCTTTTTGGCTGTTTTTGCTTTGGCCTTTTCTGTCTTCTTCTTTTCGGCAGTCTTTTTGGCGGCAGATGGTTTCTTTGCAGCAGCGGCAGCCTTTTTGGTAGCGGCGGCCTTCTTCTTTTTGTCAACGGCAGCAGCAGCCTTCTTCTTTTCAGCAGAAGGCTTCTTTGCCTTTGGTTCTTTTGAGGCGGCAGCTGATAATTTGAAAGATCCAGAACAGAGAACAGAAAGAGACCATTCACGTTTACTGACCATTCGCAAATTCATTGCTTTTGCATTGCTTTTACTCGACAATAATAAAAATGTGCATTGTAGTTTGTTTATTCATTCCTTATTACTGTTTGCTTTTTTACAATCTCTTTTTGTTAAGCCATTATACATCAAGCAACGAAATAATTCAATGCCACATGAAAAAACTAAAAACATTCACACCATTCGTCCAGTATTCGTTGCTTTCAGTGTATGAAAACAAACAAAACCTTTCCATGTGTTCAAGAGCAAAAACAATACAAAACCAAACGAGAACATCTTTTTTGTTGTTTTGGTCAGTGGTGTTAGGTGTGACGATTTTACGTCATTTTGACGATTTTTTAAAATGAATTTAGTAATTTGACGATTGACGATTTTTTATAGTAAGTGGCTAATATTGTGACGATTTTCTTAAATGAAATACTTTTTACTATATAAATGTGTTAAGGATTATATAAATTTCAGACAAATTGTATAAGAATCTATATTCTTGTACTTTTAATATAGGGAAATATTTAATTTTGGGAATTCATTCATAATTAACACACATAACTTGGATGTCTTTTTGATTCATAAATAGGAAATACTTTACTTTCTTTATTATAAAGTTTTCTTAATTGGATTGATAAAGAATAGTATGATGTAACAGAAATTAAATAAAAGAATTGTAAATTTATGCAAAAATATTTTGTATTCTTATCAATATTTTTTTTTTTTTTGGAAAAGGAAATCTATAAAATTTCATAATTTAAAATAATTCAATGACGTTTTAATAATATTTTAAAAATCCCAATAAGCACACAAATTTCAAAAATTCAAGCCTTGGAAAATTTTGCTGGAGTCCGACAGGAATTCAAATATAAAAATATTTTAAACATGAAATATTATTGAAAAAAATAAAAATTTTCAAGTAAAATAAATTTGACTGGAATTTAAATTTCCTTTCCAATGGAGAATGCTATTGAATTAAATTGTAATACTATTTTAATTCAATGCTTGGTACTGGATTCAAGGCTTGAAATACATTTGGTTTCAATTTGAATTCCAGCAAAAATGCTTATTGGGATAATTCAAAGAAAAGTTTATAACTAAAAAAATTTTACCGTTTTAATTTTTTGTATTTAATTATATACTACGTTAAATTTTTTTCAAAACTCGAACAATTATTTCAGGGAATATTAATAATAATTACATTATAAACTACTATGTTTTTGTAACTCATATATCTGTGGACTTTTGACTAAACTCAAAAAAAAAAAAAAAAAAAAATCTGGAGAGCTAAAAAACTGTTTTAAGAATTAAAAATTTCCATGGAAATAATAATTATTCAACTGCATATATTTCCAAATATAATAGTAGTAAGAAAATACCTATTAGTCTTAACGATGCGACTTTAGCATGTTAATTTAATCGTTAAACAAACTGCACTTAAGAAATTCTGTCAAAAGTTCACTGATATGTCAAATTGTAAGTTTTATTGTTTAAACTATTTTAAATATTGTCTTTTTTAACAAAATTTTAACTTTATTTATGAAAAAAAAAAAAAAACTTATTTTTTAAAGTTTTTGATAGTGACGTTTTTTTGATGATTTTTTAAAATTTTTTTTACGATTTTGACGATATGTTTTCTTAATTTTGACGATTTTTTGAGAAAAAAGCCTAACAGCACTGGTTTTGGTTTTTCTTTTACTCACTACAAAGTTTATTTTTACGAATGACAGTAAACTTTACTAAAGGTTTGATATTTTGGCAAAGAAAAATATAAAAAAATGAACTCTGAAAATTTGTTACGTTAATTCTTTGTTAATACAACTTATTCAATCAGCACTGAAACCATTCGCACCAATCGTTAAGTATTCGTTGCTTTTGAGAGTATTTGTTTACATTTGTAGAAGACATGCAATGCATGCATCATTTTTCGTTACACTCCTTTGTTGTGAATAATGTCATGTATTGCTTTACGGAATTGATTTATATTGTCAACATGAGGTTCGTTTTTTCTGATTGTATTCAAAATCAAAAATTAACCAATCAAACCGTTCTCTGATCCAGAAGCACCCTTACCTTTAGTTTGAATTAATTTTCCGCTGGTTACAGCACTCTTCAAATATTTTTTGATGAAAGGAGCCAATTTTTGAGCATCTACCTTGTATGTGCTGGTAAGATATTTCTTAATGGCTGGAAGAGATGAACCACCGCGTTCCTTCAATGTTTTAATGGCAGCATCTACCATTTGTTGGGTTGGTGGATGAGTAGGAGTACTGGATGGTTTTTTTGGCCTTAGTGGCGGTTTTCTTTGCCTTTTTCTCGGCGGCTGGTGCAGCAGCTACAGGAGAGGCGGAGGTTTCAACAACGGCGGAATCAGACATGTTTTATTATTATTATTTTTTCTTTACACTTGGAAATTTAAACACTTTTATTTTATTAACACAACTTTGTATATAACACTTTATATGGGTGCGCTCACAATAATTTTACTTACATCCAAAGTATGAGAAGTTCATAGTAGTCAATGCGTATAGATTGTTAAATTTTTAGTACGAGCGTGTAGAAAATTTTACAAAAGTTTTTTGAAATTTTAAATTTTTTCTTAAAGATTTTTGAAAATTTTTCCAAAAATTTATTACAAATTGATAGCTTAGATATCATTGAATGCATATAAAATAACAAAATATTTTTTTTCTACCCAATGAAATTTTTATGATCATTTTCTTAACAAGATTCTGAAAATTTTCTTATAAATTATTAATAAAAGTAGAACATTTTTAAATAAATTATTAAAATATTTGTAAGAAAACTATTTCAGATTAAACTTTTATATGTTTTCTTTGTGCTAAATTAATAAAATTATAATTTTATAAATTTTTCGATTTTTAAAAATTATTTCAAAATTTACTCTATGACAACGAAAATTTCTCATATTGACCAAATTTTCATAGGTATTTTTGCTTAATCCTATTATATGAAAAATTAAATATAATGATTTTTAAAGAAAATTTTATAAATTTTAAAGAGGATTTTACAAAATAATTTAACATAATAATGCTAAATTAATATTTTTTCATATTTTAAAAAAACAATTGCAAAATAACCTTTAATGAAAGTACGTTTTCTATTACTCTTGTTTAGAGGTGGATCAATACAATATGAAGTTAAGATTTTTTCTGTCAAGCATAATAAAACTAATTTTTTACACTGAATTTATGGATTTTGAGTATATAAGAATATTATTTTTATGGAATAATATAACAAAATTTATAAAAAATAGAAATAATAATAGTAAAAAGAAAAAAATTAGATATAAATAAAATTTCGTATGTAAAATTACTATTTTTTTCCTTCCTTAAATTATTAATAGATAACTCGTATATTTTTTTTTTTATTTTTAAAGAAATCACAACTGAATTATATAAAAATTTATTAACTAATTTTAAATAATGCAAAAATTATTATTATTATTATTATTATTTTTGTGTTTTGTGAAATTAGTAAAGTAAATTAGTAAATATGTTCAATTCCTTAAAAAAATGTTGGTTTTATTTAAATAAATATTTCTTTTAATAAAATTTTAATTTATTTTAAAATAATTTACTTTTTTAAATTTAATTAATTAAATTAAAAAATATTTCGAAATCAAAGAATTTTTAAATGGCTTAACAAAGGAAAATAACAAAATAATTTAAATTTATTTTCTTTAATTTTAAAATAATTTTATATATATATATATATATATATATATATATATATATATATATATATATATATATATATATATATATATATATATATATATATATTTTTTTTACAAAAATATTTCAAAATTAAAGAATTTTAAAATGATTAAACAAAAGAAAATAACTAAATAATTAAATTTATTTTAAACAAACATTTTTTGATTTTTTTTAATAAAAGGTAAAAATAATATTTTTATTTATTTCAAATTATTCAAAAACATTTTATTTTCATATGTAACAATAAAATGTTTCTGCATAAATAAAAATGAAATCATATTTTTCCCCCCTAAAAAAAATAAAAAATTCAATTACTTTACTATTTTCTAACGGATTTTTTGAAATACTAATAAAAAACCTTTTATTTTTGAAAAATATTAATGCTTTGGGTACTGGTCCAGAAATACCATTAATAATAATTAATTTTTATATTAATTAAAGAAATATATTTGAAAATGTTTCATATTTAAAATTAAATTTAGTCTCTTTTTCATATAAATTTATTAGCCCTTATAAGGGCATATGTATAATTGTTTTCTATTAAGAAAATATAAATTTTTAAAAAAATTTATAAATTCTAATAAAAATAAAAAAGTTAACAAAAATATATAAATATTTAATGTAAAATTTTTGAAAATAATTTTAATAAAAAGCAAGAAATTTTTGTAAAAATTAAATTGTGTTTTGCCGTTGGCATTTTATTAAAATTAAATATAATGATTTTTCTCTCATTATTATTATTATTGTTATTATTATTATTTTTATTATTATTAATCTTATTATATATTCGCTTTCATGCAATAAGTTTATTTAATATTGTTATTTTAACAGAAAACGAAAAAAATATAAAAATAATAATTGCAAAATTTTAACTTATAAAATTTATGAAAAATATTTAAGTATTTTAATAGAAAGCAAAATTTTTTTAAAGTGATAATTGTGTTTTACCGTCGGCATTTTGTATTATGATATTTTTCTCTCTCTCTCATGTACCCATATATCGAAATAATTTTGTTCAATAAAAACAAAATAATTCAATTTGTTATTAATTCGAATAAAAATAAAAAATTAAACAAAAATATATGTATAATTATAAACTTTTGTAAAATTTTTATTGGCTTTCATGCAAAAAAGTATATTTAATATTGTTATTTTAACGAATAAAGTAAAAAAAAAAAATATATATCAAAATAATAATAGCAAAAATTAAACTTCTATAAAATTTATGAAAAATATTTTAATACAAAGAAAAATAATTTCAGATTGAAAATTAAATTGTGTTTTGCCGTCGGCATTATGTTATACGATATATTTTATATAATAAGTATTATAACATCGCAAGTTTTAACGGACAACACAAAAAAAAATCGAAATAATGTTTTTGTTCAATAAAATATTCTTTAAAAAATTTTCAATAAATATTTAATAAATAATTTATTTTATAAACAATAAAAAAAAATAGGTTTGACTTTGTTTGATCTCTTTTTAAATATTTTTTGTAGCCCTAAACAGGGCTTTTTGTTTTAAAAATAAGCTAAAAAAAAAAAAAAAAGGAAAAAATAATAAGAAATCAATGAAAAAAATTAAAATTCAACACACA
This sequence comes from Protophormia terraenovae, assembly GCA_951394005.1. NCBI lineage: Eukaryota > Metazoa > Arthropoda > Insecta > Diptera > Calliphoridae > Protophormia > Protophormia terraenovae. The sequence goes on from OX596074.1 coordinate 34,161,620, forward strand.
AATCGTCTTCATTTTAAACCATAGCATAGCTGCTGTAAAAAAAAAAAGAAACCACACACATTTTTTTACACACATCCCGGCGGGGGGACGAAAATTTTCATTCAAAAATTGCACTATCTCTTTTTGAAAAATTTTTGTGGTCCTGAAAAGGACCGATTGTTTCTCTAAAAAAATATTTTCTTCTTGTTGTTAATGTTGAATATTTACATTGATGGTCTATACTATTTACGTCAATTTAAGCACGTTCTCCACGAATACGTCTGGCCAATTGGATATCTTTTGGCATAATTGTAACACGTTTAGCATGGATAGCGCACAAGTTAGTATCTTCAAAAAGACCAACCAAATAAGCTTCACTAGCTTCTTGGAGAGCCATTACAGCAGAGCTCTGGAAACGCAAATCAGTTTTGAAATCTTGAGCAATTTCACGAACCAAACGTTGGAAGGGCAATTTGCGGATCAACAATTCAGTACTCTTCTGATAACGACGAATTTCACGCAAAGCTACAGTACCAGGGCGATAACGATGAGGTTTCTTAACACCACCAGTAGCTGGGGCACTCTTACGAGCAGCCTTAGTAGCCAATTGTTTACGTGGTGCTTTGCCACCAGTCGATTTACGGGCAGTTTGCTTAGTACGAGCCATTTTTTTTCACTTCACTTTTTTTTTAGTTAGTTAGTCACTTCACAATTTAATAAACACTGAAACACTGTTAACACAATAATAATTTAGTTACACGGTTTATACGGTTTATTTATTTATTTCCATATTCTTGTTTTACAATATTTTTTCTTAAAAATTACATTTATATTCGAAATTTCTTAACGTACTATTTGTACTTTTCTAAGACTAAGTCCATTTTACAATATATTTCACAATGTATCTTATTACATTTATTTATTCAATTATATCTTTAAATTTATATTTCCCAAAAAAAAGGATAAAAAAAGGAATTCATTTGTCTCAGGATCCTACAAACTAAATTAAAACTAAACTTACAAACTAAATAATACCTAAAACTAGATAACAAAAGATAATACTAAATTATCCACAATATATAAATTATTGTACATTATCATACATTACATTAATAATATTAAGAGTTTTAATTCTTCAATTACAAAATAAGAGGCCTGCACCCCAATGAAGAAGGCCTCACCCTCAATACCAGCAGATTAACTAGCGAGTGATCTTGAATTCAATGCAAGGTCTCCAAATCAGAGGCCCCACAGAATCAATCCCCCACCAGTCATCCCAAAACTTCACTAGAATTCAGACATCATGCTGCAATGAGATCAGCATACCAAGCAATGCACGAGATTTCTCCTCATCATTGCTTAGCAGCCTATACTCCCTAGCAAATCCCTTTAGTCTTCCCAAACAACTTAAGAGACCAACACCCAAAAGTCGCCTACAATCGCCATCAATAATATCAAATTCTGCCTTTGCAGACGTTAGAGACACAGTCGCCCCAGAATTTGATGTCATAGCACCAGCCCTTGCAGCTGTGGCATACGAGATGCCATTCACTCTTCTAGTCATTGGCACAGTTGAGATCATCTGACCAGTTCCCTTCTCATTCTTCCTGGCAGCAATCTTGCGAACGAGTTCCTGTCGCTTTGGACACTCCCTAGCGCTTGCAGTGTGGCCCTCAACCCCACAATTGGCACACCTAATCGGAAATCCCAACTTTCTTATTGCCTGTCCCGTGACAGGATCCGTCGATACTACCTCTGCGGTGTTTTCCCCCTTTGGCGGAATCACACATTTCCCCGGGCCGTGATCACCGCTACACTTGACACACCTATATGGCATATTACAATTAATGGCCACATGGCCAAAGCGCTGACAATTGTAGCACTGTATAACATCCCGTCGAGAGTGCTTAAGCATTGACACCCTACAGTGGAGGATATACCTAATATCTCTAAAACCCTTTAGGTCCGAGTCCCTACTCATTTGAAATAACCATTTATCCCCACCTAACTTATGAAGACCCAAAATCCTAATATTTATACGGAGACCTTGCATATACTCAAGAACCTCATTATTATCAAAGGAGTCCGATAGACCCTTAACAACAACAGTAAATGGCCTTTGAGATCTAGGGGTGTAGGTATAATAATCAACTCCCTTTTCCCTAAGCATAGCCTTCAATTTTTCATAATCCTCTAGGGTGCAGACCCCTATATTAGTAATATATTTCGATAAAATTTTTATATTATATTCCTCATGCCCTAGGATTCTATTCAATTCATTAGAAATATTCTTTACATTAATATTGTAAGCAGTTACAATAGGTACAGACTTACATCTAGATGCTACTTTTGTCGTTTTGTTTTCCTGTTGCCTTTTTTGACTAGCACCGGGAACATCTTTCTTTGTTATATTTTGGTTAGGCACCATCTTTACGGCCTCCTTAAAAGCAAAACCGGGCTTATTTTGACTGCAACCAGGTTCACCACTTACGATCTTCTCCTGTCTAGGCACCATCTTTACGGCCTCGTTTACAACGGCTGATTCAGATACATCATTTTGTTGATTTTCAACACTTTCAACCACAGCAATGTGTTCCACTTCATTATCAGAATTTGAACCTTCTTCAATTAGCATCTCCTCATCGGAAGTGAGCTCTTCACCTGTTTCCTCATTATTAATTTTTTTAATTAGTTCTTCAAACTTCTTTCTAAGTCTGTTATTTTCTTCAATTGCATACTCAAACTTTTTATTTAAGTTATCAATTTCAACGTTTTTATTTTCAATTATTTTCTGGAGTTCTTCAATAGATCGAGAATGTCTGGGCCTTTTGCCCGGATTCTGATTTTCATTGTCACTCATTTTTTAACATTTTATAAGTGTTTATTTATTGAACTTTTTTCACTATATAAACTGTTCACTTTAACATCTATTTTTTATAATGTTCTATTTTCACTTATCACGAAGCTTTCTATTCGCTTCTCACACTTTCTCAGGACAGAATAATATTAAATAAACTTTTTATATGAATAAAGTTTATATTAATAATTTTCACTTTTTATTTTTAGAGTTCACTTTCAATTTAATTTAATTTTTCACTTTTCCGATTGCGATCTTTTCACTTCAACACTTCACTGATCACTCATCAGCACTTAACACACAAAACTGATAATTTAGTTACACGCAAAATGTCGGGTTTATATAGAAAATTTTCCCAAATAAAATACAGGGGTTTGTATGTATGATTGCTTGTGGTGGTTGTTTCTAGCTAAACGCACACAATATGAAGCGTACAACAATATATTACCGACTCATTCTAATTTTAGTTAAAATTGGTATAAATACGAGTGACTTTCCCGTACAAATTATTCTCTAGTGAACAGTGGAAGTGTGAAGTGCTCTAGTGAAAAGTGAAGTGCTCTAGTGAAAAGTGAAGAATAAGTTGTGAATTGAATAAAGACAGTGGAATTTAAATATAGAAGTGATTGTGAAGATTTTATATAAAATCTGTAACTTGAAACGGACAAGTTATTTTGAAATTTTTATAATTGAAAAAATATCCAATGAAATTTTGAGAAGCCGATAGAAGGCACTGATATAATAAAGTGATACATTAAGATTTGTGTACTTTATATATATATAAAAAATATTGAAAAATAAACCTTTGTTGAACTTTGAGTAGATGTTGTGTGGAAGGAAACATGGATGATGACGAAAGTCAGAATCCGGGCAAAAGGCCCAGAGTTAGGGTCACAATTGAAGAACTTCAACAAGTAATAAAAGAAAAGGAAAATGAAATTGACGTTTTGACAAAGAAATTTGATATTATTATGAATGAAAATGATAAATTGAGAAAAACTGTTGAAGAATTGATATGTAGAATACAAAATAATGAAATGAGTGAAGAATTTAGTAGTGAAGATGAGATGGCTGTTGAAGAAGAGACAAGCGCTAATGTCAATGAAAATGCAAAAAATGTGCACAGTCAGTCGATTGCTACACCTGCTTCGAAAAATACTGAGGATGCTGAAAGAGCTACACCAAAACCAAGCAATATCTTGAAGGATGTCCCTGGACCTAGTCAAAGGAATATTGTTCCTGGTTCCACTCAGAAGAAGGAAGTAACTGGTCTAAGTCAGAAGAAACCAGAACCGACTAAAGGCAATAAGGGGAATAGGAAAAGTAAGTCTGTTCCAGTTGTAACAACATATGATATTAATGTTAAAAATATAATTAGTGAACTAGAAAAGAGATTAGGTCACAAGGATTATAATATTAAGATTTTGAGTAAGAATGTGACAAATATAGGGGTCTGCACCTTAGATGACTTTGAAAAATTGAAAGTTATGCTTGGGGAACAGGGAGTGAACTTTTATACTCATACCCCTAAATCTCAGAGACCATTCTCGATAGTTATTAAGGGTCTGTCTGACACTTTTGTGGTGAATGAGGTGCTGGAGTACATGCAAGGTCTCCAGATGAACATTAAAATAGTGGGCTTACATAAACTTGGTGGGGACAAATGGTTATTCCAACTGGATAGGGAGTCTGATCTTAGGGGCTTCAGAAGTATTAGGTACATTCTTCACTGTAAAGTGACCATGATTAAGCATCGACGTCGGGACATTACCCAATGTTTTAATTGTCAGCGTTTTGGCCATGTGGCCATTAATTGCAATATGCCCTATAGGTGCGTAAAATGTGCTGGCTCTCATGGGCCTGGTAAATGTGAGGTTCCCTCTAAGAGTGAGAATACTGCCGAGACATTGTCCACGGACCCTATTACAGGACAGGCAGTTAGGAAGGTAGGCCTACCAGTTAGATGTGTCAACTGTGATGTAGAGGGTCATACGGCAGGCTCGAAGAGTTGTCCTAGACGTCAGCATCTTTTACGAAAGTTGGCTGAGAAGCGAAAGAGCAACGCTACTTCCCCTGGACAATCCACTCGGAATATGACAGGTATTATTAATGGAGTGTCATATGCTACTGTCGCTAAGACTGCGGCTCCAGCTAGGGTTAGCATGGGACCCAGTCCCTCTTCTAGAGCAGTTGAGGGCCATTTTAATGGGGGTATATCACTGGCATCTGCTGGTGCTGAGTTTGATGTGATTGATAATGATTGCAGGAAATTCTTTGGTAATGGACTTCTCAACTGTCTGGGAAAATTGAAGGGATTTGCTAGGGAATACAGGTCGCTTGGCAGTGATGAGGAAAAATCCCGAGCTTTGCTTGGGATGTTAATCTCTTTACAGCATGATGGCTAACTTAATCAAGTGCATTTTTATTAATGTTAACTCCATTGTATCGAGACACAGAAGGCACTATTTAAATTTATTTTTAAGGGAACATCAACCGGATGTTCTTCTGATAGCGGAACATAAACTGTCCCCTAGACATACATTAGACTTGGGGGGGTATAGGACATATAGACAAGACCGACTGGACAGACGAGGAGGAGGGACTGCTATACTCGTGAAGGAAAATTTACGTTCCAGTAGAATTATGCTCGATCTTGGTAACATTGAGAATACTTCTATTAGGATTGATAGGGCTGATGGTAGTGTCTTGACTGTAATTTCTGCTTACTTGCGACCAAGTGTGACATTGTCTCTTGAGGATCTCGATCCAATTCTGGAACTATCCACTCGTGGGGGTCTCTTATTTGGTGGGGATCTTAATGCTAGACACACCTACTGGGGGGATAATATTAATAATGGTAGCGGACACAATCTTCGCGAATTCTTATTGTCCTGTCCGGATATCGACATACATCGGACTATTGGTCCTACACGTGTAACCGAACAGTCGTCATCGTATTTGGACATATTTATGACATCTTCCGACCTCTCTCTTGCTTCATCATCTCTTGACGGGCTTAAGACACTACCATATGAGTCAGACCATAGGGCAGTAGAGATTAATATTGAATGTGGGGAACTTCGTTCTGAACTTAGATCTGACCTCTTTGACTTTAGACGAATGGACAGAAAACGATTCAATAGGATGCTGGCCCGGAACCTTCCTGAGAGCGAACTTCCAACAGATCGAAATGTCTCTCCTCGAGAAATAGACGAATGCATTGAGGCTATGGAAGTCGTATTTAGGAATGCAATGAATGATACCATACCGAGAACATCCTCTAACAGAGGTCTACTGAAACTACCACCGAACATAATGCATTTCATATCCGAAAAGAAAAGGCTTAGAAGAACATTGTGGAGAACATCTGATCCTGGAAGGGCTGCAATTTTGAAAGCTGATATCAGGAATTTGGACAAGATAATTCAGGGTGCCATAGCCGTATTTGAGGACAGTTACTGGACCGATTATCTGCGAAGAATACGGATAAATGACAGGACATTTAAACAGGTGAAAAGGGGTGCTGGGATTCGTAGGAAAGTTCCAATTGGCAACTTAATTGACTCTGAGGGAACATATTTTTCCTCGGATTTTGGTAGGGCTGAACTATTGGCGGATCGCTTTAGTGTTATTCACAGGGGAGGTAATGACTTGCGTACTGGTTCTTTTGGAAATGTTGTATCTTGCGAAGTCTCCACATTGGTTGATCATGAACCAATCGTGACCTTCGGGCGGGAAATTATGGCAGATGGTACAGTGGTTGATGATGACATCTATTCCGGGGAACGCCAATTTGTAAGACCGGATGATGTTTGCTTCGCTCTTAAAATGAGAGGAAACAAAAAGTCCAGTGGAGTGGATGAAATTCCGGATTTTGTCCTCAGAAAGACTGATAGTCCTGTTTGGCGACATTTGGCCATTTTAATTAACCATTGCCTCAATATTGGTTATTTCCCTGCGAGATGGAAGGAGGCGTTGGTGGTTCCTATTCTAAAGTCTGGCTTGGACCAACAGAATCCTGGAAACTACAGACCAATTTCTTTGTTGTCTTCATTTGCGAAGCTTTTGGAATGGTTCATTTTGTCGGAAATACGAAGTAGGATTGTGAATGAGGGTATTCTCAGGGATTGTCAATTTGGCTTCAAAAGTGGGCATTCGACATCGCACGCTCTTATGGTTTTCTCAGACTATGTGGCTAGAGGTTTGAACAAAAGGTATGCTACTATTGCTGTTAGCCTGGACTTCTCGAAGGCATTTGATACTGCTTGGCAGGACGGCATTATTTACAAGATGCTACACCTAGGTTTTGATAGATTTACGTGTAGAATGGTGGCCAGTTTTCTGAGTGATCGCAAGTTTAGAGTGAAAGTGGGAAATGATTTCTCTGATATCCGGACCGTAGATGCGGGTGTACCACAAGGATCTTTATTGGGACCGGTATTGTACAATATATTCGTCTCGGACATACCACAGCCACCGAATGGGGACCTTTTGCTGATATATGCGGACGACATGCTTGTTGCTACGAGGGGTGCAAATGCAAGAGTCATGAATCGCCGACTGAATACATATTTGGATACTCTGAATGTGTATTTTGTGAAATGGGGTCTTAGGATAAACATGGACAAAACGTGTGCGATTATGATTAAAGGTAGAAGAGGTCGATTATTCCCCAATTTGAGGGGCTATATTCCCAGTTTATATATTGGGGGACAACGTGTTAGGGTATCGGATAGAATAAAATACTTAGGTATTATCTTTCATGAGAACTTTGAATATTATAGGCACATTGATTATGTCCTAGACAAGGTGAAGAAGGTTTATTTTATGTACCACCGAATACTTCGTGGGAAAATGGGACTTAGTACTGAGATCAGGCTGCTTGTCTATCGGCAGATAATAAGGCCTCTCATGTCTTATGCATTTCCAATTTGGTTTGGGATATCCTCTCATCAAATGGAGAGGCTTAGGATATGGGAGAGGCGGATCTTGTCGACCTGTTTGGGATTTGCCACCAGAATGTTTCCTGATGGTACCTTCCGCAGGCCATCTTGTAGGTCCATTTATCAGGCAATAGACTTCAGGAGGATAGATGCATATATGATTGAATCTGCCATTAAATTTCTTGAGACCGCTTCCTCCTTGGAGAATGATATTGTAAGGGAGTGTTTTCGGCAGACTCCTGATATGGAGACCTTGCATGATAACCGGTACCTTGCACCTGTTGATTTATTGACCCTAAGGAATGGGGGTCTTTTATATGGGGATGCAGGCCTCTTGTTCTATCACAGGAGAATAGAAACTTTAAATATAACAGATTTGGTGTATAACACTGAGCAATAGGAATTTTGTAATGATGAATTATTATTTTGAGTTCCTTATTTTTGTTTTTGTTATTTGATTTGTTATTTAGTTTTAGGTATGAATTAGTATGTAAGATAGTTTGTAAGTTAGTTTTTTAAGTAATATAAAATTGAGTGCATTCCTTTTTTTTCCATTTTTTTGGGAAATTTAAATGAAGGGAGAAAGAAAGAAATTTATTATCTAAATTGTTTATGGCAAGCTGTAATTTTTAATACTTAAGTGATGAAGTCTTAGATATGTATTTAATACGTTAAGAAACTAATATAAGAAAATTAGCCTAATAAGCTTTGTAAAATGAATTTTTTGGAAGAAATAAATAAACCATAAACCATAAACCGTACAAATTATTAGTTCTTGTGAATCATTTGTGAAGTGTGTGTTTAAGTGAAAAAAATAATAAAAAGTGAATAAAAATGACTGGTCGTGGTAAAGGTGGTAAAGGCTTGGGAAAAGGTGGCGCTAAACGTCATCGTAAAGTGTTGCGTGATAATATCCAAGGTATTACCAAGCCAGCTATTAGACGTTTGGCTCGTCGTGGTGGTGTAAAACGTATTTCTGGTTTGATTTACGAAGAAACCCGTGGTGTTTTGAAGGTATTTTTGGAAAACGTTATTCGTGATGCCGTCACCTACACTGAACACGCCAAGAGGAAAACCGTAACCGCTATGGATGTTGTCTATGCTTTGAAGAGACAAGGTCGTACTTTGTACGGTTGCGGCGGTTAAATATATTTTATGGAAAATATATTGGATACAGTAAATAATAACAACAACGACAAAATTATATTTTCAACAACAGCAAACAATCGGTCCTTTTCAGGACCACAAAAAATATTTAAAAAGAGCTATAATTTTTTCGAACAATATAAAATTTTTTTCATACAAATATTTTAATTGAAATTTAAAAAAATTCTTATTTCCTTTTTATTTTATAATATTCAATTTAGTATAAAAAAAAATCTTGATTTTAGTACATAGAAAAATTAACGTTTTAATTTAAATATTTTTTCTTTTCGAAATAGAATATTAGTGATTTTTCGTTTTTGATATTGCTGTGCATACTATTTATCTAACAAAAAACTCAAACAATAAGAACACTATTTAATACACACACGAATACAAACAAATACTATTTGTGTTTTTACTATAGTGAAATAATTATTTTTTTCTCTTTTACTTAAAAATAATATAATATTTCATAGTTTACTAAATATATTTCATTTTTAAAATTTTTTATTATAAATTAGTTTTTTAAATAAACGATGTAGTCATATATTTTTTGTTTAGTTTTTGTCTTTAAATAAATTTATTATTATTTTTTTTTTTTTTTTTGCTTTTTAATATGCCTTCAATCATATAAAATTTTTAAAATAATGATATAAATATTTTAAAATAATTTACTATATGAATATTTAAAAATTATTAAAATTTAATTAACGAAAAAAAAAAAAAAACATTCTTTTAATTTTCATGGTACATAACTGTACGAAATAATAAACACAAGAAATGCACTAACGACTGACAAAAACAGAAAAATAAAAAATGTACATACACATACTAACACACGCACAAACAAATACTCATAATGAATAAAAGAAATTTGTTGTTCTTCTTTTACCCACAGCAAAGAAATTTTGTTTTATTGCAAAAACGTAATTAAATATTGGAATAAATAATTTGACTAAACTTTACTTTATTATTATTATTATTAAAAATTATTAATAAAATATATTAATATTTTATTAAATAAATAAAAATATAAAGGAATTTCATTTAAATAAAATTATTATTTTAATTAAAATACTGTGTTTTTATTTACACATTTTCTAAATAATTACAAAATAAAAATATTGTTTTAAAAATTATTTAATATTATTGATATTTAATTTTTCAAAAAATCATTATTCAAGTCAGTCATTAAAATTACCAAATAAAAGAAAAATTCCTTTAGTCTAACTGTACACAACAAAAATTATACAAAATAACAAAAACTACTATACACACATAAAAAACAAAAAGAAGAAAATTTACTGTATATAAAAATTACATATACTGACAAACACAAACAAATTGAAGCAAACAAGAAATCTTCGCAAATAAACAACAATCAAATGCAACAACAACTTCATGCATATTTAGTTGGTTTCTTTCTCATTCTCTCTTTTCCATACAATGAGTAATTATAAAGCAATGTGTGTGTTTGTTTGTATGTTCGTTTTTGTGTATAACAAACCAGTTTTATTTAGGTAAAATATCAAGGGTAGATTAAAAGACAGATGTTTTTTTTTTAGTAATTGAAGAAAATTAAAGTAACCCTATGCAGCTGCCGCTAAGAAAAAGTATGTATGGGAATTTTCGATAAGATTTATGTAGGTATATGACAAAGGAAATTTTTTTTTTTTCTTAAAAAAATTAATAGTTTAGAAAAAATTTGTAACCAGCACGGTTTGAACGGGACTTTGCCTTTCCCTTAACTTTGCCACCTTTACCACGACCAGACATTTTTCACTTTTTTAGTTTTATTAAACACTTCACTTGAACACTGTTAACACAAACTGATAAAATTAGTATTTTCGGTTTATTCGGTTTATTTATTTATTTCCATATTCTTGTTTTACAATATTTTTTCTTAAAAATTACATTTATATTCGAAATTTCTTAACGTACTATTTGTACTTTACTAAGACTAAGTCCATTTTACAATATATTTTACAGTGTATCTTATTACATTTCTTTATTCAATTATATCTTTAAATTTATATTTCCCAAAAAAAAGGATAAAAAAAGGAATTCATTTGTTCCAGGATCCTACAAACTAACTTAAAACTAAACTTACAAACTAAATAATACCTAAAAACTAGATAACAAAAGATAATACTAAATTATCCACAATATATAAATTATTGTACATTATCATACATTACATTAATAATATTAAGAGTTTTAATTCTTCAATTACAAAATAAGAGGCCTGCACCCCAATGAAGAAGGCCTCACCCTCAATACCAGCAGATTAACTAGCGAGTGATCTTGAATTCAATGCAAGGTCCCCAAATCAGAGGCCCCACAGAATCAATCCCCCACCAGTCATCCCAAAAACTTCACTAGAATTCAGCCATCATGCTGCAATGAGATCAGCATACCAAGCAATGCACGAGATTTCTCCTCATCATTGCTTAGCAGCCTATACTCCCTAGCAAATCCCTTTAGTTTTCCCAAACAACTTAAGAGACCAACACCCAAAAGTCGCCTACAATCGCCATCAATAATATCAAATTCTGCCTTTGCAGACGTTAGAGACACAGTTGCCCCAGAATTTGATGCCATAGCACCAGCCCTTGCAGCTGTGGCATACGAGATGCCATTCACTCTTCTAGTCATTGGCACAGTTGAGATCATCTGACCAGTTCCCTTTTCATTCTTCCTGGCAGCAATCTTGCGAACGAGTTCCTGTCGCTTTGGACACTCCTTAGCGCTTGCAGTGTGGCCCTCAACCCCACAATTGGCACACCTAATCGGAAATCCTAACTTTCTCATTGCCTGTCCCGTGACAGGATCCGTCGATACTACCTCCGCGGTGTTTTCCCCCTTTGGCGGAATCACACATTTCCCCGGGCCGTGATCACCGCTACACTTAACACACCTATATGGCATATTACAATTAATGGCCACATGGCCAAAGCGCTGACAATTGTAGCACTGTATAACATCCCGTCGAGAGTGCTTAAGCATTGACACCCTACAGTGGAGGATATACCTAATATCTCTAAAACCCTTTAGGTCCGAGTCCCTACTCATTTGAAATAACCATTTATCTCCACCTAACTTATGAAGACCCAAAATCCTAATATTTATACGGAGACCTTGCATATACTCAAGAACCTCATTATTATCAAAGGAGTCCGATAGACCCTTAACAACAACAGTAAATGGCCTTTGAGATCTAGGGGTGTAGGTATAATAATCAACTCCCTTTTCCCTAAGCATAGCCTTCAATTTTTCATAATCCTCTAGGGGCCAGACCCCTATATTAGTAATATATTTCGATAAAATTTTTATATTATATTCCTCATGCCCTAGGATTCTATTCAATTCATTAGAAATATTCTTTACATTAATATTGTAAGCAGTTACAATAGGTACAGACTTACATCTAGATGCTACTTTTGTCGTTTTGTTTTCCTGTTGCCTTTTTTGACTAGCACCGGGAACATCTTTCTTTGTTATATTTTGGTTAGGCACCATCTTTACGGCCTCCTTAAAAGCAAAACCAGGCTTATTTTGACTGCAACCAGGTTCACCACTTACGATCTTCTCCTGTCTAGGCACCATCTTTACGGCCTCGTTTACAACGGCTGATTCAGATACATCATTTTGTTGATTTTCAACACTTTCAACCACAGCAATGTGTTCCACTTCATTATCAGAATTTGAACCTTCTTCAATTAGCATCTCCTCATCGGAAGTGAGCTCTTCACCTGTTTCCTCATTATTAATTTTTTTAATTAGTTCTTCAAACTTCTTTCTAAGTCTGTTATTTTCTTCAATTGCATATTCAAGCTTTTTATTTAAGTTATCAATTTCAACGTTTTTATTTTCAATTACTTTCTGGAGTTCTTCAATAGATCGAGAATGTCTGGGCCTTTTGCCCGGATTCTGATTTTCATTGTCACTCATTTTTTAACATTTTATAAGTGTTTATTTATTGAACTTTTTTTTCACTATATAAACTGTTCACTTTGTATATAACATCTATTTTTTATAATGTTCTATTTTCACTTATCACGAAGCCTTCTATTCGCTTCTCACACTTTCTCAGGACAGAATAATATTAAATAAACTTTTTATATGAATAAAGTTTATATTAATAATTTTCACTTTTTATTTTTAGAGTTCACTTTCAATTTAATTTAATTTTTCACTTTTCCGATTGCGATCTTTTCACTTCAACACTTCACTGATCACTCCCATTGATAAAATTAGTACCAATATGGTGGCTATTTATACTTTTTTCGTTATCGTGTGTGCACACACTGGGGTTGTTTGTGTTTGTATAGACGACGTTTAGTCAGCATTAATTCGTTAGTTTGAAAAAAGGTATTTAAAGCGCACATTTTGTGTAGATAGTCACAGTTTGTGAACAGTGTTAAAAAGTGTTTGTGAAGTGAAATTAAAATTGTGAAAAATGCCTCCCAAAACCAGTGGTAAAGCAGCAAAGAAGGCCGGCAAAGCCCAAAAGAATATTACAAAGAGTGACAAAAGCAAGAAGCGTAAGCGCAAGGAAAGTTATGCCATCTACATTTACAAAGTGTTGAAGCAAGTACATCCCGACACTGGCATTTCTTCGAAAGCCATGAGTATCATGAACAGTTTCGTTAATGATATTTTTGAACGTATTGCCGCTGAAGCATCCCGTTTGGCCCATTACAACAAGCGTTCAACCATCACCAGTAGGGAAATTCAAACTGCCGTCCGTCTTTTGTTGCCCGGTGAGTTGGCCAAGCACGCTGTCAGTGAAGGTACTAAAGCTGTTACAAAATACACTAGCTCCAAGTAAATTATTACTACCACCTTCCTGTTGTCAACGAATTGTTTATTTCTTTTACATCAAAGGTCCTTTTCAGGGCCACAAAATTTTTTTAAAAAAGAGATTTAAATTGTTATCAAAAAAGGAAAATTTCTATTTGTGAATATTTTATTTGTGATTATCCGACGGTACTAAATTATTATCAAATTGTGTGTATTCTCAGCGTTGCCAATTTAGCGCTTTTCGCGCTAGATTTAGCGCTTTTCAACCACCCAAAAGTTGCATTTTTTTTCATCAGCGCTTTTTCAAGAAAAAGCGCTAAATTAGCGCGTTTTTTTTTTCGGTTACTTTTAGTTGCATTTTATTAACATGTTTTCTCACAAACATTTTTCTAGTACTTTCATTTTATAACGGTTTATTATCGTTCATTTTTAGCAGCATACTTGTACTTATACTTTTTGTTTTCTACTACTTTTATTTACAACCGTTAATAAAGCAAACCAAAGAAGTTGAAACTTTTTTACTTTAATATAAATTTGTATGTTCATTGGTTTAAAATTTATAAAAGAATTTATACAAATAAAAAAATTTTTAAGAAAGTGCTGAATATAGTGAAAGTGTTTCTAAAGTATTTAATAAAGTTTTAAGTTTTTTTAATGGTAAGTTTTTTGTTGTACATCAAGAAAATTATATCTAAATTAATCACATTACAGGCTGAACGCTACGTACAAAAATTCAGAAAAGCGTGGGAGTCTGATCCTCAGTTTAAAAATGGGTGAAGTCTCTTCAAAAAGATAGTACAAAGGCCATGTGTATTTATTGCAAGTGCCAAATTATTGCAAAACGTTCTGATCTTATCCGTCACATGAACACACTTAAACATCAAAAAGCCGTAAAACCCTTTAGTGATATTAAAATAAAGCAACCAGAAATATCATTTAGTATAAATGCGACTGAAAAACAAAACAGCCAAGCAATGATTGCGCTTTTTATTGCTGTCCACAGTCCATTTTTATCGGTGGAGCATCTAAGTGCGCTATGCAATAAAGCGTTTAAAGACAGCAAGGCTGCTAATTTCAGTTTGCACCGTACAAAGTGCGCAAATATAATTACCAATATTCTGGCTCCACATTTTATAGATATTTTACTGAAGGACATAAGTGATTCTCATTTCAGCTTAATTTTAGATGAAGGTATGTATAATATATTTATGTACATACAGCACAAATGAGTACATGTTTGTAATTTGTGCACTTGATATTGCTCAAAAATTAAAATAATATAGCAAATCAAAAAATTTTTTCTTTAATTTATTTTAAGTTTAATAGTTAAAAAAAGCATTATAATTTAAAAACATCAAGCTCTAAGAAAAAATCCAACAAAACGAAAACAACTCGGATGTACTCAGTTTTGCACTTGATGATTTTTATAGTATTTTTAAAATATTTTTTACAACGATATAAATATATTGGAATATAATTTAGTGTAGTTTATAGATTAGGTCAGTAGGTTATTATACCATTTTTAGAATTTTAAACATACTTTTAAGATGGGGAGCTATATCCAAATGACCGATTTTCCGGACTTCGTCGACTTAAAATGTTACGAATTTATATTTGTTATGAATTTTTTTTTTCTATTATTTTGAATTTACATCTACTTTTGATCCACTTTATTAAAATACATACTCTTTTTAATACATAATCTAATTATATACTTTATTATTATTTTTTGAAAAAGTTTTAAAACACGTAAAATTTTTATGCATCACATGTAATGGAAAAGCTATATAAAAGTGAAATAACAAGATTATGTATAAAAAGAGTATGTCTTTTAATATAGTGGATCAAAAATAGATGTAAATTCAAAATAATAGAAGAAAAAAAATTCATGAACTGTATTTGTGTCTTATATATCCAACATAGTTTTAAGGTTAATTTAAATCCGTATATCTTTTTTAAAAATAATAATTTTTTGTCTAGTATAGTTTAACAAATTTTATTTGGTCAACTAGTATTACATATAAAATACATTTTAATTCGACGAAGTCCGAAAAATCGGTCTTTTGGATATAGCTCCCCATCTTAAAATTATGTTTAAAATTCTAAAAATGGCATAATAACCTACTGACCTAATCTATAAACTACACTAAATTATATTCCAATATATTTTTATCGTTGTAAGTGCAAAACTGAGTACATCCGAGTTGTTTTCGTTTTGTTGGATTTTTTAGAGCTTGATGCTTTTGTTTTTAAATTATAATGCTTTTTTAACTATTAAACTTAAAATAAATTAAAGAAAACATTTTTGGATTTGCTTTATTATTTTAATTTTTGAGCAATGTCAAGTGCACAAATTACAAACATGTACTCATTTTTGCTCACCACTGTATAAGTACGATATTTATATGTTATCAACTAATATTTTTTTTTTTTTTTTTTTTTTGTTAAAAGGAACTGATATATCTGTTGAAAAACTCCTTGGAATAATAATACGGTATTACAGCATAGAAAAAAAACAATTCGTTACCACATTTTTGGGTCTGATAGATTTAGAAGGAGGCAAAGCTGATGATCTACTAAAAGGTTTGGAAAGATTAATAAAATTGTTTAATTTAGATTTAAAAAAGCTTTTAGCTGTAGGCATAGATAATGCTGCTGTAATGACAAGCACAAATTGTGGTTTATATAAAAAAATTAAAGAAAAGCATAATTTAAAAAATTTGGCTTTAATAAGATGTGTTTGTCATTCGCTACAGTTAGCGGTTTGTGCTGCAGCGGAGAAACATTTTCCTGCTAATATGAATTATATTGTTAAAGAAACTCATAATTGGTTTGTGTATTCATCAGTTAGACAAAAATCTTTCAATAAAATTTATAAATTAATTAATACCGATTCAGCAACACCAAAAAAAATTCCAATGTCAGCGCCAACCGGGTGGCTTTCCATTGAAAGAGCTGTAAAAACTATTGTAGATATGTGGTTAGAACTAAAAACACATTTTAATGTTGTAAATGACAAGTCATTTGAAACAATTCAACTTAAAAATATGTACAATGACCCAAAAAATTTGGTTTATTTATCATATTTAGCATCAATATTATCAGAAGTCCAAAAAGTCAATAAAGCATTTGAATCCCAAAATGCAGATCAAACTAAACTTTTTAATGACTTGTACAGACTTTTGCAAAACTTAATAAATAGAATTATAATACCACATGAAGATTTCGATTATATGGAAGGTGATGTTGATGCGGTATTAAACGAATATTGTTATTTAGGATATAATTTCGAAAAAGCTTGTTCTGAAAATAATATTGAAATATCTGAAAAGCAAATAATGAAATCAAATTTAATTGTTTTTACTAAATCGTTAATATATGAAATAAGAGCAAAGTTGCCAACAAATTTCAAAATTTTAAAAAATTTATCGTTGTTTAGTGTTGATAATATTTTTTTAAACAATGGAAAAGAAATAACAAAATTTATATACAAAATTTATATCAGATGATAAGAAAGATATAGAAGAAATGGAAAGTTGTTTGAATAATTTAAAACTCTGTGATTGGAAAAATAAAGATAATACTGAATTATTTTGGATTGAAGTACATTGCTTTAAAAATTCAGTTAATGAAAATCCATTTTATAAGCTATCATCATTTGTGATTAATTTATTGTGTTTTCCATATTCAAATGCAGAAGTGGAGAGAACATTTAGTGCAATGAATAACTTCAAATCCAAAATTAGAAATAGAATTTCCCTTAACACAGTAAATTCTTTGATTCATATTAAATATGGCCTTAAGATGCAAAATTCTTGTTGTGAAAATTATATTATACCACCAAATGTCACTTCAAAAATTAACTCGAATATAACTTATAATATATCAAAATATTATATACGTACAATATTATGGCCAGAAAATGAAACTGAAGATGTAAGTGGGGAATCCTGTTTCTTTGAAAATGAAGAGTTTTAATCACGAACCGTTATGATTATCAGTTTTCAAATAAAACTCAACAAAAAATAATTATGAAACCAAATCAATGTAACATCAATAAAAATTGTACTAAAAATTATAACTAAAAATATTTCCCATAATTTTTAATATACAATTTTTATTAAAAAAGGAATATTTTTTAATTTTTTAACAAATGTGATGATCTTTATTTTATATGTAATTACAAATCATTTAAATCAAATATGAAGATACTCTTTTGTTTTGTTTGATATAAAAAATATTTATTGAATTATTATAAAATGTATACTCATTGTTTGTACCTGAAATATTGTTTGTTTTTTTTTTTTATTATTATTGTTTTTTTTTAAAAACGTTAATTTTAAATATTATATAATTCTAAATATTTGAAGGTGAATTAAAAAGCAAATATTTAGGTAGTACCTTTTTTGTTCTGTTTATAATAAAATATACAATTTTAACTAAAATTAAAATCAATCTTTTATTCAAACGTATTTAGCGCTTTTTAGCGCGTTTTTGAAAGACGTACGGCGCGTTTCGGTTCAAAAAAGTTGACAACACTGTGTATTATTATTTTTTTCTTCGTAGATTTCATTATTTTTTTCAGTGTTTCGAATGGCTGCTTAAAGCAGTCGTAATTTTCTAAACAGTTGCTTTTTTTACAGCATCTTGCTGAAACAAGTTTACTTGATTTAGTTATCCACCACATACTAACTAAACATATTTTGCTGCTCACACACAAAACTGATTTAAGCAGCATCCAGTTTTTATTTTGTTCAGCAGTCAAATTAAATAAGCAGCGCACACACTCAGTTTTTTACTCAGCCAGTTTATTTTACGTCTTAGTCGTGTGCGCTCAGCACAACGTAGAAACCTTTTTCAGCAACGTAAGAACAACTGGATAGTAAGACTGTACAGTTCTGCGCAGTCAATATACAAAGTTGTTTTGTTATGGTTTTTACATTTAAGAAGGAAAATGAAGTGGTATAGTTTTTA
This sequence comes from Protophormia terraenovae, assembly GCA_951394005.1. Taxonomy (NCBI): domain Eukaryota; kingdom Metazoa; phylum Arthropoda; class Insecta; order Diptera; family Calliphoridae; genus Protophormia; species Protophormia terraenovae. The sequence goes on from OX596074.1 coordinate 34,180,322, forward strand.
AATGAAAACAAATAGAAAACGGTACAATAAAATACTATGAATTCTATTAAAGATATTTATATGTAGAATTATTAATTTTAATTAAAAAAACAAAAATTGTTTGTTTATTTATTCGCAATTTATTTAAAATTTTTGTAGAACTTTTATAAAAATATTAGATAATATTTAATATTAGTAGATGAAAAAATATTAACTAAATATTAAATATTGTTTAAATTAAAGAAAAAAAATTTAAAAAAAAATGTTTGTTCTTTTGAATAAGAAGAAAATTTTGTTATTTTGTATAATTTTCTTTGTTTTGATCTATTAAAGAAATTTGTAAAATTATGGCTTAGTTGAAGATGAAGGCGTACATTTGGAAGAAAAATTATATATTTTAAATTTGCAATACATATGACTATTAAATGGAAAAAAGTAGTTCTAACAATTGTATATTTGACTAATTGATTATACAAGTATGTAAAATTTATGTTTAATTTTCTGTAGTTTTTCATCGATATTGTTAGTAAGTTAGAATTTGCGAAATAATAATCACTAGATCATTAATACAAATAAGAGTAAATTATCTCAAAAATTGTTTATATTTGTAAATAAATTGTCGCCTTTTTTAAATATTGAACAAAATTAATCAAAAAATTACAAAGTACTATAAAACCTGGGGGTTATTTTGTAACTAAATTCGAAAGGAAAATCTTTCGAATTTGTATACTTTATACATTGAAATTCGAAAGTGTTTTCTTTCGAATCGAATTACACAATAACTCCCCTGGTGGACAGAAATTATTCTGAGCATAATGGCCCAAGTTTTTTTTTATTATTTAGGGAATTTCAAGTCTCAAAATATATATTATTAAATATTAATAATCACAGAATTGAAAATATCTTAACTTTTATTAAATTGATTAAGGATCATATTTAGTAGAAAAAAAAATTTAATTTTAGAGTGAGTAAAAAAAAACTATATGAAATTTAAAAATTGTTTCTAACATATGGACCTACTATTCCGAAAGATATAACATGGTATGTAGCACCCCAACAAAAAAGGAACTAATAAAGAGCTGAAGGAAGTACTTAGTGGTGAAAAAGAGATGCAGAAGTTCTTTTTCTAACCCATGATTGTTATTGGTAAGATGTTCTTCTTCTATATTTCTAGTTCATTTCTTTTGAAGTACTTCCTTTAAAACAATGTTTATAAAATTTTATAACAAAAAGTCTGTTTTAGAGCTATCAAAATATAATGAATATGATTTAAAATTTATAAAATTTAAATTTTCTTAGAAATTATTAACTTTTTTTCCCGCTAGAAATTCATTAATTTTAATTTTTTTGGAAGTAATTTTTAAGTTGTAACAAAAAAGTATATATACACTTTGTTCTACTTTTGAAGAGATGAAAATGTTCTTTTTTGGAAGCTCTTGGTCGTTTTTTTTTTTTTTTTTTTTGCTGGGACTTTTTAAATAAAAGTTAGCGCATTATAATTTGATTAATGTTTTAGAATATTTAAATTTTGAAATAAATAGAATATTTCTTTGATAAATTGTTTAATTGACTATATTTTTCCATTTAAAACCACATTCAACTTTTATTTATTAGCAGATGATCTGCTTAATTTTGATTCGTTTGTTATTATTAAAATATTTCATTACTCAACAACCCTTCAACTCCAATTCCAATTTGTAAATAGTGACATAATTTTACTAAAAGAGAGTTACATATGTATATAATTTTCTAGCAGTTGGTTATATTTTATAAAGCGGATAATTTATTATAACTTACGTGTAAGTCATTATACTTACGTAAATCTTAAATATTATATAAATGTAACTTACAGTGCTATTCTCTAATTCATGACAATTATCATTAATTAATAATTACGTATTATATGCTTTTAGGAGTGTGACAACCATCACCAAAAATATATAAACAAAGAATAAAAAAGTTATTGTCATGTTTTTTTACTATCACAATAATTTTTTTTTTTTTTTTTTTTTTGTCACTCGGTCGAGAATTGCACTGTTATTCTAATTATTTTTGTATAATCAAATGTCTTATTGTTCGGCTGAGGTATTAATAAAAGTAAAAAATTAATTAAGACATTAAAGCCGATCAATAAGAAAATAATAAATTAATAACCAAAAAGTCTTCAACATACAAGTTAATAACTTTTATTTTTAGATACATACATAAATAAATAAACAAATAAATAAATAAATAAATAAAAATCACAACAAATCTTTATTATTTCGGTAATATAATACATACAGTGTCTCACTAAAGTATTTGAATTTTTTAAATTAATAATTAAAACGGTTTTATTACGTGATTTAAAAAAAATAATTCTAGATTTGTTAACTGAATTGTGTTTGTCTATTTGTTAACTTTATAATACAAAAAACTGCAATCAGAAATATTGCATTGTATCCAAGTTATTCCAGAAATAGTATGAAAATTCATCGAATTTACTTCACAAAAGTATTTGTATTTTTATCACCTTTGTATTTAAAAATGTCAAACAAAATAAAAATTGGAGAAATTCATGTATTTTTTATTAATAATAGGTCATAGGTATCACAATTAAATGTTTATTAATTTATTTCCCCAATTTGGAGTAAAATTTTGGGGGATTTTTGACCAATTTTATATTTAATGGACTTAGATGGTTGATTTAGGAAGAACACGCCTATTTTTCCTCTATAAATGACAAATACAATAATTTTTTTGTCATTATAGTATAAAAAATAATAAAGTTTTAGTTCATTATAAGCTTTTTTTTGGTAAAACGCCATATACGAAGGGTCCAAGTCGTTAATTATGAGGCATTGCACCATTAAAAATAGAATACCTTAAATATCAAGCCCATTTTGGTACCCTATGTATCAAAAATTGATTTCAAAATGTTGGGGAATATCTTCCCGATATATAGCCAATTATAAATTGGGAGACTAAAATACCTTACTTTATGATATAGCTTTAAAATATACCCCGACATAATTGTACTTGCGTTTATTTTTCTAATTACTTAGCCATATTACTTTTGGATCAGTAACATGCACTCCAGAAATGTTGAAGCGAAAAATTTTCAACTTTATTTTCATTAACATAAGTAATATTAACAGAATAGTAAACTTTTTCGGGTATTTTTACCTTTTTATAGTTTCCCTATACCTTGAAAGTCATATAGTTATGTAACTTTAAATATGCCTCTTATCGCGTTTTATACTATGGCACCAATTTCTTTGTATTTTTGTAGCCGGTATCCAAATCTCCCATTTAATAGCAGCTAATACCTACAGAAACACAACCTGAAAGTTTTTTTTAAATATGTGGACCAGTACTTCAGTAAAATAGGCTCAATGTTGAAGATTTTTAATTTTTAACAACATAATGAAACTATGTACGCTGCTTGGAATTTCAATATTTAAAACTTTTGCAGTAAAATTTATTTTTCGAAGATATGCCAATGTCCATTTATATTTCGAAATAAAACAAATTAAATTTAAGAAATAATTTAGGAAAAATTACCCGATTATTCCAATTTTCCCTTTTGTAAGATACATGTAAAGAAATTTCGCTTAATTTCCCTAAAATTTTACCCCCAAATTTATAAAAAGAATTAATAAACGCTTAACACTAATACTTAATAACAATTAATATAAAAAACATATCTTTGTTTTGCATTTTTTGTATTTTGAGTATCTTCAAATATAAAATTAAAAAAATTAAAATTAAAAAATTCAAATACTTTTGTGAGGTACCTGAAATGACTGCACGTGTTATTTTTCTCAATTTCTCGGAAACGATTCAACATTTTGTGCTACTTTTTGCAGCATTTGGTAGGCAAAAAATCCCATTCATAAAAAAATTATTATTTTTTATTTACCTAATTTTATAACTAAAAATATCTAATTTTTTTATTTAAAAATTAAAATTCACTAACTTATGTGAGACACTGTACATATAAATATAATGTCTTTTTTTATTTATCTTTACAAAATTTCTATATTTGTTAAATGAAAAACTTTTTTTTATTTAAAATTAATAAAATAAAGATATATGTATGTAATATCTTCAATAAAATTCATATTATTTTATTGGACCGTTTTCTATTTGTTTTCATTTAAAATAATCAACTTCATTTTCCTTCTAAAATTTAAAAACAAAAACCAAACAACTTTGTGTAATAGACCAAAACAAAGAAAGTTATACAAAATAACAAAATTTTCTTCTTATTGCAAATAACAAAAATGTTTTTAATTTTTTATTTAATTTAAACAACATTTAATATTTAGTTAATATTTTTTCATCTACTAGTATTAAATATTATCTAATATTTTTATAAAAGTTCTATTATCTTAAATAAATTGTAAATAAATATATTATATAAAAAATGTTTGTTTTTTTTTAAATTAAAATTAATAAATATCTTTAATACAATTCGTAGTATTTTATTGCACCGTTTTCTATTTGTTTTCATTTAAAATAATCAACTTCATTTTCCTTCTTAAATGTATAAACAAAAACCAAACAACTTTGTAAATCAACTGTACAGAACTATACAGTCTTACTATCCAGTTGTTCTTACGTTGCTGAAAAATGATTCTACGTTGTGCTGAGCGCACACGACTAAGACGTAAAATCAACTTGGCTGAGCAAAAAACTGAGTGTGTGCGCTGCTTATTTAATTTGACTGCTGAACAAAATAAAAACTGGTTGCTGCTTATTTCAGTTTTGTGTTTGAGCAGCAAATTTTGTTAAGTAAGCATGTGATCGAAAATGAAAACTTAAACTGTTTTCAGCGCAGTCGCCAGTTGAAAAAAATTTTTGTGTGCTTAAAATTAAACGCTGATTTTTTTACAGTGTGTTGGCGATTTAAATGTGTTTTGCCGTCGGCATTTTGTTAATAATGAAGCGCTTTTTTTTTTTTTTTTTCAATTTATAAATTTAAAGAAATTTTTAGATTTTTTTGAATTATTAATACGAATTAGTTTTTCCATTTTTTTTTTTTTCTTTTTAAATTATAAATCTTTTTATGTGTGAATTTTTGGTAGAAACTATGTTTTATTATTTTGTAATTTTTTTGAGCTGAATATTTGTTATATATTATTTCAATGGTTTATTTTTGGAAGAATTAAAAAAGAAAATAGAAAAATTACATTTTGTTAATAATGTGAAATGGCATTTATTGTTTTTAAATTTTATTTTAGAATTTTTTATAAAAAGAAACAATTTTTATTTCAAGTTAATAAATAATTTCTTTTTATATATATTTTTTTGTTTCGTGGAATTTTTGGAAAAATGAAACTTTTTATACCCTTCACCACAGGTGTAAAGGGTATATATAAGTTTGTCATTCCGTTTGTAATTTCCACAATTTTCGTCGGAGAGCAAAAAAGTTTATATTTTCGGAATCCTTGTAAGAAGCGATGACGATTGGACCATGTCCGTCCGTCCGTCCGTCCGTGTGTCGGTTGAAATGGCGTTTATGAAGCCCACCGATAACTGACATATATAATATGTATGTCAAACGATCGGAAATGCTTTCGAGAATTTTGCTATTGGAATTCAGCAAGATAGGTTCATACAATGCGGAGATATGTTCAAAAAACCGGTTTTTTGAACCGGTTTTCCAGTTTCTGAAGCCTCTGTATACACTACGGACTTCGTTTTTACAAAGAATTCTCGGACATTTTTTTCTGAATTTTTGTTCTGAAAAAATGAAATAAATCGGTTCAGTAATAACTGAGATATCGGACAAAACGCATTTTTTATTTTTTGAAGCCTTGGTTTAAGCTATAGATTTTTATTTTTATACAGATCGGTCACAAATATTTTTATAAAATTTCAGTTTTTTGAATCAGGAAGATCGGTTTATAAATGGTGGAGATATGCTTTAAAAACCGGTTTTTAGAACCGGTTTTTTAGTTTCTGAAACCTCTGCATATACCAGGGACTTCGAATTTTTAAAGGGGGCTCGAAAATTATTTTCTGAATTTTTGTTCTGAAAAAATTAAATAAATCGGTTCAGTAATAACTGAGATATCGGGGAAAACGAATTTTTTATTTTTGAAGCCCTTGTTCAAGCTATAGATTTTTATTTTTATATAGATCAGTCATAAATATTTTTATAAAATTTCGGTTTTTTTAATAAACCAAATTCGTTCATAATCAACAGAGTTATGGCCCAAAAACAAATCTGTTAAGAATATAAATACACCAACAAACATGTATATTAAGCATTGTAATGACTATTAGTGACGTTTTTTGTTTTTTGTATAGACAAGTAGTTTAGTTATCAACAGCAGTAATATGATGAATAACAGTGTTGTTGTTGTTGTTCTTTGTATATGCAGTCTGTACAAAAATAAATAGATATGGAATTGTAGTTGTTTATTTTTAAAAACTAAAACATATCTCTTAAGAATATACATAAATACATACACAAACATGTATATTAAGCATTGTAATGACTATTAGTGACGTTTTTTGTTTTTTGTATAGACAAGTAGTTTAGTTAGCAACAGCAGTAATATAATGAATAACAGTGTTGTTGTTGTTCTTTGTGTATTCAGTCAGTTTGTACATACAAAAATAAATATATATGGAATTGTTGTTGTTTCTTTTTTAAAAGCAAAGCCTGTTATGATTGTTTTTTTTCATATTCAAATTTTCGTAGTTTGAAAAAAATTTAGATTTATATATATGAAAACATGAAAGCATACGTTAAGGCGAAAATTTTATTAATTGTCGGTAATATGGTAATATGATGTCGATAAGATGGTAAGATGGTAATATGGTGAAGGGTATCAAAGATTCGGCACAGCCGAATCTTTTTTCAATTTCATTTAAACTGTATTGTGTGATTTTTTTTTTTATACCTGAAAATTGTGTTTTTTCTCTGATAGTTTATTTTATTTTATTTTTTTTTTTAAGAATAAGAAAATTTGTTTTAATTGTGTTTTGCCGACGGCATTTTGGTAATAATATGAAGCACTTTTTGTAGAATTTTTGGATTTCATTTTATAATCGTTATATTTTTTGCCGACGGTATTTTATAATTTTTTAGTTGATAATTTTCTCTCAATTTCTTTTATTTTGGAAAAAAAAGAAAAAAAAAAAAAAAAAAAATAAGAAAATACTTTTATTAAATTTGTCTTTGAATGTTTTGCCGACGGCATTTCAAACAAGAAAAAATTCTATATTTTCAACAATACTTTTTCATGAGGAATATTTTGTTGTATATTTTTTCAACGAATAAAATAGTTAATATTGTTAAAAATAAATAAATAATATTAAGAAAATACTTTTAATTTAATTAAATTTGTTACTGAATATATTTTCGAATGTTTTCACGATGGCTTTTCAAAGAAGAAAAAAATTCTCTATTTTCACAAGGAATATTCTATATTTTTTTCACAGATAAAATAGTTAATTTTGCTTAAAAAAATTAATCCTTCATAGAAAAAGTTTAAATTTAGAAAATTTTATAAAAAAAAAATATATATAAATTTTTAAATAATAAAGTAGGTTTGAATTAGTTTGATCTCTTTTAAAAAATATTTTGTAGCCCTGAAAAGGGCTTATTATTATAGAAATAAATAATTTTTCGAATATCGAAAAATAATTTGTTTTGAGGAGGAAAAGGAAAAAAAGCAGCTGCAGTAAATAAAATTATTTACTTTTTAGCGGCGGCCTTTTTGGCAGCTGGTTTCTTTGCTGGGGCAGCTTTTTTAGGTTTTGCTGCAGCGGTAGCGCTCTTTGCTTTGGGTGCTTTTGGTTTAGTGGCTGGTGCCTTTTTGGCGGGTTTAGCCTTAACTGTACCAGTCTTTTTGGCTGTTTTTGCTTTGGCCTTTTCTGTCTTCTTCTTTTCGGCAGTCTTTTTGGCGGCAGATGGTTTCTTTGCAGCAGCGGCAGCCTTTTTGGTAGCGGCGGCCTTCTTCTTTTTGTCAACGGCAGCAGAAGGCTTCTTTGCCTTTGGTTCTTTTGAGGCGGCAGCTGATAATTTGAAAGATCCAGAAGCACCCTTACCTTTAGTTTGAATTAATTTTCCGCTGGTTACAGCACTCTTCAAATATTTTTTGATGAAAGGAGCCAATTTTTGAGCATCTACCTTGTATGTGCTGGTAAGATATTTCTTAATGGCTGGAAAATTTAACAATCTATGCGTATAGATTGTTAAATTTTTAGTACGAGCGTGTAGAAAATTTTACAAAAGTTTTTTGAAATTTTAAATTTTTTCTTAAAGATTTTTGAAAATTTTTCCAAAAATTTATTACAAATTGATAGCTTAGATATCATTGAATGCATATAAAATAACAAAATATTTTTTTTCTATCCAATGAAATTTTTATGATAATTTTCTTGACAAGATTCTGAAAATTTTCTTATAAATTATTAATAAAAGTAGAACATTTTTAAATAAATTATTAAAATATTTGTAAGAAAACTATTTCAGATTAAACTTTTATATGTTTTCTTTGTGCTAAATTAATAAAATTATAATTTTATAAATTTTTCGATTTTTAAAAATTATTTCAAAATTTACTCTATGACAACGAAAATTTCTCATATTGACCAAATTTTCATAGGTATTTTTGCTTAATCCTATTATATGAAAAATTAAATATAATGATTTTTAAAGAAAATTTTATCAATTTTAAGGAGGATTTTACAAAATAATTTAACATAATAATGCTAAATTAATATTTTTTCATATTTTAAAAAAACAATTGAAAACAACCTTTAATGAAAGTACGTATTCTATTACTCTTGTTTAGAGGTGGATCAATACAATATGAAGTTAAGATTTTTTCTGTCAAGCATAATAAAACTAATTTTTTACACTGAATTTATGGATTTTGAGTATATAAGAATATTATTTTTATGGAATAATATAACAAAATTTATAAAAAATAGAAATAATAATAGTAAAAAGAAAAAAATTAGATATAAATAAAATTTCGTATGTAAAATTACTATTTTTTTCCCTTCCTTAAATTATTAATAGATAACTCGTATATTTTTTTTTATTTTTAAAGAAATCACACAACTGAATTATATAAAAATTTATTAACTAATTTTAAATAATGCAAAAATTATTATTATTTTTGTGTTTTGTGAAATTAGTAAAGTAAATTAGTAAATATGTTCAATTCCTTAAAAAAATGTTGGTTTTATTTAAATAAATATTTCTTTTAATAAAATTTTAATTTATTTTAAAATAATTTACTTTTTTAAATTTAATTAATTAAATTAAAAAATATTTCGAAATTAAAGAATTTTTAAATGGCTTAACAAAGGAAAATAACAAAATAATTTAAATTTATTTTCTTTAATTTTAAAATAATTTTATATATATATATATATATATATATATATATATATATATATATATATATATATATATATATATATATATATATATATATATATATATATATATATTTTTTTTTTTTTTTTTACAAAAATATTTCAAAATTAAAGAATTTTAAAATGATTAAACAAAAGAAAATAACTAAATAATTAAATTTATTTTAAACAAACATTTTTTGATTTTTTTTAATAAAAGGTAAAAATAATATTTTTATTTATTTCAAATTATTCAAAAACATTTTATTTTCATATGTAACAATAAAATGTTTCTGCATAAATAAAAATGAAATCATATTTTTCCCCCCTAAAAAAATAAAAAATTCAATTACTTTAGTATTTTCTAACGGATTTTTTGAAATACTAATAAAAAACCTTTTATTTTTGAAAAATATTAATGCTTTGGGTACTGGTCCAGAAATACCATTAATAATAATTAATTTTTATATTAATTAAAGAAATATATTTGAAAATGTTTCATATTTAAAATTAAATTTAGTCTCTTTTTCATATAAATTTATTAGCCCTTATAAGGGCATTTGTATAATTGTTTTCTATTAAGAAAATATAAATTTTTAAAAAAATTTATAAATTCGAATAAAAATAAAAAAGTTAACAAAAATATATAAATATTTAATGTAAAATTTTTGAAAATAATTTTAATAAAAAGCAAGAAATTTTTGTAAAAATTAAATTGTGTTTTGCCGTTGGCATTTTATTAAATGATATATTTTCTCTCATTATTATTATTATTGTTATTATTATTTTTATTATTATTAATCTTATTATATATTCGCTTTCATGCAATAAGTTTATTTAATATTGTTATTTTAACAGAAAACGAAAAAAATATAAAAATAATAATTGCAAAATTTTAACTTATAAAATTTATGAAAAATATTAAAGTATTTTAATAGAAAGCAAAATTTTTTTAAAGTGATAATTGTGTTTTACCGTCGGCATTTTGTATTATGATATTTTTCTCTCTCTCATGTACCCATATATCGAAATAATTTTGTTCAATAAAAACAAAATAATTCAATTTGTTATTAATTCGAATAAAAATAAAAAATTAAACAAAAATATATGTATAATTATAAACTTTTGTAAAATTTTTATTGGCTTTCATGCAAAAAAGTATATTTAATATTGTTATTTTAACGAATAAAGTAAAAAAAAAAATATATATCAAAATAATAATAGCAAAAATTAAACTTCTATAAAATTTATGAAAAATATTTTAATACAAAGAAAAATAATTTCAGATTGAAAATTAAATTGTGTTTTGCCGTCGGCATTATGTTATACGATATATTTTATATAATAAGTATTACAACATCGCAAGTTTTAACGGACAACACAAAAAAAATCGAAATAATGTTTTTGTTCAATAAAATATTCTTTAAAAAAAATTTCAATAAATATTTAATAAATAATTTATTTTATAAACAATAAAAAAAATAGGTTTGACTTTGTTTGATCTCTTTTTAAATATTTTATGTAGCCCTAAACAGGGCTTTTTGTTTTAAAAATAAGCTAAAAAAAAGGAAAAAATAATAAGAAATCAATGAAAAAAATTAAAATTCAACACACAAATCGTCTTCATTTTAAACCATAGCATAGCTGCTGTAAAAATAAAAAGAAACCACACACATTTTTTTTACACATCCCGGCGGGGGGACGAAAATTTTCATTCAAAAATTGCACTCTTTTTGAAAAATTTTTGTGGTCCTGAAAAGGACCGATTGTTTCTTTAAAAAAATGTTTTCTTGTTGTTATTGTTGAATATTTACATTGATGATCTATACTATTTACGTCAATTTAAGCACGTTCTCCACGAATACGTCTGGCCAATTGGATATCTTTTGGCATAATAGTAACACGTTTAGCATGGATAGCTCACAAGTTAGTATCTTCAAAAAGACAAACCAAATAAGCATCACTAGCTTCTTGGAGAGCCATTACAGCAGAGCTCTGGAAACGCAAATCAGTTTTGAAATCTTGAGCAATTTCACGAACCAAACGTTGGAAGGGCAATTTGCGGATCAACAATTCAGTACTCTTCTGATAACGACGAATTTCACGCAAAGCTACAGTACCAGGGCGATAACGATGAGGTTTCTTAACACCACCAGTAGCTGGGGCACTCTTACGAGCAGCCTTAGTAGCCAATTGTTTACGTGGTGCTTTGCCACCAGTCGATTTACGGGCAGTTTGCTTAGTACGAGCCATTTTTTTTCACTTCACTTTTTTTTTAGTTAGTTAGTCACTTCACAATTTAATAAACACTGAAACACTGTTAACACAATAATAATTTAGTTACACGGTTTATACGGTTTATTTATTTATTTCCATATTCTTGTTTTACAATATTTTTTCTTAAAAATTACATTTATATTCGAAATTTCTTAACGTACTATTTGTACTTTTCTAAGACTAAGTCCATTTTACAATATATTTCACAATGTATCTTATTACATTTATTTATTCAATTATATCTTTAAATTTATATTTCCCAAAAAAAAGGATAAAAAAAGGAATTCATTTGTCTCAGGATCCTACAAACTAAATTAAAACTAAACTTACAAACTAAATAATACCTAAAACTAGATAACAAAAGATAATACTAAATTATCCACAATATATAAATTATTGTACATTATCATACATTACATTAATAATATTAAGAGTTTTAATTCTTCAATTACAAAATAAGAGGCCTGCACCCCAATGAAGAAGGCCTCACCCTCAATACCAGCAGATTAACTAGCGAGTGATCTTGAATTCAATGCAAGGTCTCCAAATCAGAGGCCCCACAGAATCAATCCCCCACCAGTCATCCCAAAACTTCACTAGAATTCAGCCATCATGCTGCAATGAGATCAGCATACCAAGCAATGCACGAGATTTCTCCTCATCATTGCTTAGCAGCCTATACTCCCTAGCAAATCCCTTTAGTCTTCCCAAACAACTTAAGAGACCAACACCCAAAAGTCGCCTACAATCGCCATCAATAATATCAAATTCTGCCTTTGCAGACGTTAGAGACACAGTCGCCCCAGAATTTGATGTCATAGCACCAGCCCTTGCAGCTGTGGCATACGAGATGCCATTCACTCTTCCAGTCATTGGCACAGTTGAGATCATCTGACCAGTTCCCTTCTCATTCTTCCTGGCAGCAATCTTGCGAACGAGTTCCTGTCGCTTTGGACACTCCCTAGCGCTTGCAGTGTGGCCCTCAACCCCACAATTGGCACACCTAATCGGAAATCCCAACTTTCTTATTGCCTGTCCCGTGACAGGATCCGTCGATACTACCTCTGCGGTGTTTTCCCCCTTTGGCGGAATCACACATTTCCCCGGGCCGTGATCACCGCTACACTTGACACACCTATATGGCATATTACAATTAATGGCCACATGGCCAAAGCGCTGACAATTGTAGCACTGTATAACATCCCGTCGAGAGTGCTTAAGCATTGACACCCTACAGTGGAGGATATACCTAATATCTCTAAAACCCTTTAGGTCCGAGTCCCTACTCATTTGAAATAACCATTTATCCCCACCTAACTTATGAAGACCCAAAATCCTAATATTTATACGGAGACCTTGCATATACTCAAGAACCTCATTATTATCAAAGGAGTCCGATAGACCCTTAACAACAACAGTAAATGGCCTTTGAGATCTAGGGGTGTAGGTATAATAATCAACTCCCTTTTCCCTAAGCATAGCCTTCAATTTTTCATAATCCTCTAGGGTGCAGACCCCTATATTAGTAATATATTTCGATAAAATTTTTATATTATATTCCTCATGCCCTAGGATTCTATTCAATTCATTAGAAATATTCTTTACATTAATATTGTAAGCAGTTACAATAGGTACAGACTTACATCTAGATGCTACTTTTGTCGTTTTGTTTTCCTGTTGCCTTTTTTGACTAGCACCGGGAACATCTTTCTTTGTTATATTTTGGTTAGGCACCATCTTTACGGCCTCCTTAAAAGCAAAACCGGGCTTATTTTGACTGCAACCAGGTTCACCACTTACGATCTTCTCCTGTCTAGGCACCATCTTTACGGCCTCGTTTACAACGGCTGATTCAGATACATCATTTTGTTGATTTTCAACACTTTCAACCACAGCAATGTGTTCCACTTCATTATCAGAATTTGAACCTTCTTCAATTAGCATCTCCTCATCGGAAGTGAGCTCTTCACTTGTTTCCTCATTATTAATTTTTTTAATTAGTTCTTCAAACTTCTTTCTAAGTCTGTTATTTTCTTCAATTGCATACTCAAACTTTTTATTTAAGTTATCAATTTCAACGTTTTTATTTTCAATTATTTTCTGGAGTTCTTCAATAGATCGAGAATGTCTGGGCCTTTTGCCCGGATTCTGATTTTCATTGTCACTCATTTTTTAACATTTTATAAGTGTTTATTTATTGAACTTTTTTCACTATATAAACTGTTCACTTTAACATCTATTTTTTATAATGTTCTATTTTCACTTATCACGAAGCTTTCTATTCGCTTCTCACACTTTCTCAGGACAGAATAATATTAAATAAACTTTTTATATGAATAAAGTTTATATTAATAATTTTCACTTTTTATTTTTAGAGTTCACTTTCAATTTAATTTAATTTTTCACTTTTCCGATTGCGATCTTTTCACTTCAACACTTCACTGATCACTCATCAGCACTTAACACACAAAACTGATAATTTAGTTACACGCAAAATGTCGGGTTTATATAGAAAATTTTCCCAAATAAAATACAGGGGTTTGTATGTATGATTGCTTGTGGTGGTTGTTTCTAGCTAAACGCACACAATATGAAGCGTACAACAATATATTACCGACTCATTCTAATTTTAGTTAAAATTGGTATAAATACGAGTGACTTTCCCGTACAAATTATTCTCTAGTGAACAGTGGAAGTGTGAAGTGCTCTAGTGAAAAGTGAAGAATAAGTTGTGAATTGAATAAAGACAGTGGAATTTAAATATAGAAGTGATTGTGAAGATTTTATATAAAATCTTGAAACGGACAAGTTATTTTGAAATTTTTATAATTGAAAAAATATCCTATGAAATTTTGAGAAGCCGATAGAAGGCACTGATATAGTAAAGTGATACATTAAGATTTGTGTACTTTATATATATATAAAAAATATTGAAAAATAAACCTTTGTTGAACTTTGAGTAGATGTTGTGTGGAAGGAAACATGGATGATGACGAAAGTCAGAATCCGGGCAAAAGGCCCAGAGTTAGGGTCACAATTGAAGAACTTCAACAAGTAATAAAAGAAAAGGAAAATGAAATTGACGTTTTGACAAAGAAATTTGATATTATTATGAATGAAAATGATAAATTGAGAAAAACTGTTGAAGAATTGATATGTAGAATACAAAATAATGAAATGAGTGAAGAATTTAGTAGTGAAGATGAGATGGCTGTTGAAGAAGAGACAAGCGCTAATGTCAATGAAAATGCAAAAAATGTGCACAGTCAGTCGATTGCTACACCTGCTTCGAAAAATACTGAGGATGCTGAAAGAGCTACACCAAAACCAAGCAATATCTTGAAGGATGTCCCTGGACCTAGTCAAAGGAATATTGTTCCTGGTTCCACTCAGAAGAAGGAAGTAACTGGTCTAAGTCAGAAGAAACCAGAACCGACTAAAGGCAATAAGGGGAATAGGAAAAGTAAGTCTGTTCCAGTTGTAACAACATATGATATTAATGTTAAAAATATAATTAGTGAACTAGAAAAGAGATTAGGTCACAAGGATTATAATATTAAGATTTTGAGTAAGAATGTGACAAATATAGGGTTCTGCACCTTAGATGACTTTGAAAAATTGAAAGTTATGCTTGGGGAACAGGGAGTGAACTTTTATACTCATACCCCTAAATCTCAGAGACCATTCTCGATAGTTATTAAGGGTCTGTCTGACACTTTTGTGGTGAATGAGGTGCTGGAGTACATGCAAGGTCTCCAGATGAACATTAAAATAGTGGGCTTACATAAACTTGGTGGGGACAAATGGTTATTCCAACTGGATAGGGAGTCTGATCTTAGGGGCTTCAGAAGTATTAGGTACATTCTTCACTGTAAAGTGACCATGATTAAGCATCGACGTCGGGACATTACCCAATGTTTTAATTGTCAGCGTTTTGGCCATGTGGCCATTAATTGCAATATACCCTATAGGTGCGTAAAATGTGCTGGCTCTCATGGGCCTGGTAAATGTGAGGTTCCCTCTAAGAGTGAGAATACTGCCGAGACATTGTCCACGGACCCTATTACAGGACAGGCAGTTAGGAAGGTAGGCCTACCAGTTAGATGTGTCAACTGTGATGTAGAGGGTCATACGGCAGGCTCGAAGAGTTGTCCTAGACGTCAGCATCTTTTACGAAAGTTGGCTGAGAAGCGAAAGAGCAACGCTACTTCCCCTGGACAATCCACTCGGAATATGACAGGTATTATTAATGGAGTGTCATATGCTACTGTCGCTAAGACTGCGGCTCCAGCTAGGGTTAGCATGGGACCCAGTCCCTCTTCTAGAGCAGTTGAGGGCCATTTTAATGGGGGTATATCACTGGCATCTGCTGGTGCTGAGTTTGATGTGATTGATAATGATTGCAGGAAATTATTTGGTAATGGACTTCTCAACTGTCTGGGAAAATTGAAGGGATTTGCTAGGGAATACAGGTCGCTTGGCAGTGATGAGGAAAAATCCCGAGCTCTGCTTGGGATGTTAATCTCTTTACAGCATGATGGCTAACTTAATCAAGTGCATTTTTATTAATGTTAACTCCATTGTATCGAGACACAGAAGGCACTATTTAAATTTATTTTTAAGGGAACATCAACCGGATGTTCTTCTGATAGCGGAACATAAACTGTCCCCTAGACATACATTAGACTTGGGGGGGTATAGGACATATAGACAAGACCGACTGGACAGACGAGGAGGAGGGACTGCTATACTCGTGAAGGAAAATTTACGTTCCAGTAGAATTATGCTCGATCTTGGTAACATTGAGAATACTTCTATTAGGATTGATAGGGCTGATGGTAGTGTCTTGACTGTAATTTCTGCTTACTTGCGACCAAGTGTGACATTGTCTCTTGAGGATCTCGATCCAATTCTGGAACTATCCACTCGTGGGGGTCTCTTATTTGGTGGGGATCTTAATGCTAGACACACCTACTGGGGGGATAATATTAATAATGGTAGCGGACACAATCTTCGCGAATTCTTATTGTCCTGTCCGGATATCGACATACATCGGACTATTGGTCCTACACGTGTAACCGAACAGTCGTCATCGTATTTGGACATATTTATGACATCTTCCGACCTCTCTCTTGCTTCATCATCTCTTGACGGGCTTAAGACACTACCATATGAGTCAGACCATAGGGCAGTAGAGATTAATATTGAATGTGGGGAACTTCGTTCTGAACTTAGATCTGACCTCTTTGACTTTAGACGAATGGACAGAAAACGATTCAATAGGATGCTGGCCCGGAACCTTCCTGAGAGCGAACTTCCAACAGATCGAAATGTCTCTCCTCGAGAAATAGACGAATGCATTGAGGCTATGGAAGTCGTATTTAGGAATGCAATGAATGATACCATACCGAGAACATCCTCTAACAGAGGTCTACTGAAACTACCACCGAACATAATGCATTTCATATCCGAAAAGAAAAGGCTTAGAAGAACATTGTGGAGAACATCTGATCCTGGAAGGGCTGCAATTTTGAAAGCTGATATCAGGAATTTGGACAAGATAATTCAGGGTGCCATAGCCGTATTTGAGGACAGTTACTGGACCGATTATCTGCGAAGAATACGGATAAATGACAGGACATTTAAACAGGTGAAAAGGGGTGCTGGGATTCGTAGGAAAGTTCCAATTGGCAACTTAATTGACTCTGAGGGAACATATTTTTCCTCGGATTTTGGTAGGGCTGAACTATTGGCGGATCGCTTTAGTGTTATTCACAGGGGATGTAATGACTTGCGTACTGGTTCTTTTGGAAATGTTGTATCTTGCGAAGTCTCCACATTGGTTGATCATGAACCAATCGTGACCTTCGGGCGGGAAATTATGGCAGATGGTACAGTGGTTGATGATGACATCTATTCCGGGGAACGCCAATTTGTAAGACCGGATGATGTTTGCTTCGCTCTTAAAATGAGAGGAAACAAAAAGTCCAGTGGAGTGGATGAAATTCCGGATTTTGTCCTCAGAAAGACTGATAGTCCTGTTTGGCGACATTTGGCCATTTTAATTAACCATTGCCTCAATATTGGTTATTTCCCTGCGAGATGGAAGGAGGCGTTGGTGGTTCCTATTCTAAAGTCTGGCTTGGACCAACAGAATCCTGGAAACTACAGACCAATTTCTTTGTTGTCTTCATTTGCGAAGCTTTTGGAATGGTTCATTTTGTCGGAAATACGAAGTAGGATTGTGAATGAGGGTATTCTCAGGGATTGTCAATTTGGCTTCAAAAGTGGGCATTCGACATCGCACGCTCTTATGGTTTTCTCAGACTATGTGGCTAGAGGTTTGAACAAAAGGTATGCTACTATTGCTGTTAGCCTGGACTTCTCGAAGGCATTTGATAC
Source organism: Protophormia terraenovae (assembly GCA_951394005.1). Classification (NCBI taxonomy): domain Eukaryota; kingdom Metazoa; phylum Arthropoda; class Insecta; order Diptera; family Calliphoridae; genus Protophormia; species Protophormia terraenovae. The sequence goes on from OX596074.1 coordinate 34,198,346, forward strand.
TGCTTGGCAGGACGGCATTATTTACAAGATGCTACACCTAGGTTTTGATAGATTTACGTGTAGAATGGTGGCCAGTTTTCTGAGTGATCGCAAGTTTAGAGTGAAAGTGGGAAATGATTTCTCTGATATCCGGACCGTAGATGCGGGTGTACCACAAGGATCTTTATTGGGACCGGTATTGTACAATATATTCGTCTCGGACATACCACAGCCACCGAATGGGGACCTTTTGCTGATATATGCGGACGACATGCTTGTTGCTACGAGGGGTGCAAATGCAAGAGTCATGAATCGCCGACTGAATACATATTTGGATACTCTGAATGTGTATTTTGTGAAATGGGGTCTTAGGATAAACATGGACAAAACGTGTGCGATTATGATTAAAGGTAGAAGAGGTCGATTATTCCCCAATTTGAGGGGCTATATTCCCAGTTTATATATTGGGGGACAACGTGTTAGGGTATCGGATAGAATAAAATACTTAGGTATTATCTTCCATGAGAACTTTGAATATTATAGGCACATTGATTATGTCCTAGACAAGGTGAAGAAGGTTTATTTTATGTACCACCGAATACTTCGTGGGAAAATGGGACTTAGTACTGAGATCAGGCTGCTTGTCTATCGGCAGATAATAAGGCCTCTCATGTCTTATGCATTTCCAATTTGGTTTGGGATATCCTCTCATCAAATGGAGAGGCTTAGGATATGGGAGAGGCGGATCTTGTCGACCTGTTTGGGATTTGCCACCAGAATGTTTCCTGATGGTACCTTCCGCAGGCCATCTTGTAGGTCCATTTATCAGGCAATAGACTTCAGGAGGATAGATGCATATATGATTGAATCTGCCATTAAATTTCTTGAGACCGCTTCCTCCTTGGAGAATGATATTGTAAGGGAGTGTTTTCGGCAGACTCCTGATATGGAGACCTTGCATGATAACCGGTACCTTGCACCTGTTGATTTATTGACCCTAAGGAATGGGGGTCTTTTATATGGGGATGCAGGCCTCTTGTTCTATCACAGGAGAATAGAAACTTTAAATATAACAGATTTGGTGTATAACACTGAGCAATAGGAATTTTGTAATGATGAATTATTATTTTGAGTTCCTTATTTTTGTTTTTGTTATTTGATTTGTTATTTAGTTTTAGGTATGAATTAGTATGTAAGATAGTTTGTAAGTTAGTTTTTAAGTAATATAAAATTGAGTGCATTCCTTTTTTTTCCATTTTTTTGGGAAATTTAAATGAAGGGAGAAAGAAAGAAATTTATTATCTAAATTGTTTATGGCAAGCTGTAATTTTTAATACTTAAGTGATGAAGTCTTAGATATGTATTTAATACGTTAAGAAACTAGTATAAGAAAATTAGCCTAATAAGCTTTGTAAAATGAATTTTTTTTGGAAGAAATAAATAAATAAACCGTACAAATTATTAGTTCTTGTGAATCATTTGTGAAGTGTGTGTTTAAGTGAAAAAAATAATAAAAAGTGAATAAAAATGACTGGTCGTGGTAAAGGTGGTAAAGGCTTGGGAAAAGGTGGCGCTAAACGTCATCGTAAAGTGTTGCGTGATAATATCCAAGGTATTACCAAGCCAGCTATTAGACGTTTGGCTCGTCGTGGTGGTGTAAAACGTATTTCTGGTTTGATTTACGAAGAAACCCGTGGTGTTTTGAAGGTATTTTTGGAAAACGTTATTCGTGATGCCGTCACCTACACTGAACACGCCAAGAGGAAAACCGTAACCGCTATGGATGTTGTCTATGCTTTGAAGAGACAAGGTCGTACTTTGTACGGTTTCGGCGGTTAAATATATTTTATGGAAAATATATTGGATACAGTAAATAATAACAACAACGACAAAATTATATTTTCAACAACAGCAAACAATCGGTCCTTTTCAGGACCACAAAAAATATTTAAAAAGAGCTATAATTTTTTCGAACAATATAAAATTTTTTTCATACAAATATTTTAATTGAAATTTAAAAAAATTCTTATTTCCTTTTTATTTTATAATATTCAATTTAGTATAAAAAAAATCTTGATTTTAGTACATAGAAAAATTAACGTTTTAATTTAAATATTTTTTCTTTTCGAAATAGAATATTAGTGATTTTTCGTTTTTGATATTGCTGTGCATACTATTTATCTAACAAAAAACTCAAACAATAAGAACACTATTTAATACACACACGAATACAAACAAATACTATTTGTGTTTTTACTAATAGTGAAATAATTATTTTTTTCTCTTTTACTTAAAAATAATATAATATTTCATAGTTTACTAAATATATTTCATTTTTAAAATTTTTTATTATAAATTAGTTTTTTAAATAAACGATGTAGTCATATATTTTTTTTTTAGTTTTTGTCTTAAAAATAAATTTATTATTATTTTTTTTTTTTTTTTTTTTTTTTTTTTTTTTTGCTTTTTAATATGCCTTCAATCATATAAAATTTTTAAAATAATGATATAAATATTTTAAAATAATTTACTATATGAATATTTAAAAATTATTAAAATTTAATTAACGAAAAAAAAAAAAAACATTCTTTTAATTTTCATGGTACATAACTGTACGAAATAATAAACACAAGAAATGCACTAACGACTGACAAAAACAGAAAAATAAAAAATGTACATACACATACTAACACACGCACAAACAAATACTCATAATGAATAAAAGAAATTTGTTGTTCTTCTTTTACCCACAGCAAAGAAATTTTGTTTTATTGCAAAAACGTAATTAAATATTGGAATAAATAATTTGACTAAACTTTACTTTATTATTATTAAAAATTATTAATAAAATATATTAATATTTTATTAAATAAATAAAAATATAAAGGAATTTCATTTAAATAAAATTATTATTTTAATTAAAATACTGTGTTTTTATTTACACATTTTCTAAATAATTACAAAATAAAAATATTGTTTTAAAAAATATTTAATATTATTGATATTTAATTTTTCAAAAAATCATTATTCAAGTCAGTCATTAAAATTACCAAATAAAAGAAAAATTCCTTTAGTCTAACTGTACACAACAAAAATTATACAAAATAACAAAAACTACTATACACACATAAAAAACAAAAAGAAGAAAATTTACTGTATATAAAAATTACATATACTGACAAACACAAACAAATTGAAGCAAACAAGAAATCTTCGCAAATAAACAACAATCAAATGCAACAACAACTTCATGCATATTTAGTTGGTTTCTTTCTCATTCTCTCTTTTCCATACAATGAGTAATTATAAAGCAATGTGTGTGTTTGTTTGTATGTTCGTTTTTGTGTATAACAAACCAGTTTTATTTAGGTAAAATATCAAGGGTAGATTAAAAGACAGATGTTTTTTTTTAGTAATTGAAGAAAATTAAAGTAACCCTATGCAGCTGCCGCTAAGAAAAAGTATGTATGGGAATTTTCGATAAGATTTATGTAGGTATATGACAAAGGAAATTTTTTTTTTCTTAAAAAAATTAATAGTTTAGAAAAAATTTGTTCTCTTTTTTGAAATAAATTTGTCGTCCTGAAAAGGACGGTTGGGTTGTTGAATACGATGGTCTGTATATAAAATATTTAATAATTGTTGTTGTTGGGTTAAATAATTTAAGCCTTCTTTTCTGTCTTCTTGGGCAATAATACAGCTTGAATGTTTGGCAAAACACCACCTTGAGCAATGGTTACACCAGACAACAATTTATTTAATTCTTCGTCATTACGGATGGCCAATTGCAAATGACGGGGAATAATTCTGGTCTTTTTGTTATCACGAGCAGCATTACCAGCCAATTCGAGAACTTCAGCGGCCAAATATTCCATAACGGCGGCTAAATAAACTGGAGCGCCGGCACCAACACGTTCGGCATAATTGCCTTTGCGTAGCAAACGATGAATACGACCGACGGGAAATTGTAAACCAGCACGGTTTGAACGGGACTTTGCCTTTCCCTTAACTTTGCCACCTTTACCACGACCAGACATTTTTCACTTTTTTAGTTTTATTAAACACTTCACTTGAACACTGTTAACACAAACTGATAAAATTAGTACCAATATGGTGGCTATTTATACTTTTTTCGTTATCGTGTGTGCACACACTGGGGTTGTTTGTGTTTGTATAGACGACGTTTAGTCAGCATTAATTCGTTAGTTTGAAAAAAGGTATTTAAAGCGCACATTTTGTGTAGATAGTCACAGTTTGTGAACAGTGTTAAAAAGTGTTTGTGAAGTGAAATTAAAATTGTGAAAAATGCCTCCCAAAACCAGTGGTAAAGCAGCAAAGAAGGCCGGCAAAGCCCAAAAGAATATTACAAAGAGTGACAAAAGCAAGAAGCGTAAGCGCAAGGAAAGTTATGCCATCTACATTTACAAAGTGTTGAAGCAAGTACATCCCGACACTGGCATTTCTTCGAAAGCCATGAGTATCATGAACAGTTTCGTTAATGATATTTTTGAACGTATTGCCGCTGAAGCATCCCGTTTGGCCCATTACAACAAGCGTTCAACCATCACCAGTAGGGAAATTCAAACTGCCGTCCGTCTTTTGTTGCCCGGTGAGTTGGCCAAGCACGCTGTCAGTGAAGGTACTAAAGCTGTTACAAAATACACTAGCTCCAAGTAAATTATTACTACCACCTTCCTGTTGTCAACGAATTGTTTATTTCTTTTACATCAAAGGTCCTTTTCAGGGCCACAAAATTTTTTTAAAAAAGAGATTTAAATTGTTATCAAAAAAGGAAAATTTCTATTTGTGAATATTTTATTTGTGATTATCCGACGGTACTAAATTATTATCAAATTGTGTGTATTATTATTTTTTTCTTCGTAGATTTCATTATTTTTTTTACAGTGTGTTGGCGATTTAAATGTGTTTTGCCGTCGGCATTTTGTTAATAATGAAGCGCTTTTTTTTTTTTCAATTTATAAATTTAAAGAAATTTTTAGATTTTTTTGAATTATTAATACGAATTAATTTTTCCATTTTTTTTTTCTTTTTATGTGTGAATTTTTGGTAGAAACTATGTTTTATTATTTTGTAATTTTTTTGAGCTGAATATTTGTTATATATTATTTCAATGGTTTATTTTTGGAAGAATTAAAAAAGAAAATAGAAAAATGGCATTTTGTTAATAATGTGAAAATGGCATTTATTGTTTTTAAATTTTATTTTAGAATTTTTTATAAAAAGAAATAATTTTTATTTCAAGTTAATAAATAATTTCTTTATATATATATATTGTTTTTTTGTTTCGTGGAATTTTTGGAAAAATGAAACTTTTTTTAAACTGTATTGTGTGATTTTTTTTTATACCTGAAAATTGTGTTTTTTTCTCTGATAGTTTATTTTTTTTTTTTTTTTTTTTTTTTTGTAAGAATAAGAAAATTTGTTTTAATTGTGTTTTGCCGACGGCATTTTGGTAATAATATGAAGCACTTTGTAGAATTTTTTGATTTCATTTTATAATCGTTATATTTTTTGCCGACGGTATTTTATAATTTTTTAGTTGATAATTTTCTCTCAATTTCTTTTATTTTGGAAAAAAAAGAAAAAAAAAAAAAATAAGAAAATACTTTTATTAAATTTGTCTTTGAATGTTTTGCCGACGGCATTTCAAACAAGAAAAAAATTCTCTATTTTCAACAATACTTTTTCATGAGGAATATTTTGTTGTATATTTTTTCAACGAATAAAATAGTTAATATTGTTAAAAATAAATAAATAATATTAAGAAAATACTTTTAATTTAATTAAATTTGTTACTGAATATATTTTCGAATGTTTTCACGATGGCTTTTCAAAGTTTAAATTTAGAAAATTTTATAAAAAAAAATATATATATAAATTTTTAAATAATAAAGTAGGTTTGAATTAGTTTGATCTCTTTTAAAAAATATTTTGTAGCCCTGAAAAGGGCTTTTTATTATAGAAATAAATAATTTTTCGAATATCGAAAAATAATTTGTTTTGAGGAGGAAAAAAGCAGCTGCAGTAAATAAAATTATTTACTTTTTAGCGGCGGCCTTTTTGGCAGCTGGTTTCTTTGATGGGGCAGCTTTTTTAGGTTTTGCTGCAGCGGTAGCGCTCTTTGCTTTGGGTGCTTTTGGTTTAGTGGCTGGTGCCTTTTTGGCGGGTTTAGCCTTAACTGTACCAGTCTTTTTGGCTGTTTTTGCTTTGGCCTTTTCTGTCTTCTTCTTTTCGGCAGTCTTTTTGGCGGCAGATGGTTTCTTTGCAGCAGCGGCAGCCTTTTTGGTAGCGGCGGCCTTCTTCTTTTTGTCAACGGCAGCAGCAGCCTTCTTCTTTTCAGCAGAAGGCTTCTTTGCCTTTGGTTCTTTTGAGGCGGCAGCTGATAATTTGAAAGATCCAGAAGCACCCTTACCTTTAGTTTGAATTAATTTTCCGCTGGTTACAGCACTCTTCAAATATTTTTTGATGAAAGGAGCCAATTTTTGAGCATCTACCTTGTATGTGCTGGTAAGATATTTCTTAATGGCTGGAAGAGATGAACCACCGCGTTCCTTCAATGTTTTAATGGCAGCATCTACCATTTGTTGGGTTGGTGGATGAGTAGGAGTACTGGATGGTTTTTTGGCCTTAGTGGCGGTTTTCTTTGCCTTTTTCTCGGCGGGTGGTGCAGCAGCTACAGGAGAGGCGGAGGTTTCAACAACGGCGGAATCAGACATGTTTTATTATTATTATTTTTCTTTACACTTGGAAATTTAAACACTTTTATTTTAATAACACAACTTTGTATATAACACTTTATATGGGTGCGCTCACAATAATTTTACTTACATCCAAAGTATGAGAAGTTCATAGTAGTCAATGCGTATAGATTGTTAAATTTTTAGTACGAGCGTGTAGAAAATTTTACAAAAGTTTTTTGAAATTTTAAATTTTTTCTTAAAGATTTTTGAAAATTTTTCCAAAAATTTATTACAAATTGATAGCTTAGATATCATTGAATGCATATAAAATAACAAAATATTTTTTTTCTACCCAATGAAATTTTTATGATCATTTTCTTGACAAGATTCTGAAAATTTTCTTATAAATTATTAATAAAAGTAGAACATTTTTAAATAAATTATTAAAATATTTGTAAGAAAACTATTTCAGATTAAACTTTTATATGTTTTCTTTGTGCTAAATTAATAAAATTATAATTTTATAAATTTTTCGATTTTTAAAAATTATTTCAAAATTTACTCTATGACAACGAAAATTTCTCATATTGACCAAATTTTCATAGGTATTTTTGCTTAATCCTATTATATGAAAAATTAAATATAATGATTTTTAAAGAAAATTTTATCAATTTTAAAGAGGATTTTACAAAATAATTTAACATAATAATGCTAAATTAATATTTTTTCATATTTTAAAAAAACAATTGCAAAATAACCTTTAATGAAAGTACGTTTTCTATTACTCTTGTTTAGAGGTGGATCAATACAATATGAAGTTAAGATTTTTTCTGTCAAGCATAATAAAACTAATTTTTTACACTGAATTTATGGATTTTGAGTATATAAGAATATTATTTTTATGGAATAATATAACAAAATTTATAAAAAATAGAAATAATAATAGTAAAAAGAAAAAAATTAGATATAAATAAAATTTCGTATGTAAAATTACTATTTTTTTCCTTCCTTAAATTATTAATAGATAACTCGTATATATTTTTTTTTTTTTATTTTTAAAGAAATCACAACTGAATTATATAAAAATTTATTAACTAATTTTAAATAATGCAAAAATTATTATTATTATTATTATTATTTTTGTGTTTTGTGAAATTAGTAAAGTAAATTAGTAAATATGTTCAATTCCTTAAAAAAATGTTGGTTTTATTTAAATAAATATTTCTTTTAATAAAATTTTAATTTATTTTAAAATAATTTACTTTTTTAAATTTAATTAATTAAATTAAAAAATATTTCGAAATTAAAGAATTTTTAAATGGCTTAACAAAGGAAAATAACAAAATAATTTAAATTTATTTTCTTTAATTTTAAAATAATTTTATATATATATATATTTTTTTTTTTTTACAAAAATATTTCAAAATTAAAGAATTTTAAAATGATTAAACAAAAGAAAATAACTAAATAATTAAATTTATTTTAAACAAACATTTTTTGATTTTTTTTAATAAAAGGTAAAAATAATATTTTTATTTATTTCAAATTATTCAAAAACATTTTATTTTCATATGTAACAATAAAATGTTTCTGCATAAATAAAAATGAAATCATATTTTTCCCCCCTAAAAAAATAAAAAATTCAATTACTTTAGTATTTTCTAACGGATTTTTTGAAATACTAATAAAAAACCTTTTATTTTTGAAAAATATTAATGCTTTGGGTACTGGTCCAGAAATACCATTAATAATAATTAATTTTTATATTAATTAAAGAAATATATTTGAAAATGTTTCATATTTAAAATTAAATTTAGTCTCTTTTTCATATAAATTTATTAGCCCTTATAAGGGCATTTGTATAATTGTTTTCTATTAAGAAAATATAAATTTTTAAAAAAATTTATAAATTCTAATAAAAATAAAAAAGTTAACAAAAATATATAAATATTTAATGTAAAATTTTTGAAAATAATTTTAATAAAAAGCAAGAAATTTTTGTAAAAATTAAATTGTGTTTTGCCGTTGGCATTTTATTAAAATTAAATATAATGATTTTTCTCTCATTATTATTATTATTGTTATTATTATTATTTTTATTATTATTAATCTTATTATATATTCGCTTTCATGCAATAAGTTTATTTAATATTGTTATTTTAACAGAAAACGAAAAAAATATAAAAATAATAATTGCAAAATTTTAACTTATAAAATTTATGAAAAATATTAAAGTATTTTAATAGAAAGCAAAATTTTTTTAAAGTGATAATTGTGTTTTACCGTCGGCATTTTGTATTATGATATTTTTCTCTCTCTCTCATGTACCCATATATCGAAATAATTTTGTTCAATAAAAACAAAATAATTCAATTTGTTATTAATTCGAATAAAAATAAAAAATTAAACAAAAATATATGTATAATTATAAACTTTTGTAAAATTTTTATTGGCTTTCATGCAAAAAAGTATATTTAATATTGTTATTTTAACGAATAAAGTAAAAAAAAAAAAAAATATATATATCAAAATAATAATAGCAAAAATTAAACTTCTATAAAATTTATGAAAAATATTTTAATACAAAGAAAAATAATTTCAGATTGAAAATTAAACTGTGTTTTGCCGTCGGCATTATGTTATACGATATATTTTATATAATAAGTATTATAACATCGCAAGTTTTAACGGACAACACAAAAAAAAAATCGAAATAATGTTTTTGTTCAATAAAATATTCTTTAAAAAATTTTCAATAAATATTTAATAAATAATTTATTTTATAAACAATAAAAAAAAAAAAAATAGGTTTGACTTTGTTTGATCTCTTTTTAAATATTTTTTGTAGCCCTAAACAGGGCTTTTTGTTTTAAAAATAAGCTTAAAAAAAAAGGAAAAAATAATAAGAAATCAATGAAAAAAATTAAAATTCAACACACAAATCGTCTTCATTTTAAACCATAGCATAGCTGCTGTAAAAAAAAAAAAAAGAAACCACACACATTTTTTTTTACACATCCCGGCGGGGGGACGAAAATTTTCATTCAAAAATTGCACTATCTCTTTTTGAAAAATTTTTGTGGTCCTGAAAAGGACCGATTGTTTCTTTAAAAAAATATTTTCTTCTTGTTGTTAATGTTGAATATTTACATTGATGGTCTATACTATTTACGTCAATTTAAGCACGTTCTCCACGAATACGTCTGGCCAATTGGATATCTTTTGGCATAATTGTAACACGTTTAGCATGGATAGCGCACAAGTTAGTATCTTCAAAAAGACCAACCAAATAAGCTTCACTAGCTTCTTGGAGAGCCATTACAGCAGAGCTCTGGAAACGCAAATCAGTTTTGAAATCTTGAGCAATTTCACGAACCAAACGTTGGAAGGGCAATTTGCGGATCAACAATTCAGTACTCTTCTGATAACGACGAATTTCACGCAAAGCTACAGTACCAGGGCGATAACGATGAGGTTTCTTAACACCACCAGTAGCTGGGGCACTCTTACGAGCAGTCTTAGTAGCCAATTGTTTACGTGGTGCTTTGCCACCAGTCGATTTACGGGCAGTTTGCTTAGTACGAGCCATTTTTTTCACTTCACTTTTTTTTAGTTAGTTAGTCACTTCACAATTTAATAAACACTGAAACACTGTTAACACAATAATAATTTAGTTACACTTTTCATTTCATTTCATTTCTTTATTTCCAAAAAATTCATTTTCTTACATGTTTACTTAAAAACTACGCTTATTCTAAATTTTTTCTTACGTACTATAGTACTTTCCAAGAACTTATCATATTTTACATTAAAATATATTTATAGCTATGCTATATAATATAATATTCAAATTTAAAGCTATTCTCAGAAGACTTTCCCCAAAAAATGGATAAAAAGGGACACATTCAAAGTTTCTTAAAACTAAACTTAAAACTAAGACTTAAAACTAAGACTTAAAACTATTAATACAAACTATTATTACAAACTTAAAAACTAAAGATAGAATGGAAATATATTTACAAAAGAAGGGGCCAAAGGCCTATTGCGCAGTGTTATAAACTACGTTATATATATCAAGCGTATTTATCCTCCTATGATAAAATAAGAGGTTTGCACTCTCGTACAGAAGGCCAGCCTCATTCAAAAAGAGGAGGGCCGTCGGTGACATGTACCTGGACTCCTGGATGGACTCCAAATTACTTGGGGTCTCAAAGCAATTACCAACGAGGCCATTGTCAACATATCGAGCCCCCTCAAGGAACTTGATCGCAGTCCCGACCATATAGGCATCTATCCTCTCAAAATCAATGGCAGCATATATTGACCTGCAGGAAGGCCTGCGATAAATGCCATCCGCTCCCAATCTCGGCCGTAGGCCCAAACATGCAGCCAGTATCCTCCTCTCCCATACCCTAAGCCTCTCCATCTGGGCAGAAGAAATTCTGAACCAGACTGGGAAGGCATATGACATGAGAGGACGGATGACCTGACGATAAAGAAGAAGTCCTATTCTACGATCGAGACCCCTACGGCACCCTAAAATCGACCTATATGAAGCATACGCCCGCTTCGTTTTCCCCAGGACATAATCAATGTGGCGATAATATTCAAAATTCTCATGAAATATTACTCCAAGATATTTCATCCTGTCTGAAACCCTTATCGTCTCACTACCAATTCTAATAGTCGGCACAAAAGTTCTGCTATTCGGATAAAGGTATTTACGCCTACCCTTGATGATAACAGCATCGGTTTTTGGGATATTTAGGCGAAGTCGCCATTTCCCAAAGAATCCAGCTAGTTCATTAAGGTAACTGTTAATGCGGCGGTTGACCGTCTTTGCTCGGGGTCCAGATGACGCAACAAGAATATCGTCCGCATACGTTAAGAGAAGGTCACCCTCAGGAGGCCTTGGTAAGTCGCACATAAACAAATTGTACAGTACAGGCCCCAACAACGAGCCCTGTGGTACACCTGCCATTACAGCCCTCTCACTAGATCTGGTATCACCTATCCTTACGCAAAACTTTCGGTCGCTAAGAAAGCTGAAGACGACCCTACATATCCTTCTATCAAATCCAAGACCTAGCATCTTAAATATAATCCCGTCCTGCCAGGCAGTATCGAAGGCTTTCTCAAAATCGAGACTAACTGCTATCGTAGGGTGTCTCCTGTTCAGACCCCTAGCTACATAATCTGAAAAAACCATCAACGCATGTGAAGTTGAATGACCTTTCTTGAAGCCAAACTGGAAATCAGGTAGAATGTTCCCATCAAGTATCTTGTCATTAATATCGGACAGAATGAAATATTCAAGAAGCTTCCCAAAAGGTGACAGAAGGGATATTGGTCTATAGTTACCACTATTTTGCGGATCCGAACCAGGCTTCAATATCGGAACCACCAAGCCCTTTTTCCATGCCCTAGGAAAATATCCAATATTCAAACAATGATTGAATAACACCGCAAAAAATCGCCAGGTATCAGCGCGGGTCCTCTTTAGCACAATATCCGGGATGCCATCCAGTCCCTGAGACCTCTTGTTAGGCCTATGCCTCAAGGCGCTACCAATTGATTCAGCCCGTATAAACCTATGTCCATTGGAAGTAATACCATCCGCCGTATTATCAACACCAAAATTTGTCAAGGGTGTCCTATCAGTTAGCCCTGCCACAGTGTTCCTGACAGTCATAGAAAAGGAATCAGTAGATGTCCCCTGTCCCAACTGATGTATACGGAAGAAGTGATCCGCCAGCAGATCTGCCTTTCCGTTATCATCAGTTATTAAGTCTCCATCAGCACCAGTTAAGTCATGTACAATGCTCGGTCCACCTAAACCAGCTGCATTCTTAATACGCTTATAAGTCCTGTTATTAAGTCGTATGTCCCGCAGGAATTTCTCCCAGTGCTCACGTTCGTAAACCGTGATAGCCCCCTGGATTATCCTATCAAGATTCCTGATATCGGCCCTTAGGATATTACATCGCCCAGGATCCCCGCATCTCCTAAGTATACGGCGTAACCTCTTCTTCTCCGCAATAAAACGGAGGATATTGGGAGGTAGTTTCAGGAGCCCTCTTCGTCCAACTGGAACTTTTGGGATGGTGAGATTCATTGCATCCCGAAAGGTCTGAGTCATTGTCTCAATGCATTCGTCAATCTCCTGCTCGCTAACATTCCTATCTATTGGGAGCATACAGTCAGAAAGTCCCCTGGTCAAAGTCGCATTAAAACGGTCCCTGTTCATTTTGTCAAAGTCAAACCTAGTTGGTCTGATTCTGCCCAAACAGTCTCCTATTCCTAGTATAACCTCGACAGCCATATGGTCCGATTCATAATCGAGGGTTCTTAGGCCATTTCCCGATGTCAGTGGAACAATATCACTGGATGTCATCACGATATCAATAAACGAGGCAGATATTGATGTCCTTCTAGTCGGTCCATTTGTAGGTCGTATGTGCAAGTTAGGATTCGTTAAAAGTAGGTCATATAGAACCCGGCCATTCTGGTTAGTGGCAGTATCCCCCAGTACGGGTGTCTGGCGTTAAGATCAGCCCCTATTACAATACTACCTGTGCTCGCAAGGTCCATAACTGCCCTAAGGTCAGTTGCCGATAACACGTCCCTTGGTCTACGGTATAGCGAACTCACGATCAGAGGACTATCATTCAATCTATATATTCTTACCGCCGTATTCTCTACCGAACCCGTATCGATGTAAACTCTCTCACAAGAAATACTATCTCTAATCAGAATAGCCGTCCCTCCCCCGCGTCCTGTTTGTCGATTCTGTCGAAAAGTCAAATACCCTCTAATGTCCAGCCTATGACGGGGACTAAGTCCGTGTTCAGCCATAAGCAGTACGTCGGGTCTATGTCTATCCAAAAATAACTGCAAATAGTGTCTCCTGTGACAGGAAACAACTGAATTTACGTTAATAAATATGCATTTAATAGTCCTAGCCATGATGCTGCAATGCAATCATCATGCCCAACAAGGCTCTAGACTTCGCTTCGTCACTATCAAGTGTCCGGTATTCCCTCATAAAATTACCAATCTCACCCAGACACTTAAACAAGTCGGTACCAAACAGACGCTTACAGTCCCTATCGATTATGTCAAATTGTCCTAGAGCATCCCTAAGCCCTATGTTGTCAGTCAGTGGAGACTTATTCGGACCCTGATCTGCCGAATTCCATAAAGGACCATTAACAGGCATATTGCCTGATAATGCCCTAGCGTAAGAGACACCAGATTTAACACCGGAGTCAGAAAATTGGCGGGGGACATCATGAGATCCTTTCAATGCCTTCCTGGCCTCAATTCGTCGCAACAATTCCAACCTACGAGGACACTGTTTGGAACTAGCAGTGTGTCCCTCAACATTACAATTTACGCATCTAACCGGAAGACCCGTTCTCCTCACGACCTGACCAGTCACACGGTCCGTAGCTAAAGTTTCCTTAACATTTTCACCCTTAGCGGGCACCTCACAATTACCAGGGCCATGGGAAGCGCCACACTTGACACAGCGATATGGCATGTGACAGTTGGCGGATGTATGGCCGAAGCGTTGACAGTTAAAACATTGGGTAACTGCCCCTCTCTTAAATCTCCTGATCTCGACCCTACAGCGAAGGATGTATCTTACACTATAGAAGGCCCGTATGTCAGACTCTCGTGTGAGCTGTAAGAGCCACCTATCGCCACCCAATTTAATGAGTCGGATAATATCCAACTTAATCTGGAGTCCACCCAGATAACCCATTATATCGTCGTTGGTGTAGGTCCCCGACAAACCCTCCAATACCAATGAAAAAGGTCTCAATGCCCTAGGTGTATAGGTATAGTAATTGACCTTTTGTTCAATTAACAAGGCCTTAACTTTCTCGAAGTCTTCGAGAGTGCAAACCCCTATGTTGGTTGCATTCCTACTCATAATCCTAACCGTATAATTACAGTGGCCAAGTGTACTATCAATAATACCTGTCATCTCCTTTACATTAATATTATAAGCAGTTATAACTGGTATATGTTTATTTTTACTTAAAATTACCTTATTTCTATTTTCCGTACTATTTGGGCTGGAATGTAGAGCCTTCTCGGATGCAGCTGTTTCATCTTCCTGATGAGGATGAGGATTTTGTACCATAGCGTTACCATTTACCATATCTTTTACAGCATTAGGCGCGGCAGCACTATTATCAGATTTAGCTTGGTTTGTATTTTTCATCTTCTTAGCAGATTTTGGCTTTTTCTGCTTCTTTCCCTTCTTTTTATTTGGCAATGGTTCATCAATGACCATATCTTCCTCACTAGTATTATTTTCATCGGCAGAGAATTGGGTTTCGAATTTGCCCAGCAAGTCCTCAACTGTCTGCCTTAGCTTAATATTTTCCTCGTATATTAACACAAACTTTTGGTTGAGATCATCATATGCCTTTTTACGTTCAGCAGCTAATCGTCTGAGATCTTCCATCGAATCTGCAGACCTAGGTCTTTTTCCAGGATTCAGATTTTCATCCTCCTCCATGGTGGATAACTAATATCATTACACTCAAATTTACAAGTTACTGTTGTCACTGCCCTGTATGGGCTTCTCACTCTTTATATGTAAAATTTTATTATTAATGCCTTCTATGGGCTTCTCAACTTTACTCAATATATAGTTTATTAAATAATTTTATTTCACTTAGTCTATTTCAATATATATTGTAATTGTAGTAGTGTCCATGCACATACACATTCAATACACAATTTTTTTTTTTCTTTAACACACTTAAATTTCAAACACTTCACTTTACACAGATGTGTTCACTACAGAAGCACTTTCAAGACTCCCCATATATCAATTTAGTTACACGCAAAATGTCGGGTTTATATAGAAAATTTTCCCAAATAAAATACAGGGGTTTGTATGTATGATTGCTTGTGGTGGTTGTTTCTAGCTAAACGCACACAATATGAAGCGTACAACCAAGGCGAATTCAGATTAGGTGACAGCTTCGTTACAACAAATACAACAAGGCAACAACCACACGTATTTGTTCTTGGGCAAAAATTTGTTTGACTGTCAAAATTTTGTTTCCTGTTTTCTGACATTCAGAAAAAGTAAACAAATTTGGACAACTTATATTAAGCACTTTAAAGGAACAATTGAACGATAAGCAATCAGAAAAACATATAGAAATAAACAAACAAGACAATGAAGCCAGTGTTATATTGTTAGTACAGCAAGTATCTAAAAACATTGTTGAAGACACACCCATGCCACCCACAAAGGAACAACATAAAGAATTTGAAAAAGAATCCTCACCCGATTTAAGTGGCATAAGTGAATTGTTTACTATTGATACGGCTCCCGCACCAAAAATTTACGGTGTCAAAGTACCCTCCTATAAGCGAGCCATTAAAGATGCCCTCTTAGATGAGGAAGCGGCAGCACGTAAACGACAAAAGGAAGAGGAGGACGTTTTAAAACAAAAAAGACTAATTCGTGTTTCAATTGTGGGGAAGCTGGTCATAGCATTAGGGAATGTACGAAACCTCATCATAATGCTAAGCGCATTAAGAATGCTAAGAGGGCATGTTTTAAGGTTGAACGTTATCATGTTGATGTGGAACAAAGATTTGCTCATTTAAAACCCGGTTGCTTAAGCGATAAACTACGTGAAGCTTTGGGATTGAGAAAGGGTGAATTACCATTTTTCTTCTATCGAATGCGTGTTTTAGGTTATCCACCCGGCTGGTTGGAAGATGCTAAGGTGGAACATTCTGGTATTAATCTATTTAATTCAGATGTAAGTTGTTATTAGCGTACATGATTTATATTAGGGTGTAATAATTTTCCACTAAAATTTGTATTACAAATTTATTTGTTTTCTTAGGGAACTAAGATTTTACATCCGGATGAAGGTGAAATAGATGCCGTAAATCATAAATATAATATATCGAAAATTCATGATTTTCCTGGTTTTAATCAAGATCCTGGAGAAAACTTCTATGATGTAAGTATAATGAATAGTTAAATGTTATTTCAAATTTGCAAATTGAAAGAAATCAAAGGCATGAAAGATATTTGAAGTTTTTGAAATCGCATAGTTGGAACTTTTTAAGTTATAATAAACAATAACAGTTTATTTTTAATTAGCATCATAATGCTTAATTTGCATTGAATTTAAATGAAAAAGCAAAAATTTTTATTTTCCAATTTTCACAAATGTAAATAAATGCATTTTAAATATTGAATCTCATGCAAACATATGTTTGCAAAGATTTTATTTAAACAATCTATTTTTCCTGTTTTTTAGGACTACAAATACCACAATGTCTCTCCAATGGATAAAAACCAAATGAAAGATGAATTCATTAAGACTCTAGGAGACAACGTCTTAAAAGGTTATAAGCGTAAAAAACTTAAAGATTTTCCTAATGCCACTACCGGTGAAAGCATTGGTGATACCTCAATACATGAAGCCACCAGAAACTACTACAGTAGGTGAAGTTCAATTTATTAGACCACAACCTCCAGCTGAAGAGCCACCTTCACCCTCACCGCCACCGCCGACACCACCAGTTAGCCCTCCACCAACCTGCGAATCTCCGCTAACCACACAAGAAGAAAACGAACGTGATTTATCAACACAATCACCCACTTTAAAGGAATTGGAAAAACAAAAGCGAAAAAAGTACGAAATTGTATAAACAAATTACATATAAACAAATTACATACAATCAATATAATTTAATTTTTTTCGTAACAGTTATGTGTATTTATCAAATTCTGATAATATTCACTAAGGATTTTTTGCAAAAACATATAGGACAAGCTTTGAAGTATTATGTAACTGAAAATCATTAAAATCGGTCGATAAATGAAATAGTTAAATAAATATTGTTTATTTTCATATTTTCACGTTTCACTAACACGTTTTGTTTATTTTATTTTTGTTTATACAACAAAAAATTTGACATTTTGACAAATTTCCATATGAAGGAAATAAAAGTCAGCTGACGAGTTGCTGTCACCTAATCTGAATTCGCCTTGCGTACAACAATATATTACCGACTCATTCTAATTTTAGTTAAAATTGGTATAAATACGAGTGACTTTCCCGTACAAATTATTAGTTCTTGTGAATCATTTGTGAAGTGTGTGTTTAAGTGAAAAAAATAATAAAAAGTGAATAAAAATGACTGGTCGTGGTAAAGGTGGTAAAGGCTTGGGAAAAGGTGGCGCTAAACGTCATCGTAAAGTGTTGCGTGATAATATCCAAGGTATTACCAAGCCAGCTATTAGACGTTTGGCTCGTCGTGGTGGTGTAAAACGTATTTCTGGTTTAATTTACGAAGAAACCCGTGGTGTTTTGAAGGTATTTTTGGAAAACGTTATTCGTGATGCCGTCACCTACACTGAACACGCCAAGAGGAAAACCGTCACCGCTATGGATGTTGTCTATGCTTTGAAGAGACAAGGTCGTACTTTGTACGGTTTCGGCGGTTAAATATATTTTATGGAAAATATATTGGATACAGTAAATAATAACAACAACGACAAAATTATATTTTCAACAACAGCAAACAATCGGTCCTTTTCAGGACCACAAAAAATATTTAAAAAGAGCTATAATTTTTTCGAACAATATAAAATTTTTTTCATACAAATATTTTAATTGAAATTTAAAAAAATTCTTATTTCCTTTTTATTTTATAATATTCAATTTAGTATAAAAAAAATCTTGATTTTAGTACATAGAAAAATTAACGTTTTAATTTAAATATTTTTTCTTTTCGAAATAGAATATTAGTGATTTTTCGTTTTTGATATTGCTGTGCATACTATTTATCTAACAAAAAACTCAAACAATAAGAACACTATTCAATACACACACGAATACAAACAAATACTATTTGTGTTTTTACTAATAGTGAAATAATTCTTTTTTTCTCTTTTACTTAAAAATAATATAATATTTCATAGTTTACTAAATATATTTCATTTTTAAAATTTTTTATTATAAATTAGTTTTTTAAATAAACGATGTAGTCATATATTTTTTTTAGTTTTTGTCTTTAAATAAATTTATTATTATTTTTTTTTGCTTTTTAATATGCCTTCAATCATATAAAATTTTTAAAATAATTTGCTATATGAATATTTAAAAATTATTAAAATTTAATTAACGAAAAAAAAAAAAAAATTCTTTTAATTTACATGGTACATAACTGTACGAAATAATAAACACAAGAAATGCACTAACGACTGACAAAAACAGAAAATTAAAAAAATGTACATACACATACTAACACACGCACAAACAAATACTCATAATGAATAAAAGAAATTTGTTGTTCTTCTTTTACCCACAGCAAATAAATTTTGTTTTATTGCAAAAACGTAATTAAATATTAGAATAAATAATTTGACTAAACTTTACTTTATTATTATTATTATTATTAAAAATTATTAATAAAATATATTAATATTTTATTAAATAAATAAAAATATAAAGGAATTTAATTTAAATAAAATTATTATTTTAATTAAAATACTGTGTTTTTATTTACACATTTTCTAAATAATTACAAAATAAAAATATTGTTTTAAAAATTATTTAATATTATTGATATTTAATTTTTCAAAAAATCATTATTCAAGTCAGTCATTAAAATTACCAAATAAAAGAAAAATTCCTTTAGTCTAACTGTACACAACAAAAATTATACAAAATAACAAAAACTACTATACACACATAAAAAACAAAAAGAAAAAAATTTACTGTATATAAAAATTACATATACTGACAAACACAAACAAATTGAAGCAAACAAGAAATCTTCGCAAATAAACAACAATCAAATGCAACAACAACTTCATGCATATTTAGTTGGTTTCTTTCTCATTCTCTCTTTTCCATACAATGAGTAATTATAAAGCAATGTGTGTGTTTGTTTGTATGTTCGTTTTTGTGTATAACAAACCAGTTTTATTTAGGTAAAATATCAAGGGTAGATTAAAAGACAGATGTTTTTTTTTTAGTAATTGAAGAAAATTAAAGTAACCCTATGCAGCTGCCGCTAAGAAAAAGTATGTATGGGAATTTTCGATAAGATTTATGTAGGTATATGACAAAGGAAATTTTTTTTCTTAAAAAAATTAATAGTTTAGAAAAAATTTGTAACCAGCACGGTTTGAACGGGACTTTGCCTTTCCCTTAACTTTGCCACCTTTACCACGACCAGACATTTTTCACTTTTTTAGTTTTATTAAACACTTCACTTGAACACTGTTAACACAAACTGATAAAATTAGTATTTTCGGTTTATTCGGTTTATTTATTTATTTCCATATTCTTGTTTTACAATATTTTTTCTTAAAAATTACATTTATATTCGAAATTTCTTAACGTACTATTTGTACTTTACTAAGACTAAGTCCATTTTACAATATATTTTACAGTGTATCTTATTACATTTCTTTATTCAATTATATCTTTAAATTTATATTTCCCAAAAAAAAGGATAAAAAAAGGAATTCATTTGTTCCAGGATCCTACAAACTAACTTAAAACTAAACTTACAAACTAAATAATACCTAAAAACTAGATAACAAAAGATAATACTAAATTATCCACAATATATAAATTATTGTACATTATCATACATTACATTAATAATATTAAGAGTTTTAATTCTTCAATTACAAAATAAGAGGCCTGCACCCCAATGAAGAAGGCCTCACCCTCAATACCAGCAGATTAACTAGCGAGTGATCTTGAATTCAATGCAAGGTCCCCAAATCAGAGGCCCCACAGAATCAATCCCCCACCAGTCATCCCAAAAACTTCACTAGAATTCAGCCATCATGCTGCAATGAGATCAGCATACCAAGCAATGCACGAGATTTCTCCTCATCATTGCTTAGCAGCCTATACTCCCTAGCAAATCCCTTTAGTCTTCCCAAACAACTTAAGAGACCAACACCCAAAAGTCGCCTACAATCGCCATCAATAATATCAAATTCTGCCTTTGCAGACGTTAGAGACACAGTCGCCCCAGAATTTGATGTCATAGCACCAGCCCTTGCAGCTGTGGCATACGAGATGCCATTCACTCTTCTAGTCATTGGCACAGTTGAGATCATCTGACCAGTTCCCTTTTCATTCTTCCTGGCAGCAATCTTGCGAACGAGTTCCTGTCGCTTTGGACACTCCTTAGCGCTTGCAGTGTGGCCCTCAACCCCACAATTGGCACACCTAATCGGAAATCCTAACTTTCTCATTGCCTGTCCCGTGACAGGATCCGTCGATACTACCTCCGCGGTGTTTTCCCCCTTTGGCGGAATCACACATTTCCCCGGGCCGTGATCACCGCTACACTTAACACACCTATATGGCATATTACAATTAATGGCCACATGGCCAAAGCGCTGACAATTGTAGCACTGTATAACATCCCGTCGAGAGTGCTTAAGCATTGACACCCTACAGTGGAGGATATACCTAATATCTCTAAAACCCTTTAGGTCCGAGTCCCTACTCATTTGAAATAACCATTTATCTCCACCTAACTTATGAAGACCCAAAATCCTAATATTTATACGGAGACCTTGCATATACTCAAGAACCTCATTATTATCAAAGGAGTCCGATAGACCCTTAACAACAACAGTAAATGGCCTTTGAGATCTAGGGGTGTAGGTATAATAATCAACTCCCTTTTCCCTAAGCATAGCCTTCAATTTTTCATAATCCTCTAGGGGCCAGACCCCTATATTAGTAATATATTTCGATAAAATTTTTATATTATATTCCTCATGCCCTAGGATTCTATTCAATTCATTAGAAATATTCTTTACATTAATATTGTAAGCAGTTACAATAGGTACAGACTTACATCTAGATGCTACTTTTGTCGTTTTGTTTTCCTGTTGCCTTTTTTGACTAGCACCGGGAACATCTTTCTTTGTTATATTTTGGTTAGGCACCATCTTTACGGCCTCCTTAAAAGCAAAACCAGGCTTATTTTGACTGCAACCAGGTTCACCACTTACGATCTTCTCCTGTCTAGGCACCATCTTTACGGCCTCGTTTACAACGGCTGATTCAGATACATCATTTTGTTGATTTTCAACACTTTCAACCACAGCAATGTGTTCCACTTCATTATCAGAATTTGAACCTTCTTCAATTAGCATCTCCTCATCGGAAGTGAGCTCTTCACCTGTTTCCTCATTATTAATTTTTTTAATTAGTTCTTCAAACTTCTTTCTAAGTCTGTTATTTTCTTCAATTGCATATTCAAGCTTTTTATTTAAGTTATCAATTTCAACGTTTTTATTTTCAATTACTTTCTGGAGTTCTTCAATAGATCGAGAATGTCTGGGCCTTTTGCCCGGATTCTGATTTTCATTGTCACTCATTTTTTAACATTTTATAAGTGTTTATTTATTGAACTTTTTTCACTATATAAACTGTTCACTTTAACATCTATTTTTTATAATGTTCTATTTTCACTTATCACGAAGCCTTCTATTCGCTTCTCACACTTTCTCAGGACAGAATAATATTAAATAAACTTTTTATATGAATAAAGTTTATATTAATAATTTTCACTTTTTATTTTTAGAGTTCACTTTCAATTTAATTTAATTTTTCACTTTTCCGATTGCGATCTTTTCACTTCAACACTTCACTGATCACTCCCATTGATAAAATTAGTACCAATATGGTGGCTATTTATACTTTTTTCGTTATCGTGTGTGCACACACTGGGGTTGTTTGTGTTTGTATAGACGACGTTTAGTCAGCATTAATTCGTTAGTTTGAAAAAAGGTATTTAAAGCGCACATTTTGTGTAGATAGTCACAGTTTGTGAACAGTGTTAAAAAGTGTTTGTGAAGTGAAATTAAAATTGTGAAAAATGCCTCCCAAAACCAGTGGTAAAGCAGCAAAGAAGGCCGGCAAAGCCCAAAAGAATATTACAAAGAGTGACAAAAGCAAGAAGCGTAAGCGCAAGGAAAGTTATGCCATCTACATTTACAAAGTGTTGAAGCAAGTACATCCCGACACTGGCATTTCTTCGAAAGCCATGAGTATCATGAACAGTTTCGTTAATGATATTTTTGAACGTATTGCCGCTGAAGCATCCCGTTTGGCCCATTACAACAAGCGTTCAACCATCACCAGTAGGGAAATTCAAACTGCCGTCCGTCTTTTGTTGCCCGGTGAGTTGGCCAAGCACGCTGTCAGTGAAGGTACTAAAGCTGTTACAAAATACACTAGCTCCAAGTAAATTATTACTACCACCTTCCTGTTGTCAACGAATTGTTTATTTCTTTTACATCAAAGGTCCTTTTCAGGGCCACAAAATTTTTTTAAAAAAGAGATTTAAATTGTTATCAAAAAAGGAAAATTTCTATTTGTGAATATTTTATTTGTGATTATCCGACGGTACTAAATTATTATCAAATTGTGTGTATTCTCAGCGTTGCCAATTTAGCGCTTTTCGCGCTAGATTTAGCGCTTTTCAACCACCCAAAAGTTGCATTTTTTTTCATCAGCGCTTTTTCAAGAAAAAGCGCTAAATTAGCGCGTTTTTTTTTCGGTTACTTTTAGTTGCATTTTATTAACATGTTTTCTCACAAACATTTTTCTAGTACTTTCATTTTATAACGGTTTATTATCGTTCATTTTTAGCAGCATACTTGTACTTATACTTTTTGTTTTCTACTACTTTTATTTACAACCGTTAATAAAGCAAACCAAAGAAGTTGAAACTTTTTTACTTTAATATAAATTTGTATGTTCATTGGTTTAAAATTTATAAAAGAATTTATACAAATAAAAAAATTTTTAAGAAAGTGCTGAATATAGTGAAAGTGTTTCTAAAGTATTTAATAAAGTTTTAAGTTTTTTTAATGGTAAGTTTTTTGTTGTACATCAAGAAAATTATATCTAAATTAATCACATTACAGGCTGAACGCTACGTACAAAAATTCAGAAAAGCGTGGGAGTCTGATCCTCAGTTTAAAAATGGGTGAAGTCTCTTCAAAAAGATAGTACAAAGGCCATGTGTATTTATTGCAAGTGCCAAATTATTGCAAAACGTTCTGATCTTATCCGTCACATGAACACACTTAAACATCAAAAAGCCGTAAAACCCTTTAGTGATATTAAAATAAAGCAACCAGAAATATCATTTAGTATAAATGCGACTGAAAAACAAAACAGCCAAGCAATGATTGCGCTTTTTATTGCTGTCCACAGTCCATTTTTATCGGTGGAGCATCTAAGTGCGTTATGCAATAAAGCGTTTAAAGACAGCAAGGCTGCTAATTTCAGTTTGCACCGTACAAAGTGCGCAAATATAATTACCAATATTCTGGCTCCACATTTTATAGATATTTTACTGAAGGACATAAGTGATTCTCATTTCAGCTTAATTTTAGATGAAGGTATGTATAATATATTTATGTACATACAGCACAAATGAGTACATGTTTGTAATTTGTGCACTTGATATTGCTCAAAAATTAAAATAATATAGCAAATCAAAAAATTTTTTCTTTAATTTATTTTAAGTTTAATAGTTAAAAAAAGCATTATAATTTAAAAACATCAAGCTCTAAGAAAAAATCCAACAAAACGAAAACAACTCGGATGTACTCAGTTTTGCACTTGATGATTTTTATAGTATTTTTAAAATATTTTTTACAACGATATAAATATATTGGAATATAATTTAGTGTAGTTTATAGATTAGGTCAGTAGGTTATTATACCATTTTTAGAATTTTAAACATACTTTTAAGATGGGGAGCTATATCCAAATGACCGATTTTCCGGACTTCGTCGACTTAAAATGTTACGAATTTATATTTGTTATGAATTTTTTTTTCTATTATTTTGAATTTACATCTACTTTTGATCCACTTTATTAAAATACATACTCTTTTTAATACATAATCTAATTATATACTTTATTATTATTTTTTGAAAAAGTTTTAAAACACGTAAAATTTTTATGCATCACATGTAATGGAAAAGCTATATAAAAGTGAAATAACAAGATTATGTATAAAAAGAGTATGTCTTTTAATATAGTGGATCAAAAATAGATGTAAATTCAAAATAATAGAAGAAAAAAAAATTCATGAACTGTATTTGTGTCTTATATATCCAACATAGTTTTAAGGTTAATTTAAATCCGTATATCTTTTTTAAAAAGAATAATTTTTTGTCTAGTATAGTTTAACAAATTTTATTTGGTCAACTAGTATTACATATAAAATACATTTTAATTCGACGAAGTCCGGAAAATCGGTCTTTTGGATATAGCTCCCCATCTTAAAATTATGTTTAAAATTCTAAAAATGGCATAATAACCTACTGACCTAATCTATAAACTACACTAAATTATATTCCAATATATTTTTATCGTTGTAAGTGCAAAACTGAGTACATCCGAGTTGTTTTCGTTTTGTTGGATTTTTTAGAGCTTGATGCTTTTGTTTTTAAATTATAATGCTTTTTTAACTATTAAACTTAAAATAAATTAAAGAAAACATTTTTGGATTTGCTTTATTATTTTAATTTTTGAGCAATGTCAAGTGCACAAATTACAAACATGTACTCATTTTTGCTCACCACTGTATAAGTACGATATTTATATGTTATCAACTAATATTTTTTTTTTTTTTTGTTAAAAGGAACTGATATATCTGTTGAAAAACTCCTTGGAATAATAATACGGTATTACAGCATAGAAAAAAAATTCGTTACCACATTTTTGGGTCTGATAGATTTAGAAGGAGGCAAAGCTGATGATCTACTAAAAGGTTTGGAAAGATTAATAAAATTGTTTAATTTAGATTTAAAAAAGCTTTTAGCTGTAGGCATAGATAATGCTGCTGTAATGACAAGCACAAATTGTGGTTTATATAAAAAAATTAAAGAAAAGTATAATTTAAAAAATTTGGCTTTAATAAGATGTGTTTGTCATTCGCTACAGTTAGCGGTTTGTGCTGCAGCGGAGAAACATTTTCCTGCTAATATGAATTATATTGTTAAAGAAACTCATAATTGGTTTGTGTATTCATCAGTTAGACAAAAATCTTTCAATAAAATTTATAAATTAATTAATACCGATTCAGCAACACCAAAAAAAATTCCAATGTCAGCGCCAACCAGGTGGCTTTCCATTGAAAGAGCTGTAAAAACTATTGTAGATATGTGGTTAGAACTAAAAACACATTTTAATGTTGTAAATGACAAGTCATTTGAAACAATTCAACTTAAAAATATGTACAATGACCCAAAAAATTTGGTTTATTTATCATATTTAGCATCAATATTATCAGAAGTCCAAAAAGTCAATAAAGCATTTGAATCCCAAAATGCAGATCAAACTAAACTTTTTAATGACTTGTACAGACTTTTGCAAAACTTAATAAATAGAATTATAATACCACATGAAGATTTCGATTATATGGAAGGTGATGTTGATGCGGTATTAAACGAATATTGTTATTTAGGATATAATTTCGAAAAAGCTTGTTCTGAAAATAATATTGAAATATCTGAAAAGCAAATAATGAAATCAAATTTAATTGTTTTTACTAAATCGTTAATATATGAAATAAGAGCAAAGTTGCCAACAAATTTCAAAATTTTAAAAAATTTATCGTTGTTTAGTGTTGATAATATTTTTTTAAACAATGGAAAAGAAATAACAAAATTTATATACAAAATTTATATCAGATGATAAGAAAGATATAGAAGAAATGGAAAGTTGTTTGAATAATTTAAAACTCTGTGATTGGAAAAATAAAGATAATACTGAATTATTTTGGATTGAAGTACATTGCTTTAAAAATTCAGTTAATGAAAATCCATTTTATAAGCTATCATCATTTGTGATTAATTTATTGTGTTTTCCATATTCAAATGCAGAAGTGGAGAGAACATTTAGTGCAATGAATAACTTCAAATCCAAAATTAGAAATAGAATTTCCCTTAACACAGTAAATTCTTTGATTCATATTAAATATGGCCTTAAGATGCAAAATTCTTGTTGTGAAAATTATATTATACCACCAAATGTCACTTCAAAAATTAACTCGAATATAACTTATAATATATCAAAATATTATATACGTACAATATTATGGCCAGAAAATGAAACTGAAGATGTAAGTGGGGAATCCTGTTTCTTTGAAAATGAAGAGTTTTAATCACGAACCGTTATGATTATCAGTTTTCAAATAAAACTCAACAAAAAATAATTATGAAACCAAATCAATGTAACATCAATAAAAATTGTACTAAAAATTATAACTAAAAATATTTCCCATAATTTTTAATATACAATTTTTATTAAAAAAGGAATATTTTTTAATTTTTTAACAAATGTGATGATCTTTATTTTATATGTAATTACAAATCATTTAAATCAAATATGAAGATACTCTTTTGTTTTGTTTGATATAAAAAATATTTATTGAATTATTATAAAATGTATACTCATTGTTTGTACCTGAAATATTGTTTGTTTTTTTTTTTTATTATTATTGTTTTTTTTTAAAAACGTTAATTTTAAATATTATATAATTCTAAATATTTGAAGGTGAATTAAAAAGCAAATATTTAGGTAGTACCTTTTTTGTTCTGTTTATAACAAAATATACAATTTTAACTAAAATTAAAATCAATCTTTTATTCAAACGTATTTAGCGCTTTTTAGCGCGTTTTTGAAAGACGTACGGCGCGTTTCGGTTCAAAAAAGTTGACAACACTGTGTATTATTATTTTTTTCTTCGTAGATTTCATTATTTTTTTCAGTGTTTCGAATGGCTGCTTAAAGCAGTCGTAATTTTCTAAACAGTTGCTTTTTTTACAGCATCTTGCTGAAACAAGTTTACTTGATTTAGTTATCCACCACATACTAACTAAACATATTTTGCTGCTCACACACAAAACTGATTTAAGCAGCATCCAGTTTTTATTTTGTTCAGCAGTCAAATTAAATAAGCAGCGCACACACTCAGTTTTTTACTCAGCCAGTTTATTTTACGTCTTAGTCGTGTGCGCTCAGCACAACGTAGAAACCTTTTTCAGCAACGTAAGAACAACTGGATAGTAAGACTGTACAGTTCTGCGCAGTCAATATACAAAGTTGTTTTGTTATGGTTTTTACATTTAAGAAGGAAAATGAAGTGGTATAGTTTTTAAATGAAAACAAATAGAAAACGGTACAATAAAATACTATGAATTCTATTAAAGATATTTATATGTAGAATTATTAATTTTAATTAAAAAAACAAAAATTGTTTGTTTATTTATTCGCAATTTATTTAAAATTTTTGTAGAACTTTTATAAAAATATTAGATAATATTTAATATTAGTAGATGAAAAAATATTAACTAAATATTAAATATTGTTTAAATTAAAGAAAAAAAATTTAAAAAAAAATGTTTGTTCTTTTGAATAAGAAGAAAATTTTGTTATTTTGTATAATTTTCTTTGTTTTGATCTATTAAAGAAATTTGTAAAATTATGGCTTAGTTGAAGATGAAGGCGTACATTTGGAAGAAAAATTATATATTTTAAATTTGCAATACATATGACTATTAAATGGAAAAAAGTAGTTCTAACAATTGTATATTTGACTAATTGATTATACAAGTATGTAAAATTTATGTTTAATTTTCTGTAGTTTTTCATCGATATTGTTAGTAAGTTAGAATTTGCGAAATAATAATCACTAGATCATTAATACAAATAAGAGTAAATTATCTCAAAAATTGTTTATATTTGTAAATAAATTGCCGCCTTTTTTAAATATTGAACAAAATTAATCAAAAAATTACAAAGTACTATAAAACCTGGGGGTTATTTTGTAACTAAATTCGAAAGGAAAATCTTTCGAATTTGTATACTTTATACATTGAAATTCGAAAGTGTTTTCTTTCGAATCGAATTACACAATAACTCCCCTGGTGGACAGAAATTATTCTGAGCATAATGGCCCAAGTTTTTTTTTATTATTTAGGGAATTTCAAGTCTCAAAATATATATTATTAAATATTAATAATCACAGAATTGAAAATATCTTAACTTTTATTAAATTGATTAAGGATCATATTTAGTAGAAAAAAAAATTTAATTTTAGAGTGAGTAAAAAAAAACTATATGAAATTTAAAAATTGTTTCTAACATATGGACCTACTATTCCGAAAGATATAACATGGTATGTAGCACCCCAACAAAAAAGGAACTAATAAAGAGCTGAAGGAAGTACTTAGTGGTGAAAAAGAGATGCAGAAGTTCTTTTTCTAACCCATGATTGTTATTGGTAAGATGTTCTTCTTCTATATTTCTAGTTCATTTCTTTTGAAGTACTTCCTTTAAAACAATGTTTATAAAATTTTATAACAAAAAGTCTGTTTTAGAGCTATCAAAATATAATGAATATGATTTAAAATTTATAAAATTTAAATTTTCTTAGAAATTATTAACTTTTTTTCCCGCTAGAAATTCATTAATTTTAATTTTTTTGGAAGTAATTTTTAAGTTGTAACAAAAAAGTATATATACACTTTGTTCTACTTTTGAAGAGATGAAAATGTTCTTTTTTGGAAGCTCTTGGTCGTTTTTTTTTTTTTTTTTTTTTTTGCTGGGACTTTTTAAATAAAAGTTAGCGCATTATAATTTGATTAATGTTTTAGAATATTTAAATTTTGAAATAAATAGAATATTTCTTTGATAAATTGTTTAATTGACTATATTTTTCCATTTAAAACCACATTCAACTTTTATTTATTAGCAGATGATCTGCTTAATTTTGATTCGTTTGTTATTATTAAAATATTTCATTACTCAACAACCCTTCAACTCCAATTCCAATTTGTAAATAGTGACATAATTTTACTAAAAGAGAGTTACATATGTATATAATTTTCTAGCAGTTGGTTATATTTTATAAAGCGGATAATTTATTATAACTTACGTGTAAGTCATTATACTTACGTAAATCTTAAATATTATATAAATGTAACTTACAGTGCTATTCTCTAATTCATGACAATTATCATTAATTAATAATTACGTATTATATGCTTTTAGGAGTGTGACAACCATCACCAAAAATATATAAACAAAGAATAAAAAAGTTATTGTCATGTTTTTTTACTATCACAATAATTTTTTTTTTTTTTTTTTTTTTTTTTGTCACTCGGTCGAGAATTGCACTGTTATTCTAATTATTTTTGTATAATCAAATGTCTTATTGTTCGGCTGAGGTATTAATAAAAGTAAAAAATTAATTAAGACATTAAAGCCGATCAATAAGAAAATAATAAATTAATAACCAAAAAGTCTTCAACATACAAGTTAATAACTTTTATTTTTAGATACATACATAAATAAATAAACAAATAAATAAATAAATAAATAAAAATCACAACAAATCTTTATTATTTCGGTAATATAATACATACAGTGTCTCACTAAAGTATTTGAATTTTTTAAATTAATAATTAAAACGGTTTTATTACGTGATTTAAAAAAAATAATTCTAGATTTGTTAACTGAATTGTGTTTGTCTATTTGTTAACTTTATAATACAAAAAACTGCAATCAGAAATATTGCATTGTATCCAAGTTATTCCAGAAATAGTATGAAAATTCATCGAATTTACTTCACAAAAGTATTTGTATTTTTATCACCTTTGTATTTAAAAATGTCAAACAAAATAAAAATTGGAGAAATTCATGTATTTTTTATTAATAATAGGTCATAGGTATCACAATTAAATGTTTATTAATTTATTTCCCCAATTTGGAGTAAAATTTTGGGGGATTTTTTGACCAATTTTATATTTAATGGACTTAGATGGTTGATTTAGGAAGAACACGCCTATTTTTCCTCTATAAATGACAAATACAATAATTTTTTTGTCATTATAGTATAAAAAATAATAAAGTTTTAGTTCATTATAAGCTTTTTTTTGGTAAAACGCCATATACGAAGGGTCCAAGTCGTTAATTATGAGGCATTGCACCATTAAAAATAGAATACCTTAAATATCAAGCCCATTTTGGTACCCTATGTATCAAAAATTGATTTCAAAATGTTGGGGAATATCTTCCCGATATATAGCCAATTATAAATTGGGAGACTAAAATACCTTACTTTATGATATAGCTTTAAAATATACCCCGACATAATTGTACTTGCGTTTATTTTTCTAATTACTTAGCCATATTACTTTTGGATCAGTAACATGCACTCCAGAAATGTTGAAGCGAAAAATTTTCAACTTTATTTTCATTAACATAAGTAATATTAACAGAATAGTAAACTTTTTCGGGTATTTTTACCTTTTTATAGTTTCCCTATACCTTGAAAGTCATATAGTTATGTAACTTTAAATATGCCTCTTATCGCGTTTTATACTATGGCACCAATTTCTTTGTATTTTTGTAGCCGGTATCCAAATCTCCCATTTAATAGCAGCTAATACCTACAGAAACACAACCTGAAAGTTTTTTTTAAATATGTGGACCAGTACTTCAGTAAAATAGGCTCAATGTTGAAGATTTTTAATTTTTAACAACATAATGAAACTATGTACGCTGCTTGGAATTTCAATATTTAAAACTTTTGCAGTAAAATTTATTTTTCGAAGATATGCCAATGTCCATTTATATTTCGAAATAAAACAAATTAAATTTAAGAAATAATTTAGGAAAAATTACCCGATTATTCCAATTTTCCCTTTTGTAAGATACATGTAAAGAAATTTCGCTTAATTTCCCTAAAATTTTACCCCCAAATTTATAAAAAGAATTAATAAACGCTTAACACTAATACTTAATAACAATTAATATAAAAAACATATCTTTGTTTTGCCTTTTTTGTATTTTGAGTATCTTCAAATATAAAAAATTAAAAAATTCAAATACTTTTGTGAGGTACCTGAAATGACTGCACGTGTTATTTTTCTCAATTTCTCGGAAACGATTCAACATTTTGTGCTACTTTTTGCAGCATTTGGTAGGCAAAAAATCCCATTCATAAAAAAATTATTATTTTTTATTTACCTAATTTTATAACTAAAAATATCTAATTTTTTTATTTAAAAATTAAAATTCACTAACTTATGTGAGACACTGTACATATAAATATAATGTCTTTTTTTATTTATCTTTACAAAATTTCTATATTTGTTAAATGAAAAACTTTTTTTTATTTAAAATTAATAAAATAAAGATATATGTATGTAATATCTTCAATAAAATTCATATTATTTTATTGGACCGTTTTCTATTTGTTTTCATTTAAAATAATCAACTTCATTTTCCTTCTAAAATTTAAAAACAAAAACCAAACAACTTTGTGTAATAGACCAAAACAAAGAAAGTTATACAAAATAACAAAATTTTCTTCTTATTGCAAATAACAAAAATGTTTTTAATTTTTTATTTAATTTAAACAACATTTAATATTTAGTTAATATTTTTTCATCTACTAGTATTAAATATTATCTAATATTTTTATAAAAGTTCTATTATCTTAAATAAATTGTAAATAAATATATTATATAAAAAATGTTTGTTTTTTTTTAAATTAAAATTAATAAATATCTTTAATACAATTCGTAGTATTTTATTGCACCGTTTTCTATTTGTTTTCATTTAAAATAATCAACTTCATTTTCCTTCTTAAATGTATAAACAAAAACCAAACAACTTTGTAAATCAACTGTACAGAACTATACAGTCTTACTATCCAGTTGTTCTTACGTTGCTGAAAAATGATTCTACGTTGTGCTGAGCGCACACGACTAAGACGTAAAATCAACTTGGCTGAGCAAAAAACTGAGTGTGTGCGCTGCTTATTTAATTTGACTGCTGAACAAAATAAAAACTGGTTGCTGCTTATTTCAGTTTTGTGTTTGAGCAGCAAATTTTGTTAAGTAAGCATGTGATCGAAAATGAAAACTTAAACTGTTTTCAGCGCAGTCGCCAGTTGAAAAAAATTTTTGTGTGCTTAAAATTAAACGCTGATTTTTTTACAGTGTGTTGGCGATTTAAATGTGTTTTGCCGTCGGCATTTTGTTAATAATGAAGCGCTTTTTTTTTTTTTCAATTTATAAATTTAAAGAAATTTTTAGATTTTTTTGAATTATTAATACGAATTAGTTTTTCCATTTTTTTTTTCTTTTTAAATTATAAATCTTTTTATGTGTGAATTTTTGGTAGAAACTATGTTTTATTATTTTGTAATTTTTTTGAGCTGAATATTTGTTATATATTATTTCAATGGTTTATTTTTGGAAGAATTAAAAAAGAAAATAGAAAAATTACATTTTGTTAATAATGTGAAATGGCATTTATTGTTTTTAAATTTTATTTTAGAATTTTTTATAAAAAGAAACAATTTTTATTTCAAGTTAATAAATAATTTCTTTTTATATATATTTTTTTGTTTCGTGGAATTTTTGGAAAAATGAAACTTTTTATACCCTTCACCACAGGTGTAAAGGGTATATATAAGTTTGTCATTCCGTTTGTAATTTCCACAATTTTCGTCGGAGAGCAAAAAAGTTTATATTTTCGGAATCCTTGTAAGAAGCGATGACGATTGGACCATGTCCGTCCGTCCGTCCGTCCGTCCGTGTGTCGGTTGAAATGGCGTTTATGAAGCCCACCGATAACTGACATATATAATATGTATGTCAAACGATCGGAAATGCTTTCGAGAATTTTGCTATTGGAATTCAGCAAGATAGGTTCATACAATGCGGAGATATGTTCAAAAAACCGGTTTTTTGAACCGGTTTTCCAGTTTCTGAAGCCTCTGTATACACTACGGACTTCGTTTTTACAAAGAATTCTCGGACATTTTTTTCTGAATTTTTGTTCTGAAAAAATGAAATAAATCGGTTCAGTAATTACTGAGATATCGTACAAAACGCATTTTTTATTTTTTGAAGCCTTGGTTTAAGCTATAGATTTTTATTTTTATACAGATCGGTCACAAATATTTTTATAAAATTTCAGTTTTTTGAATCAGGAAGATCGGTTTATAAATGGTGGAGATATGCTTTAAAAACCGGTTTTTAGAACCGGTTTTTTAGTTTCTGAAACCTCTGCATATACCAGGGACTTCGAATTTTTAAAGGGGGCTCGAAAATTATTTTCTGAATTTTTGTTCTGAAAAAATTAAATAAATCGGTTCAGTAATAACTGAGATATCGGGGAAAACGAATTTTTTATTTTTGAAGCCCTTGTTCAAGCTATAGATTTTTATTTTTATATAGATCAGTCATAAATATTTTTATAAAATTTCGGTTTTTTTAATAAACCAAATTCGTTCATAATCAACAGAGTTATGGCCCAAAAACAAATCTGTTAAGAATATAAATACACCAACAAACATGTATATTAAGCATTGTAATGACTATTAGTGACGTTTTTTGTTTTTTGTATAGACAAGTAGTTTAGTTATCAACAGCAGTAATATGATGAATAACAGTGTTGTTGTTGTTGTTGTTCTTTGTATATGCAGTCTGTACAAAAATAAATAGATATGGAATTGTAGTTGTTTATTTTTAAAAACTAAAACATATCTCTTAAGAATATACATAAATACATACACAAACATGTATATTAAGCATTGTAATGACTATTAGTGACGTTTTTTGTTTTTTGTATAGACAAGTAGTTTAGTTAGCAACAGCAGTAATATAATGAATAACAGTGTTGTTGTTGTTCTTTGTGTATTCAGTCAGTTTGTACATACAAAAATAAATATATATGGAATTGTTGTTGTTTCTTTTTTAAAAGCAAAGCCTGTTATGATTGTTTTTTTTCATATTCAAATTTTCGTAGTTTGAAAAAAATTTAGATTTATATATATGAAAACATGAAAGCATACGTTAAGGCGAAAATTTTATTAATTGTCGGTAATATGGTAATATGATGTCGATAAGATGGTAAGATGGTAATATGGTGAAGGGTATCAAAGATTCGGCACAGCCGAATCTTTTTTCAATTTCATTTAAACTGTATTGTGTGATTTTTTTTTTATACCTGAAAATTGTGTTTTTTTCTCTGATAGTTTATTTTTTTTTTTAAGAATAAGAAAATTTGTTTTAATTGTGTTTTGCCGACGGCATTTTGGTAATAATATGAAGCACTTTTTGTAGAATTTTTGGATTTCATTTTATAATCGTTATATTTTTTGCCGACGGTATTTTATAATTTTTTAGTTGATAATTTTCTCTCAATTTCTTTTATTTTGGAAAAAAAAGAAAAAAAAAAAAAAAATAAGAAAATACTTTTATTAAATTTGTCTTTGAATGTTTTGCCGACGGCATTTCAAACAAGAAAAAATTCTATATTTTCAACAATACTTTTTCATGAGGAATATTTTGTTGTATATTTTTTCAACGAATAAAATAGTTAATATTGTTAAAAATAAATAAATAATATTAAGAAAATACTTTTAATTTAATTAAATTTGTTACTGAATATATTTTCGAATGTTTTCACGATGGCTTTTCAAAGAAGAAAAAAATTCTCTATTTTCACAAGGAATATTCTATATTTTTTTCACAGATAAAATAGTTAATTTTGCTTAAAAAAATTAATCCTTCATAGAAAAAGTTTAAATTTAGAAAATTTTATAAAAAAAAAATATATATAAATTTTTAAATAATAAAGTAGGTTTGAATTAGTTTGATCTCTTTTAAAAAATATTTTGTAGCCCTGAAAAGGGCTTATTATTATAGAAATAAATAATTTTTCGAATATCGAAAAATAATTTGTTTTGAGGAGGAAAAGGAAAAAAAGCAGCTGCAGTAAATAAAATTATTTACTTTTTAGCGGCGGCCTTTTTGGCAGCTGGTTTCTTTGCTGGGGCAGCTTTTTTAGGTTTTGCTGCAGCGGTAGCGCTCTTTGCTTTGGGTGCTTTTGGTTTAGTGGCTGGTGCCTTTTTGGCGGGTTTAGCCTTAACTGTACCAGTCTTTTTGGCTGTTTTTGCTTTGGCCTTTTCTGTCTTCTTCTTTTCGGCAGTCTTTTTGGCGGCAGATGGTTTCTTTGCAGCAGCGGCAGCCTTTTTGGTAGCGGCGGCCTTCTTCTTTTTGTCAACGGCAGCAGAAGGCTTCTTTGCCTTTGGTTCTTTTGAGGCGGCAGCTGATAATTTGAAAGATCCAGAAGCACCCTTACCTTTAGTTTGAATTAATTTTCCGCTGGTTACAGCACTCTTCAAATATTTTTTGATGAAAGGAGCCAATTTTTGAGCATCTACCTTGTATGTGCTGGTAAGATATTTCTTAATGGCTGGAAAATTTAACAATCTATGCGTATAGATTGTTAAATTTTTAGTACGAGCGTGTAGAAAATTTTACAAAAGTTTTTTGAAATTTTAAATTTTTTCTTAAAGATTTTTGAAAATTTTTCCAAAAATTTATTACAAATTGATAGCTTAGATATCATTGAATGCATATAAAATAACAAAATATTTTTTTTCTATCCAATGAAATTTTTATGATAATTTTCTTGACAAGATTCTGAAAATTTTCTTATAAATTATTAATAAAAGTAGAACATTTTTAAATAAATTATTAAAATATTTGTAAGAAAACTATTTCAGATTAAACTTTTATATGTTTTCTTTGTGCTAAATTAATAAAATTATAATTTTATAAATTTTTCGATTTTTAAAAATTATTTCAAAATTTACTCTATGACAACGAAAATTTCTCATATTGACCAAATTTTCATAGGTATTTTTGCTTAATCCTATTATATGAAAAATTAAATATAATGATTTTTAAAGAAAATTTTATCAATTTTAAGGAGGATTTTACAAAATAATTTAACATAATAATGCTAAATTAATATTTTTTCATATTTTAAAAAAACAATTGAAAACAACCTTTAATGAAAGTACGTATTCTATTACTCTTGTTTAGAGGTGGATCAATACAATATGAAGTTAAGATTTTTTCTGTCAAGCATAATAAAACTAATTTTTTACACTGAATTTATGGATTTTGAGTATATAAGAATATTATTTTTATGGAATAATATAACAAAATTTATAAAAAATAGAAATAATAATAGTAAAAAGAAAAAAATTAGATATAAATAAAATTTCGTATGTAAAATTACTATTTTTTTCCCTTCCTTAAATTATTAATAGATAACTCGTATATTTTTTTTTATTTTTAAAGAAATCACACAACTGAATTATATAAAAATTTATTAACTAATTTTAAATAATGCAAAAATTATTATTATTTTTGTGTTTTGTGAAATTAGTAAAGTAAATTAGTAAATATGTTCAATTCCTTAAAAAAATGTTGGTTTTATTTAAATAAATATTTCTTTTAATAAAATTTTAATTTATTTTAAAATAATTTACTTTTTTAAATTTAATTAATTAAATTAAAAAATATTTCGAAATTAAAGAATTTTTAAATGGCTTAACAAAATAATTTAAATTTATTTTCTTTAATTTTAAAATAATTTTATATATATATATATATATATATTTTTTTTTTTTACAAAAATATTTCAAAATTAAAGAATTTTAAAATGATTAAACAAAAGAAAATAACTAAATAATTAAATTTATTTTAAACAAACATTTTTTGATTTCTTTTAATAAAAGGTAAAAATAATATTTTTATTTATTTCAAATTATTCAAAAACATTTTATTTTCATATGTAACAATAAAATGTTTCTGCATAAATAAAAATGAAATCATATTTTTCCCCCCTAAAAAAATAAAAAATTCAATTACTTTAGTATTTTCTAACGGATTTTTTGAAATACTAATAAAAAACCTTTTATTTTTGAAAAATATTAATGCTTTGGGTACTGGTCCAGAAATACCATTAATAATAATTAATTTTTATATTAATTAAAGAAATATATTTGAAAATGTTTCATATTTAAAATTAAATTTAGTCTCTTTTTCATATAAATTTATTAGCCCTTATAAGGGCATTTGTATAATTGTTTTCTATTAAGAAAATATAAATTTTTAAAAAAATTTATAAATTCGAATAAAAATAAAAAAGTTAACAAAAATATATAAATATTTAATGTAAAATTTTTGAAAATAATTTTAATAAAAAGCAAGAAATTTTTGTAAAAATTAAATTGTGTTTTGCCGTTGGCATTTTATTAAATGATATATTTTCTCTCATTATTATTATTATTGTTATTATTATTTTTATTATTATTAATCTTATTATATATTCGCTTTCATGCAATAAGTTTATTTAATATTGTTATTTTAACAGAAAACGAAAAAAATATAAAAATAATAATTGCAAAATTTTAACTTATAAAATTTATGAAAAATATTAAAGTATTTTAATAGAAAGCAAAATTTTTTTAAAGTGATAATTGTGTTTTACCGTCGGCATTTTGTATTATGATATTTTTCTCTCTCTCATGTACCCATATATCGAAATAATTTTGTTCAATAAAAACAAAATAATTCAATTTGTTATTAATTCGAATAAAAATAAAAAATTAAACAAAAAAATTTTTATTGGCTTTCATGCAAAAAAGTATATTTAATGTTGTTATTTTAACGAATAAAGTAAAAAAAAATATATATATCAAAATAATAATAGCAAAAATTAAACTTCTATAAAATTTATGAAAAATATTTTAATACAAAGAAAAATAATTTCAGATTGAAAATTAAATTGTGTTTTGCCGTCGGCATTATGTTATACGATATATTTTATATAATAAGTATTACAACATCGCAAGTTTTAACGGACAACACAAAAAAAATCGAAATAATGTTTTTGTTCAATAAAATATTCTTTAAAAAAAATTTCAATAAATATTTAATAAATAATTTATTTTATAAACAATAAAAAAAATAGGTTTGACTTTGTTTGATCTCTTTTTAAATATTTTATGTAGCCCTAAACAGGGCTTTTTGTTTTAAAAATAAGCTAAAAAAAAGGAAAAAATAATAAGAAATCAATGAAAAAAATTAAAATTCAACACACAAATCGTCTTCATTTTAAACCATAGCATAGCTGCTGTAAAAATAAAAAGAAACCACACACATTTTTTTTACACATCCCGGCGGGGGGACGAAAATTTTCATTCAAAAATTGCACTCTTTTTGAAAAATTTTTGTGGTCCTGAAAAGGACCGATTGTTTCTTTAAAAAAATGTTTTCTTGTTGTTATTGTTGAATATTTACATTGATGATCTATACTATTTACGTCAATTTAAGCACGTTCTCCACGAATACGTCTGGCCAATTGGATATCTTTTGGCATAATAGTAACACGTTTAGCATGGATAGCTCACAAGTTAGTATCTTCAAAAAGACAAACCAAATAAGCATCACTAGCTTCTTGGAGAGCCATTACAGCAGAGCTCTGGAAACGCAAATCAGTTTTGAAATCTTGAGCAATTTCACGAACCAAACGTTGGAAGGGCAATTTGCGGATCAACAATTCAGTACTCTTCTGATAACGACGAATTTCACGCAAAGCTACAGTACACTGAACCAAAAAGGTACATAAATACAATGAAAAAGTTCATTGTTACAATGAATTTGTGCACTAATTTTGACCCTATGTACAGGTTAATTGAAATAATGTATTACCATACATTAATATTAAAATTCAATGTACAAGTTCATTGATTACATTTATTCTTACATTGAATCAGTGAACACGTTCATTAAATGAAATAAATAATTCCAGTGAACAGTACATTGATTTCAATTAACTCATATTTTGTCCCAATGAAACTATGAATTGAAAATGTATTATAATAATAGGCTTGTTCTGTATTTTTGGTTTTTATTTTATTTTAAATTAAATGATTAAATTATATGATATTGAGTTAATATAAGCAAAAATTAAATATAAATATAAAAATATTACATTTCACTAAAAAATTTAAGTAAACAAAATGCATGTTACAGATGTGATCGTGTTTGCTTTGTCATTTATAATAATATAGTAATTCCTGTTGTCCTCTATATTGCTCAATGATGGTATAGAATATCCATTTAGAGCCACATTAATATAACAACAGCATTGTCCTGAACAAAAAAAAAGTTTATAAATAAAATTATTAAAATTCGTTCAATTGCTTAAAACATTTGAACTAGTTACCTTTAAATTTTTTTGTCTATAGAAATTCCGAGATGTAGCATCCAAATCTTGTCTGTAATATATTTTTATTAAGAATTCAATTAAAATATTTCATATAATTATGTATACTTACGAATAGAATCCTCTTGGTTTTGAAATCAAATATTTTTTGAAACACATTCTTCTGTGTCTTAGTGGTTTTATCTACATAAATATAAATAAAATTTTATATTTAAAAACTGTTTAAAATTATAGACATTATTAAACTTACGTGTTAGGAAGGCAAGTCTCCAAATTCCTTCTTTTTGGTAATTAATTTAATTTGGTATATTCAATTATGCTGCTCGACTTCTTCTTTGCGAATAAATTGTATTTATGTATTTTAATAATTCGATTTATAACTTATTTACTTTTTAATTATTTTCGTTTTTAACACAACACAGATTTGTTTTATTTTTTGTCTTTATTTAAAACGCGTCATTTCTTGTTAAGAGATAAAAGAAAACTGAGTTGTATTTGTTTTCCTTTTACTTTATTGCCCATTAGAAAGCATTTATTTTAATATAATTTAATGAAATATTTCATTGGTTCAATGCTTTTATTCATTGTGTAATGCTTCTTCTTAATTAAATCAATGTATTAGTACATTGAATAAATTAATTCAATGAACTAATACATTAAATCAAATAACTGACTTACTTATTGTATTAAGAAATAAATTTAATGAATAGTTTCAATGAAATGTTCATAATAGCGTTAATTTTTTCATTGAATTTTAATGAATATTTTCATTGAAGCAATGAATTCGTACATTAAGTTAATAAATTCTTGGAAAAAATTAATGAATTTTATTTAATGTACTTCATTCATTGAAATTACTTTTTTCAGTGTACCAGGGTGATAACGATGAGGTTTCTTAACACCACCAGTAGCTGGGGCACTCTTACGAGCAGCCTTAGTAGCCAATTGTTTACGTGGTGCTTTGCCATCAGTCGATTTACGGGCAGTTTGCTTAGTACGAGCCATTTTTTCACTTCACTTTTTTTAGTTAGTTAGTCACTTCACAATTTAATAAACACTGAAACACTGTTAACACACTAATGATTTAGTTACACAAGTTCAAGTTCTTTATTTACCAAAATGTTATTTTACAAAATGTTTGCTTAAGACTATTTCTTATATCAATATTTCCTTACATACTAGAGTATTTTCCAAGGACTTATCAACTAGTACGATATATATCTTTTAGATTAATTATGTTTTAATATAAAATTATCTTTCAAATTAATTACTCTTCATTTTAAATTTCCCAAAAAAAAAAAAAAAAAAAAAAAAAGAAGGGAAGCTTAAATTAGATACTTAAAATTAAACTTAAATCTAAATTTATATCTAACTTAAAAAATAATCATAAAGTTAACTTAGAGCTAAGGTAGAGAAATATTTACAAAAGAAGGATAGTTAATTTAGGTGTAATACCTGAAAAACTATTGAGAAATATTATACACTGTGTCATGGATATCTAGTGTATTTATTCTTCGGTGGTAGAATAGAAGGTCTGCACCCTGATAGAGAAGACCACATTCCATAAGATTCAAAAGGTCTACCGGAGACATATACCTCGACGATTGTACCGATTCTATGTCGCCGGATCTTGCAAAGCACTCCCGTACAAGACCGTTCTCAGTGGAACGGGCCTTTTCAAGGAATGCGATGCCTGACCTGACCATATATGCATCAATCCTTTCAAAATCGATTGCCCTATAAATGGACCTGCATGACGGTCTACGCCAAATGCCATCTGGTCCCAGCCTAGGACTTAGACCAACACATGCGACCAGAATCCTTCTCTCCCATATCCTATGGCTCTCCATCTGGGCAGAAGATATTCTGAACCAAGCTGGAAAGGCGTAGGACATTAGAGGTCGGATTATCTGCCGGTATAGTAAAAGGGCGATTTTCCTGTCAATATGGCTCCGCCGTCCAAGAACCCTCCTATAAGAAGCAAATGCCCGCTTTGTACGTTCCAGAACAAAATCTATGTGACGGTAAAACTCAAAGCTCTCATGAAGTACTACACCAAGATATTTCATCCTGTCGGATATGGAGATCCATTCATTACCAATCCGAAGGTATGGTATGAAGGATCTACAATTTGGGTAGAGATGCTTACGTCTTGCCCTTAATGATAATAGCCACCGTCTTTCGAACATTCAGTCTCAGTTGCCATCTCGAAAAGAATGTCGATAATTTATCTAAGTATCTATTAACGCGCCTGTTAATGATCCTAGCACTAGGTCCAGTGGATGCTATGAGTATATCATCCGCATATGTCAAGAGGAGGTCTGACATACCCACCAGGTTTGGGTATGTCAGACATGAATATATTGTACAATACTGGGCCAAGTAGTGATCCTTGGGGTACTCCAGCCGCTACATATCTTTCATCCGAATGGGTTTTTCCAACCCTCACGCGGAAAGTCCGTTCGCTCAGAAAATTCGCCACTAGTCTACATATGTCCCTGTCAAAGCCAATCTCCAGCATCTTGAAAATTATACCGTCCTCCCAAGCAGTGTCAAAACCCTTAGTAAGGTCAAGACTAACTGCAATCGTGGGGTGTCTCCTATTAAGTCCCCTAGCTACAAAGTCCGAGAAGCAAAGTAGGGCATGTGATGTAGAGAGCCCACTCCTAAACCCAAATTGTGAGTCAACAAGGACATTCCCGTCGGCTATCCTGTCATTTATCCTAGTTAAGATGAAGGATTCAAAAAGCTTCCCAAATGGGGATAATAGCGAAATGGGCCTATAGCTACCACTCTTTCTTGGGTCAGATCCCGGTTTCAGAATAGGTACTATAAGAGCCTTCTTCCAAGCTCTTGGAAAATAGCCAATGTTCAAACAATGGTTAAACAATATTGCCAAAAATTCCCAAGTGTTCCTGCGAGTCCTCTTAAGTACAATGTCCGGGATACTGTCAATCCCACACGACCTCTTATTCAACCTACGCCTAAGGGCGTTTTCAATTAACTCCGCCCGAATGAAGCCATGTCCTGTAGGGTCATTTCCATCAGCCCTCAAATCTTCCCCAAAGTTCACTAGAGGACCACCATACAGCCCAGATGTCCTTACCCTTACCGTCATAGTGAAAGAGTCCGTAGTCCCATCCTGTCCATCCCGGTGTATCTGGTAGAAGTAATCCGCTAGTATATTAGCCTTCCCAAGGTCATCCGACAAGTCACCCCCAGCGCTCAGCAAATCTAGTAAATCCATTTGTCTATTCTGGCCAGTCGCATTCTTAATGGTCCTAAAGGTCCTGTTGTTCAATTTTACATTCCCCAAGAACCTAATCCAATGGTCACGATCAAAGATGGCTATAGCACCCTGAATTATCCTATCCACATTCTTTAATTCCGCCCTAAGTGTCAAACGTCGTCCTGGGTCAGCACTCATATGTTGATATCGTCGTAGCCTCTTTTTCTCCGCAATGATCCGTAATATGTCTGGGGGAAGTCTCAACAGTCCTTTTCGCCCAATCGAAACTCTGGGAATAGAGATGTCCATAGCTCTCCTAAAAGCCTGGTTCATAAAGTCGATGCATTCGTCAATTTGACCCTCATCCATGTTTCTATTCACTGGGGGCGTACAATTCGAGAGTTGCCTATCCAATGTCAAGTTAAAAAGTCTCCTGTTAATTTTGTCATAATCGTATCTAGTCGGTATTATTCGACCTAAACAGTCTCCAATGCCAAAAATGGCCTCCACTGCCCTATGATCAGATTTAAAATCTAGCGTTATCAGTCCATTTGTTGTCAG
Source organism: Protophormia terraenovae (assembly GCA_951394005.1). NCBI lineage: Eukaryota > Metazoa > Arthropoda > Insecta > Diptera > Calliphoridae > Protophormia > Protophormia terraenovae. Next base: position 34,241,995 of record OX596074.1, read on the forward strand.
TAGGGGGAGCATGTCAACCGAAGACAACATAATGTCAATGTAAGACGAGGATTCCAATGTAGTTCGTGTCGGTCCATCAGTAGGGTGTATATCCAGGTTAGGGTTTGTCAAAAGTAGTTCATGTAGAACGCGGCAACCAATATTCACAATAGTATCACCCCAGAAAGGGTGTCTAGCATTCAAGTCAGCACCAATAACAAGACCGCCCTCAGAAGCCAGATTCAGAACAGGTCTAATCATGATGCTCTCACATGAGAGGGTGTCCCTAACAAGCACTGCCGTTCCTCCTCGTCCATATTGACGGTTCTGTCTAAACGTCAAATATCCCTCAAAATCCAGCCTATGACGGGAACTAAGTCCATGTTTCGCCATAAGCAATATGTCCGGTTTATGTTTGTCCAAAAACAGTCGTAGGTGGTGTCTCTTGTGGCGCGAGACAACTGAATTTACATTAATGAAAATGCATTTAATTGTCCTAGCCATGTTGCTGGAGAGAAATCATCATTTCAAGCAATGCCCGGGATTTTTCCTCATCCGATCCTAGTGTCTTGTACTCTCGAACAAAGCCACTAATCCTTCCCATACAACTTAACAGTCCGCCCCTGAAAAGTCGTTTGCAGTCACTGTCAATCATATCAAACTGTCCCAACGCCACCCTCATGGTGATATCAGTAGGACCCGATGTTCCATTAGGTCTGGAGTTACCTAATGGCCCCTTCTCCTTCAAACCTGCCACAGCCGATGCATAGCTTACACCAGCCCTAATTCCCGCATTAATATTCCTTGCCCCACCATAATGACCTCTCTCAGATTTCCTCTCATCAATCTTCCTAAGAAGTTCAATCATTCGCGGGAGCTAGCAGCATGTCTCTCCACACGACAGTTAACACACCTGACCGGAAGTCCCATTCTCCTAACAGCCAGTCCAGTCACAGGGTCAGTCACAAGAGTCTCCCCAGTATTGTCACCCTTCGCAGTAATGTCGCAATTCCCATGCCCATGAGAGCCACCACATTTCACACACCTATAAGGCATGTGACAATTAGCCGAAGTATGGCCGAAACGTTGGCAGTTAAAACACTGCGTAATACGCCCCCTCCTAAACTTCCTCATAGCAACCCTACAACAAAGTATATAACGAATATTGTAGAAAGCTGTTATGTCAGAATCCTTCGTCAACTGTATCAACCATCTATCCCCATTCAAATTCACAACCCGAATAATATTAAGTGTCATTTGGAGTCCATTCAAATATTCCTTGACATCGTCAACAGAGTATGTACCCGACAGACCCTCAACTACCAACGAAAACGGTCTTAAACTCCTAGGGGTATAAGTGTAATAATTTACACCCTTTTCTACAAGTAATGCCTTCAGTCTCTCAAAATCATTCAGGGTGCAGACCCCTATATTCATAGCATTCCTACTCATTATCTTAATGTTATTTTTTATGTTCTAATTCACTATCCATAATCTCTGTCATATTTTTAATGTTAATATTATATGCAGTTATAATCGGAATATATTTACACTTACTTATAATTACACCATAAGTCTGTTGAATTTGAGTCTGACTGCAGCCATTTATTTATTTATTTATTTATTTATTTATTTATTTATTTATTTATTTATTTATTTATTTATTTATTTATTTATTTATTTATTTATTTATTTATTTATTTATTTATTTATTTATTTATTTATTTATTTATTTATTTACTTCAGCTACATATATTACAAACAGCTGAGAAAAGTTTACAATTTCTAATTTTTATAAAGAAAAATAGTTACTACCACAAAAGTTAGAATACTTATACTAAAGATACTTATACTAGAAATTGTTGGAGTTCAAAAAACTAAGAAGCTTCATTTTTATATTATAAGGTGAGTCTGAAAAGTCCACATAATTGTATAACGAATTAACTTCCGAACAGATTTTATAAAATGGATCAAGGTTAGCAAAATTGGATCTATGGAATGGAATGGTTAACGGATGGTAGGATCTCAACATCCGATTAGGAACACTAATGGAAATTTTACCCAGAAGAAATTCTGAGTCAATTTTTCCTTGAAGAAGGTCTATTTTAAATGATATATTAGAAACCGTTCTTCTACTTTTCAGCGTTGGCAGCCTGATTAGAGCAAGTCGACTTCAGTACGGTGGAAGGCGAATATTCGGATTCCAGTTTAATCCACGAAGACAAAACAACAAAAATTGTTTTTGAACAGATTCCAGTTTATTTATATAAATGTTGTAGTAAGGATCCCAGATAACAGATGCATATTCCAAAATTGGACTTACTAAGGATGTATACAGACGTTTAGTGACATAAGGATCTTTGAATTCTTTTGCCCAGCGCTTAACAAAGCAAAGTACGCCACTTGCTTTGTTAGCAGTTATTTGAATGTGAGAGTTAAACGTTAATTTCATATCAAAAAGTACTCCCAAATCTGTGAAACTATTAACTGTACTTAACTCAACTCCCCCAAGATTATAAGCAAATACATTAGGAGTACGCCTATAATAAACCATGTGTTTGCATTTTTTGAGATTTAATTCCATTAAATTTTCGTCACACCATTTGAAAAAACAATTTAAATCATTTTGGAATAGTTTTTGATCATTAGGATTAGTAATTGTTTTAAATATTTTAACATCATCTGCATACATCAAAATTTTGCAGTGATGAATATTTAAAGGAAGATCATTAATAAAAAGTAGGAATAGGATCGGACTACCTTGTGGAACACCAGATATAACATTTATATATTCGGATTTACAGTTGTTATATAAAACGCACTGTTTTCTTTGTTTTAAATAGGAGTAGATCCATTTTAGAAGAATTTCGCTGAAGCCGATAGCTTTAAGTTTCATTATTAGTAGTTCATGGTTAACTTTATCAAATGCCTTACTAAAATCAGTATATACTACATCCGTCGGATTACCGTTGCAGAAACCAGCATTTATATAGGATGATAGTTCCATCAGGTTAGTACATGTCGAGCGACCTTTACAAAAACCATGCTGATAAGGCGATATTATGGATAACAAATTGCGGGATAACATATCTGTCACCATTTTCTCGAACAATTTTGGTATTGCGTTAAGTTTAGCTATACCTCTATAATTGGTTACTTCAGATCTTCCTCCGGATTTATGGATTGGAACTATGAACGAAAGTTTCCATAGCAATGGGAAATAGCCATATTTAAGTGAACTATTAAATAAATAGGTTAGCGGATATGATAACATTTCAGCACAATTTCTCAAGATGATGCTAGGAATGCCATCAGGACCAGGATTGGTACAAATTTTTATACTTTTTAAATTTTTTAGGACTAAGGAAGAATCCAGAAATGGTATATTTATCGGAAAAACTTCTTGAATATGATTTGGAATAATCACTTCATTAATTGTTTTGGAGGAATACGTTGATGCAAAGAACCCTGCAAAAACGTTGGAAATATCTGCATCATTCGAATATAAAATTCCATTCATTTTCATGGTAGTTGGATAGGTGGTTACTTTACGTTTCGAGTTGACAAAATTATAGAATAATTTAGGATTTCTCCTAATATTGGATTTCACCTTAAACAAATATGAATTGAGCATCTTTTATTTTCCATATTGAATTTATTCCTTGCAATCAAGTAACGACAATGATAAGTTGGATTTTGCGTTATTTTAAATTGTTTGAAAAGACGATTTTTACGATTTTTCAACCATCTTAATGTGGCAGAGTTCCAGGGTGGACCACAATTCGTTTTATTTTTACTCATTGGAACAGTCTCAGATATAAATGAGGAGATGATACTGTAAAAACGTTGTAATATATTATCAAAATTACTGCCATCATTGTTAAAAGATAAAACTTCATACCAGTTGACATTTGATAATAATTCATTCAATTTATCAAAATCCGTTTTCTTGTAGCAGTATGTGGAGGTCGATTTTGATGCCTTATCAACTTTATAAAATGACGTCATTATACCAATTGTTGGATGGTGACGATCCTCCGGAAAACTTAAAGGACCTGTTTTAGTTATATCGAATAAAAAGGGGTTGTTCACAAACACTAAATCAAGTGTACGGTTATTTATATTTTGGATATGGTTTAATTGGTATAGATTAATTTCAAAAAATTACTGGAAAAAATCGGACGACCAGTCATTTGGACAAATAGGAGTTAAAAAGTCTGTTTCTGGTAGCGAGAACCATGATACAGATGGTAAGTTGAAGTCACCAAGGGAAATAAAAACATCAGTAGTTTTAATATTTTCCATAGCAGATTTTATTGCCAACAAATGCTCATTATATACGTTAGGACCAGAATTAGGTGGTATATATGAGCAACTTATGTATAATGATTTGAATCTAATCTTTATTACTACTATAATTATTTCTATATCCGAAATATTTTCCAATTTTATTTATTCTGCAGGGAAAAGACATGATACCGCTATTAGGACTCCACCACCTAGTTTACCAAGGCGATCTCGTCTAAATATTTGGAAGTTGTCACACATTATCTAAGAGTTAAAAGTATTAGGAGTAAGCCATGTTTCAGTAAATGCTGCAATTTGGAATTCAAAATCAAAGCTATTAAGATACATCTTACAAAGCTTTGTATTCAATCCATTAACATTTTGATAAATTATATTAAAATTGGAAGGCATACTCAGTTTTTTGATTGGATAGGAGCTTTAGGAATACGGACGTTTTCATTGTCCCGATAAATAAATTCTCTAATTATAGCATGCTTAGGCCAAATACCAGGATTTACTATAAGTTCAAAAAGATATTCAGGGACAATAATCTTAAAGGATGCTCTATTTCTGGAGTTCATTTTGTAAATTGAAATATTATCCAAAGTTGAAATATCAACCTTGGATTGCAAAAATGACGAAGTGTCCTCAGTTGTGGTATCACATGCGAATCTTGAAGCAAATATTGTTTTACGTGGAGGTATAGTTTTAAGTACAGTGGGCTCCTTTTTACCAGAACTAATATTCGATGTTGATGAGCCTTGGGAAGAACTAATATTTGATGTTAATGGACCATTTAAAATAGGAGTTTCTGGGATAGCAATAATTGTTGGAATTGGAGATGTTGAAAATTGTTGATTTGCAAGCGGTTGATTTACAAGTGGTAGTGCTAGTGATTGTATAGGAGTTTCCGGAATATGTTCTATTTGGGGCGTATTAGTATCACTTGAAGGAAAAGATTTACTTTTATCTAAAAGCGCATCGGCATCACGAGCTTTTAAACCACCAGAACATTTCAAATGACAATATCCATTACATAGCCAGCACGAAACCATACGTTCGGTTCCAGTAATGGTACAATTTTTATTAATACAATCCATATTTATCATTAAATTATTAAAATACACCATTGTGAGTTATTTTCATTTAGACTTTCGTTAGCAACTTAATTCATTAAAAGTAAGAGTAATTTCAATGTTTCTTTTCAAGATTTTAATTGTTCAATGCCCTGTGTGGGCTTCTCAAATATATTAGTGATAAAATAGCACTTTAAGACGACTGTTGCAAATTTGCTGCCTCCTACGGGCTTCTCGAAATAGCACAGAATCTAAAAGTCTTATTCGTATTAAATAACTTAAATTTCCACTCAAGTTCATTTAACACTTTTTCTTTTCTTTTTCGCACTTTTCGCTTTGAAACTGTTTGCAGTTCAGTTTTTCATTTAGATGTTTCCACGATCACTGTCAACACAAGACTCTCTTTTTCATAATTTAGTTACACAAGTTCAAGTTCTTTATTTACCAAAATGTTTGCTTAAAACTATTTCTTATATCAATATTTTCTTACATACTAGAGTATTTTCCAAGGACTTATCAGCTAGTACAATATATCTTTTATATTAATTATGTTTTAATATAAAATTATCATTCAAATTAATTACTCTCCATTTTAAATTTCCCAAAAAAAAGTTAAAAAAAAGGAAGCTTTGACACAAAGTATTCTTAAAATTAAACTCAAATCTAAACTTATATCTAACTTAAAAACTAATCATAAAGTTAACTTAGAGCTAAGGTAGAGAAATATTTACAAAAGAAGGATAGTTAATTTAGGTGTAATACCTGAAAAACTATTGAGAAATATTATACACTGTGTCATGGATATCTAGTGTATTTATTCTTTGGTGGTAGAATAATAGGTCTGCACCCTGATAGAGAAGACCACATTCCATTAGAAGGTCTACCGGAGACATATACCTCGACGATTGTACCGATTCTATTCCGCCAGATCTTGCAAAGCACTCCCGTACAAGACCGTTCTCAGTAGAACGGGCCTTTTCAAGGAATGCGATGCCCGACCTGACCATATATGCATCAATCCTTTCAAAATCGATTGCCCTATAAATGGACCTGCATGACGGTCTACGCCAAATACCATCTGGTCCCAGTCTAGGTCTTAGACCAAGACATGCGACCAGAATCCTTCTCTCCCATATCCTAAGGCTCTCCATCTGGGCAGAAGAGATTCTGAACCAAGCTGGAAAGGCGTAAGACATTAGAGGTCGGATTATCTGCCGGTATAGTAAAAGGGCGATTCTCCTATCAATATGGCCCCGCCGTCCAAGGACCCTCCTATAATAAGCAAATGCCCGCTTCGTACGTTCCAGAACAAAATCTATGTGACGGTAAAACTCAAAGTTCTCATGAAATACTACACCCAGATATTTCATCCTGTCGGATATGGAGATCCATTCATTACCAATCCGAAGATATGGTATGAAGGATCTACAATTTGGGTAGAGATGCTTACGCCTACCCTTAATGATAATAGCAACCGTCTTTCGAACATTCAGTCTCAGTTGCCATCTCGAAAAGAATGTCGATAATTCATCTAAGTATCTATTAACGCGCCTGTTAATGATCCTAGCACTAGGTCCAGTGGATGCTATGAGTATATCATCCGCATATGTCAAGAGGAGGTCACCGTCTGAAGGTTTGGGTATGTCAGACATGAATATATTGTACAATACTGGGCCAAGTAGTGATCCTTTGGGGTACTCCAGCCGCTACATATCTTTCATCCGAATGGGTTTTTCCAACCCTCACGAGGAAAGTCCGTTCGCTCAGAAAATTCGCCACTAGTCTACATATGTCCCTGTCTAAGCCAATCTCCAGCATCTTGAAAATTATACCGTCCTCCCAAGCAGTGTCAAAACCCTTAGTAAGGTCAAGACTAACTGCAATCGTGGGGTGTCTCCTATTAAGTCCCCTAGCTACAAAGTCCGAGAAGCAAAGTAGGGCATGTGATGTAGAGAGCCCACTCCTAAACCCAAATTGTGAGTCAACAAGGACATTCCCGTCGGCTATCCTGTCATTTATCCTAGTTAAGATGAAGGATTCAAAAAGCTTCCCAAATGGGGATAATAGCGAAATGGGCCTATAGCTACCACTCTTTCTTGGGTCAGATCCCGGTTTCAGAATAGGTACTATAAGAGCCTTCTTCCAAGCTCTTGGAAAATAGCCAATGTTCAAACAATGGTTAAACAATATTGCCAAAAATTCCCAAGTGTTCCTGCGAGTCCTCTTAAGTACAATGTCCGGGATACCATCAATCCCACACGACCTCCTATTCGACCTACGCTTAAGGGCGTTTCCAATTAACTCCGCCCGAATGAAGCCAAACTGTGTAGGGTCATTCCCATCAGCCCTCAAATCCTCCCCAAAGCTCACAAGAGGACCACTATATAGCCCAGAGGTCCTTTCCCTTACTGTTGTAATGAAGGAGTCCGTGGTCCCATCCTGTCCATCCCGGTGTATCTGGTATAAGTGATCCGCTAGTAAATTAGCCTTCCCAAGGTCATCAGACACTAAGTCACCCCCAGCGCTCAGTAAGTCTGGTAAATCCATTTGTCTATTCTGGCCGGTCGCATTCTTAATGGTCCTAAAGGTCCTGTTTTCCAATTTTACATTCCCCAAGAACCTAATCCAATGGTCACGCTCAAAGTTGGCTATAGCACCCTGAATTATCCTATCCACATTCTTTAATTCCGCTCTAAGTGTCAAACGTCGTCCAGGGTCACCACTCGTATGTAGATGTCGTCGTAGTCTCTTTTTCTCCGCAATGATCCGTAATATGTCTGGGGGAAGTCTCAACAGTCCTTTTCGCCCAACCGAAACTCTGGGAATAGAGATGTCCATAGCTCTCCTAAAAGCCTGGTTCATAGAGTCGAAGCATTCGTCAATTTGACCCTCATCTATGTTTCTATTCACTGGGGGCGTACAATTCGAGAGTTGCCTATCCAATGACAAGTTAAAAAGTCTCCTGTTAATTTTGTCATAATCGTATCTAGTCGGTCTTATTCGACCTAAACAGTCTCCAATGCCAAAAATGGCCTCCACTGCCCTATGGTCAGATTCAAAATCTAGCGTTCTCAGTCCATTTGTCACTAGTATTCACAATAGCATCACCCCAAAAAGGGTGTCTAGCATTCAAGTCAGCACCAATAACAAGACCGCCCCCAGAAGCCAGATTTAGAACAGGTCTAAGGTCAGTCTCAGACATGGTGCCATGAGGTCTACGGTATAGAGAGATAACCGTCAAAGCAGCACCTCCAACTCTACGAATCTTAACAGTCGTGTTTTCAATCTGTCCAGTGTCAATCATGATCCTCTCACATGAGAGGGTGTTCCTAACAAGCACTGCCGTTCCTCCTCGTCCACATTGAGGGTTCTGTCTAAACGTCAAGTATCCCTCAAAATCCAGCCTATGACGGGGACTAAGTCCATGTTCCGCCATAAGCAATATGTCCGGTTTATGTTTGTCCAAAAACAGTCGTAGGTAGTGTCTCTTGTGTCGCGAGACAACTGAAGTTACATTAATGAAAATACATTTAATTGTCCTAGCCATGTTGCTGGAGAGAAATCATCATTTCAAGCAATGCCCGGGATTTTTCCTCGTCCGATCCTAGTGTCCTGTACTACCGAACAAAGCCACTAATCCTTCCCATACAACTCAACAGTCCACCCCCGAAAAGTCGTTTGCAGTCACTGTCAATCATATCAAACTGTCCCAACGCCACCCCCATGGTGATATCAGTAGGACCCGCTGATCCATTAGGTCTGGAGTTACCTAATGGCCCTTTCTTCCTCAAACCTGCCACAGCCGATGCATAGCTTACACCAGCCCTAATTCCCGCATTAATATTTCTTGCCCCAAAAATGGGCTCTAACAGCCTGTCCAGTCACAGGGTCAGTCACAAGAGTCTCCCCAGTATTGTCACCCTTCGCAGGAATGTCGCAATTCCCAGGCCCATAAGAGCCTCCACATTTCACACACCTATAAGGCATGTGACAATTAGCCGAAGTATGGCCGAAACGTTGGCAGTTAAAACACTGCGTAATACGCCCCCTCCTAAACTTCCTCATAGCAACCCTACAACGAAGTATATAACGAATATTGTAGAAAGCTGTTATGTCAGAATCCTTCGTCAACTGTATCAACCATCTATCCCCATTCAAATTCACAACCCGAATAATATTAAGTGTCATTTGGAGTCCATTCAAATATTCCTTGACATCGTCAACAGAGTATGTACCCGACAGACCCTCAACTACCAACGAAAACGGCCTTAGACTCCTAGGGGTATAAGTGTAATAATTTACACCCTTTTCTATAAGTAATACCTTCAGTCTCTCAAAATCATTCAGGGTGCAGACCCCTATATTCGTAGCATTCCTACTCATTATCTTAATGTTATAGTTTTTATGCCCTAATTCCTTATCAATAATCTCTGTCGTATTTTTAATGTTAATATTATATGCAGTTATAATCGGAATATCTTTACACTTACTTATAATTACACCATTAGTCTGTTTAATTTGAGTCTGACTGCAGCCATGTATATCTTCTTTTTCCAAAACGGCTGTATCTTTATCAGCATTAGCAGCCTCCTTATACAGTATTGTCCTTCTCTACAGTATTCGAGACACCAACTTCACCTGCTTGATCAGCTACCTGTTTGGCCGAATTATGGTCGCCCTTGGCTTTTTTTCTGGACGCTTTGCCTTTCTTCTGTTTCTTATTTTTTTTACCGCTCTTCTGGATTGGCTCATCTACTACTATATCCTCTTCGCTCTCATTTGTAGAAAATTTAGCATCAAATTTATTCAGTAAGCCATCAATGCTCTTCCTCAAATTGATGTTTTCTTCAAGTAATTTATTGAAGTTACGGCTCAATTCTTCGTACGCCTTTTCCTTCTCAAAAATTACCCTGCGGAGATCATCAATATCGTCCCCGCCCCTGGGTCGCTTGTTACGAGAAAGATTTTCATCTTCCTCCATTGTGAGTTATTTTCATCTAGTTTTTCGTTATTTTAAATTCATTAAAAGTAAGGGTAATTTCAATGTTTCTTTTCGAGATTCTAATTGTTCAATGCCTTGTGTGGGCTTCTCAAATATATTATTGATAAAATAGCACTTTAAGACGACTGTTGCAAGTTTGCTGCCTCCTATGGGCTTCTCAAAATAGCACAGAATCTAAAAGTCTATTGTTATTCGTATACTGGTTCTTTTGGAAATGTTGTATCTTGCGAAGTCTCCACATTGGTTGATCATGAACCAATCGTGACCTTCGGGCGGGAAATTATGGCAGATGGTACAGTGGTTGATGATAACATCTATTCCGGGGAACGCCAATTTGTGAGACCGGATGATGTTTGCTTCGCTCTTAAAATGAGAGGAAACAAAAAGTCCAGTGGAGTGGATGAAATTCCGGATTTTGTCCTCAGAAAGACTGATAGTCCTGTTTGGCGACATTTGGCCATTTTAATTAACCATTGCCTCAATATTGGTTATTTCCCTGCGAGATGGAAGGAGGCGTTGGTGGTTCCTATTCTAAAGTCTGGCTTGGACCAACAGAATCCTGGAAACTACAGACCAATTTCTTTGTTGTCTTCATTTGCGAAGCTTTTGGAATGGTTCATTTTGTCGGAAATACGAAGTAGGATTGTGAATGAGGGTATTCTCAGGGATTGTCAATTTGGCTTCAAAAGTGGGCATTCGACATCGCACGCTCTTATGGTTTTCTCAGACTATGTGGCTAGAGGTTTGAACAAAAGGTATGCTACTATTGCTGTTAGCCTGGACTTCTCGAAGGCATTTGATACTGCTTGGCAGGACGGCATTATTTACAAGATGCTACACCTAGGTTTTGATAGATTTACGTGTAGAATGGTGGCCAGTTTTCTGAGTGATCGCAAGTTTAGAGTGAAAGTGGGAAATGATTTCTCTGATATCCGGACCGTAGATGCGGGTGTACCACAAGGATCTTTATTGGGACCGGTATTGTACAATATATTCGTCTCGGACATACCACAGCCACCGAATGGGGACCTTTTGCTGATATATGCGGACGACATGCTTGTTGCTACGAGGGGTGCAAATGCAAGGGTCATGAATCGCCGAATCGCTGAATACATATTTGGATACTCTGAATGTGTATTTTGTGAAATGGGGTCTTAGGATAAACATAGACAAAACGTGTGCGATTATGATTAAAGGTAGAAGAGGTCGATTATTCCCCAATTTGAGAGGCTATATTCCCAGTTTATATATTGGGGGACAACGTGTTAGGGTATCGGATAGAATAAAATACTTAGGTATTATCTTCCATGAGAACTTTGAATATTATAGGCACATTGATTATGTCCTAGACAAGGTGAAGAAGGTTTATTTTATGTACCACCGAATATTTCGTGGGAAAATGGGACTTAGTACTGAGATCAGGCTGCTTGTCTATCGGCAGATAATAAGGCCTCTCATGTCTTATGCATTTCCAATTTGGTTTGGGATATCCTCTCATCAAATGGAGAGGCTTAGGATATGGGAGAGGCGGATCTTGTCGACCTGTTTGGGATTTGCCACCAGAATGTTTCCTGATGGTACCTTCCGCAGGCCATCTTGTAGGTCCATTTATCAGGCAATAAACTTCAGGAGGATAGATGCATATATGATTGAATCTGCCATTAAATTTCTTGAGACCGCTTCCTCCTTGGAGAATGATATTGTAAGGGAGTGTTTTCGGCAGACTCCTGATATGGAGACCTTGCATGATAACCGGTACCTTGCACCTGTTGATTTATTGACCCTAAGGAATGGGGGTCTTTTATATGGGGATGCAGGCCTCTTGTTCTATCACAGGAGAATAGAAACTTTAAATATAACAGATTTGGTGTATAACACTGAGCAATAGAAATTTTGTAATGATGAATTATTATTTTGAGTTCCTTATTTTTGTTTTTGTTATTTGATTTGTTATTTAGTTTTAGGTATGAATTAGTATGTAAGATAGTTTGTAAGTTAGTTTTTTAAGTAATATAAAATTGAGTGCATTCCTTTTTTTTTCCATTTTTTTGGGAAATTTAAATGAAGAGAGAAAGAAAGAAATTTATTATCTAAATTGTTTATGGCAAGCTGTAATTTTTAATACTTAAGTGATGAAGTCTTAGATATGTATTTAATACGTTAAGAAACTAGTATAAGAAAATTAGCCTAATAAGCTTTGTAAAATGAATTTTTTGGAAGAAATAAATAAACCATAAATTGTTATTCGTATTAAATAACTTAAATTTCCACTCAAGTTCATTTAACACTTTTTATTTTCTTTTTCACACTTTTCACTTTGTAACTATTTGCAATTCACTTTTCCGTTTAGATGTTTCCACGATCACTGTCAACACAAGACTAATAATTTTAATAATAATTTAGTTACACGGAAAGTACCGGGTTTATATAGTAAACTTCCCCAATGATTGCTTGTGTTGGTTGTTTCTAGCTAAACGCACACAATATGAAGAGTACAATAATATATTACCGACTCATTCTAATTTTAGTTAAAATTGGTATAAATACGAGTGACTTTCCCGTACAAATTATATATTCAAATATAGTCTTGTGTGAACTGTGGAAGTGTGAAGATTATAAGCGGAAGAAGTGAAACTCTAAAAGTGTTGTGAAAAGTGAAGTGCAAATTTAAAATGTTAATAAAAAGACTTGAATTGCAAATAAAAATTTGTGTAGTGAATTTTTATTTATCTGAAAGACTATAAATAAACATATTTTGAACTTTGAACAAATATATCCTGTGTAAATTTGAGAAGCCTGTAGAAGGCATTATAGTGTTTAAATATAATTAAGTGGGCAAAACTTTATATGAAAATGAGTAAATCTTCGCGATCTGATGACGAGGAAAAATCTTCCTCTGTAGAAAAGAAAATGAACACAAACTGATTAATGAATATAAAAAACAAGTGGAAAAGCTGACCAGTACAAATGCAGCTCTTGTAAAAAGACTGGAAAAATCAGACCGCAAAGTTGATTTTTTAATCAATGAAAATGATTCGCTAAAGAAGAGATTTGACAACATTCTTAAATTATATGAGGAAAATTTGAAACTAAAAAAAGAGAAGAATGAAGATAAAATGGATGTTGAAGCTGAAAATCCTAAGCAGCCTGAAAAGCCAATGAAAAAGCCGATTCAAACTACGAATTCGGAAACATCTACCAAGCCGTCGAGAGCAGTGAATGGGGATAATACTGCATCAAGAGCTGAAACAAGTGCAGTGGTTACATCTCAGTCAAGTGATACTGCACCATCGAGATCTACATCTGGCAAGTTGACTATTAAGAAGAGTAAGTTAGTTCCTGTGTTTACAACCTTTAATATAAATGTAAAGGAAACTATAGATAAGATAGATAGTCTCTTAGGTCATAAGAACTATACTATTAAAATATTAGGTAAGAATGTGTCGATCATAGGGGCCTGTACCTTAGACGATTATGAGAAAGTAAAGGGCCTATTAATTGAGGAAAAGATAGAATTTTATACCTACACCCCTAAGGGTCGGAGACCATTTACCGTGGTTATTGAGGGGCTTCCGGACTCTTTTGAGTAGAATACCTGAACGGTTTGGAGATAAACATTAACATAATAAATCTTATGAAATTAGGTAGAGATAAATGGGTTGTCAGATTGTCGAGAGACTCTGATATTAGAAAATTCTATGAGGTTAAATATGTACTGCGTTGCAAGGTCAATATCAGAAAATTTGTTAGGAAGGGTATTACACAATGCTTCAACTGCCAACGCTTTGGCCATGTCTCATAAAATTGTCAGATGCCCTATAGATGTGTGAAGTGTGCGGAATCACATGGTCCGGGTAACTGTAAGGTACCTCCGAGGGCGGAAAATACGGAGGAGACATTAGTGACTGACTCCTTGACTGGTGAGATCACTAGAAGGGTGGGTTTACCAGTTAGGTGCATTAATTGTGGTACTGAGGGACATGTAGCTAGTTCTAGGGAGTGTCCACGCAGGGTAGAACTACTGCGTAGATTGGAGGCTAAGAGAACATCGGGAATTAGTCCCCGTCCTCAGGTTTCGACTCCGAATTTGAGCCATGTTAGAGCTGAGGTCTCATACGCTGCTGCAGCTGGGTCTGCTTTAATAGGCGAAATACCATCGATAAGATCAAGGGTTACGTCCGCTGGTCAGGGTAATTCGGGCGGTTCTGAAATAACATTGGGAATGGCAATGAGCCAGTATGACATGATTGATAGGGATTGTAGACGATTCTTTGGAGGAGGTTTATTGCAATGCCTTGGCAAGATAGGAGGCTTTGCAAAACAATATGGTGAATTGAGGAATGATGAAGATAGGTCGAGGGTCCTTCTTGGTCTACTAATCTCCCTTGGACAAGATGGCTAATTCAATTAAATGTCTTTTTCTTAATGCCAATTCTATTGTCTCTAAGCATAAGAGACACTATCTGAATTTGTTTTTGACGAGACATAAACCTGACATATTACTGCTGGCAGAGCACAGACTTAGTCCTCGCCATAGACTTGACATAAAAGGGTACCTAGTATTCAGACAGGATCGACAGAATGGACGTGGGGGTGGTACTGCAGTCCTTGTTAGGAAGAATATTTGTTGTGAGGAGGTAAACCTCAATACGGGTGCTATCGAAAATACAGCGGTCAGGATACGGAGAGTAAGCAATAATTATATTATTGTGATCTAGATGTATCTTAGACCTAGCATTACGTTTGAAACGGAGTTCTTTGACCCAATTCAGGAGCTTGCAAGGAATTCTAGTGTAATAATTGGAGCGGATTTAAATGCAAGACACCCGTATTGGGGGGATCCACATATAAACGTGAGCGGCCGTAACCTTCGCGAATTTTTATTGGGATGTCCGGATATTGATATTAGGCAAACTGATGGACCGACACGGGAAAATGCAGTGATATCTTCCTTTATTGATATATTTATGACAACTGTGGACATTACACCGACGCATGGGGGAAACTTAAGGACTTTAGACTATGAATCGGATCATAGGGCGGTTGAGCTAGACTTCCATATGATGGACTTTTTGACGCGTGAAAACCTGACGAGGTATGATTATGACCAAATGGACGTAAGGAAATTTAGGAATAGGCTGTCAAGGAATCTGGAGGAGGGCGAATTACCCACCGACAGGAATGTATCGGAAGAGGAAATTGATAGATTTATAGGGTCAATGGAAGGAGCTTTTAGGGATGCAATAGATTATTCAGTTCCGAAAATTGTAATTAGAAATAGGGGAATGTTAAAGCTCCCTTCGTACATTCTCAATTTCATTGATCGGAAAAAAAGACTTAGGAGAATAATACAGAGATGTGGTGACCCAGGTAGATGCAACATACTGAAAGCTGAGGTTCGAAATTTGGATAGAATTATACAGGGAGCTATTGCTGTCTTTGAGAGGGACCACTGGATTGAGAATCTTCGTAACATTAGATTGAACAATAGGACTTTCAAGAATGTGAAATCTGCGGCAGGCCTGAATAATCGTCCGAAAGTCCACAATTTAATAGGGCCTGACAGTGTGTCTGTTACTGACGATCCTGGGAAGGCGTCCATATTACTGAATTCCTTTTTCCGAGTTCATCACTAAGTACCGAATGTGGGTAATTTTAGGACAATGGTAGAAGAGACGGTGTCTACTCTTGACAGAACTAGACCTATAACAACATTTGAGGAGAACTTTACGGCTGACGGAGAGATAGTTGACTCTGATAGGGACTTTGCAGGACTTGGTTTTATTGACAGGGCATCTATTGGTTATGCGATAAGAGGAAGATCGAACAAAAGATCGAGTGGTGTGGATGGGATACCAGATTTTGTTCTGAAAAGGACTGATAATAGGGCATGGAAACATCTGTCAGTACTTTTTAATCACTGCATTAACATTGGTTATTTCCCCAGAGCGTGGAGGATGGCAATTGTATTCCAACAGTTTACCAAGAACCCTGCCATCTTTTGGTAAACTGTTGGAATATTTTATCTTGGACAGGATAAATAGGATCATTGACGATAGGAATATACTACTTGACTGTCAATTTGGGTTCCGTAGGAGGTTGTCCACATCCCATGCCCTCATGGTTTTTACTGACTATGTAGCTAGGGGCTTGAACAACAGATGTCCAACGATAGCTGTAAGTCTTGATTTTACCAAGGCTTTCGATACGGTTTGGCAGAACGGAATATTATATAAGATGATGGAGATGGGATTTGGAACTAATTTGAGCAGAATGGTTGCCAGTTTTCTGGAGGACCGTAAATTTAGAGTGAAAGTTGGGAATGCTCTTTCCGATGAGGGATCTATAACAGCAGGTGTACCACAAGGCTCATTACTGGGGCCTGTGTTGTACAACATTTTTATTTCGGACATTCCACAGCCCCCTGAGGGGGATATTTTGCTTATTTATGCTGATGATATACTCATTGCTTCTTCTGGTGCCAGGGCACGCGCGGTGAATAACCAACTTAACGGGTACCTTAATGGACTGGGGGAATACTTTACGAAATGGGGACTGAAATTGAACATGACAAAGACAGTGACAGTTATATTCAAGGGTACTAGGAAATATATATACCCCAACTGTAGACTTTATATGCCTTCTTTGTGGATAGGCGGGGAGAACATTAGAACATCAGACCGGATGAGATACTTAGGGGTGGTATTTCATGAGAGTTTTGAATTTTATAGACACATCGACGATGTACTTGAAAGGACCAAGAGAATTTACTCAATGTATAAGAGTATATTGCGTAGGAATGAGGGCCTCGATCAGAGGATACGACTCTTGCTCTATCGTCAGTTGATACGTTCTTTCATCGCCTATGCCTTCCCTGTTTGGTTTGGCATCTCGTCATCCCAGATGGAGAGGCTTAGGAGATGGGAGAGAGCGATCTTAGTTGCATGTCTGGGATTGAGACCTCGGCTTGGACAAGATGGAGTACCACGTAGACCGTCTTGTGCCGCGATCTACAGGGCAATTGACTTTGATAGAATAGATGTATTTCTGGTGAATAGTGCCTTAAGATTTTTGGAAAGTGCTGGTTCCTCAGATAACCTCTTAGTCAGACGTTATCTTGATAGAGTAAGGGATATCGAGACTGTTCAGGCCTCAAGATATTTGTCCCCGGTGGACCTGTTGACCCTTAGGGGAGCTGGCCTCCTTTTTGATGGTACAGACCTCTTGTTCTACCACAGGAGGATACATACACTGAACATAATCCACACAGTATATAATACTGTACAATGATAATAACTTTTGTAAATAAATTTCCTTTCTATTCTTAGTTTTAGTACTTTTATTATATAAGTTTAGTATGTAAGTTATGTATTAGATTTAAGATAGATTTAAGTTAGTAAATAAGATGTCATAGTTTGTAAGGAATAATTGAATAAATGACTCCTCTTTTTATCCCTTTTTTGAGGAAATTATGAGAATGAAAAGTTAATTTGTAAGAATGATGTGGCAAAGCTTCATTTTGTATAAGATTTTGAAAGTCCTTGTTAAATACTAAGTATGTAAGGAATAGTTAAGTAAAATAGATTTAAGACTTTAAACTAGTTTTAAGAAAAATTGTAAGAGAATATTGGGAATAAACAAAACTTTAAACTTGAAACCGTACAAATTATGGACAAGTCTTGTGTGAACAGTGGAAGTGTAAAGATCAGTGCTCATTAAGTGAACAGTGGTTGTGATAAAAAAAAGTGTTAGCATTGAAACATAATTTAAAAGTGTGAACTGTGCAAATTAAAAGTGCGAAAAAACTTTGCAAATTAAGTGATATTTGTGCTGTGAAAAGTTGAGAAGACCGTAGAGGGAAATCTTTCATAAATAGTGACAGGACACTATAGAATTTTAATCTTGGTGTGAAACTTAATTGTGAATATTATTAATTCATTGAAAGTGTATGGACTGAAGATAAATATATATACTTTGAAAATTATAAGAATAGACATTTGTTATCTTAAAAAGCTTATAAAAGGCATGTTAAATTTAAATGAATAACTCTTTCATAATGGAGAATGAATATAGATCCACCTCCTCTAGAAAGAGGACGGGACAAGCTGAAATTGACGCTTTAAAAGATGAGTTGAAGGAAGCGCATAAGAAAATGAAAGAACTGAGTGAGATAAATTCGTCACTTACTCAGAAGATGAATGAAGTAGTTGAGCAATCGAATTGCAAAATAGATTTTTTGATTAAAGAAAATGACTCTCTACGACAAAAATTGAACCTCCAATTTTTGACGTAGAGAGTCATTTTCAAATTCAAATCAAATCCACGAAGAAAGAATGAAAGCTGAGGAAAGCCTCGACTCTAGTGAAGAAGAAATGGAGTCTGATACTGAAATGCCTGCCAATAACAATGTAAAAGTTAGGCAGAAAGGAGATTTACAGAATCCCACTGCATCTACTTCTGGAAAAAAAGAAACAGCTAAGAAGGAGAATGAAATCTTGAAACCGAAAAATAGTAAGATTCCTGCTGAAGCGGCAAATGTTACTTCGAAACAAGTTCCTGCAGAAAAGAAGAAAAAAAGCAGTAAGTCGGTTCCAGTCATTACCGCATATAATATTAACGTTATGAATATTATAGAATCCTTAGATAAGCTATTAGGACATAGAAACTATAATATTAAATTATTAGGAAAAAATGTATCTAATATAGGGGTCTGCATACTTGAGGACCATGAGAAAGTTAAGGGTCATCTTAGGGACCTTAATATTGAATTTAGGGTCGGCGTCCGCATACAGTTGTAATTGAGGTACTCCCTGACTCTTTTGAGCCTTCTGAGGTAATTGAGTATCTGAATGGTCTTCAGATTAATCTCAATCTGATCAATGTGTGGAAATTAGGTAGTGACAAGTGGGTTGTGAAAATGTCTAGGGTTTCTGATATGGGAAATTTTTATGAGATTCGGCATATATTGCGCTGCAAAGTGAACATTAGGAGATTCCGGAAGAAGGGTATAACACAATGTTTTAATTGTTAGCGTTATGGTCATGTTGCCACGAACTGGAGGGTCTCATGGCCCCGGCAAATGCAATATTCCTCCTAAAGGAGAAAATTCTCAGGAGACTTTTGTGGAGAATCCTGTCACTGGTGTAGTCTATTTAACCACTGTTTAAACATTAGTTATTTTCCAAGGGCTTGGAAAGCAGCTCTGATAGAACCTATCTTGAAGCCAGGCTCGGACCCTGAGGAGGGAGGGAATTACAGGCCAATATCCTTACTCTCGTTCTTTGGAAAATTATTCGAGTCCTTTCTTCTGTCAAAGATAAATGACAGAATTTTGGATGGTGATATTCTAAAGGACTTTCAGTTTGGCTTTAGAAATGGTCTTTCTACTACACATGCTCTAATGGTACTTTCGGATTATGTTGCTAGGTGGTTAAATAGGAGATGTCCCACGATTACCGTTAGTTTGGACTTTGCAAAGGCGTTTGATTCGGTTTGGCATGACGGGATCATATACAAACTTATGAGTATGGGCTTTGATGCAAGTTTGTGTAGGATGATTGAGAGTTTCTTAGAGAATAGAAAATTTAGGGTAAGGGTAGGTGACGTGCTGTCGGACGAAAATTCCATCTCGGCGGGAGTGCCACAGGGCTCACTACTTGGCCCTGTGCTATATAATATATTTATGTCTGACTTACCTCAGCCCTCTGGGGATGATCTTCTGATTAATTATGCCGATGATATCCTCATTGCCTCTGCGGGTCCCAGGGCCAGGTCTGTTAACAACAGATTGAATGTATACCTTTCTATCTTGACAGACTACTTTTCGAAATGGGGGCTTAATTTGAATATTCGTAAGACTGTGGCCATGATGTTTAAGGGTAGGCGGAAATACATGTTTCCGAATTGCAGGTCATTCATACCCTGTTTGATGGTGGGAGGTGAGATGATTCCTACTTCCGACAGGATAAAATATCTAGGTGTAACTTTTCACGAGAATTTTGAATACTATCGTCTCATTGACAATGTACTCGGGAAGTCTAAGGGAATATTTTCCAGCTATCAGAGAGTGCTTAGACGGAGAGTGGGCCTCGATAGAAGGGTCCGTCATCTGATATATCGTCAGGTGATTCGACCTCTCGTCTCCTATGCCTTTTCAGTTTGGTTTGGAATTTCTTCTGCCCAGATGGAGAGGCTTAGGAGGTGGGAGAGAGGAGTCCTGGTGGCGTGTTTGGGTATGAGACCTCGTTTAGGTCAAGATAGAGTGCCTCGAAGGCCATCCTGTAAGGCGATTTATGGGGCTGTGGACTTTATGAGGATAGATGTCTTCATGATTGAATCGGCTCTCAAGGTTTTGGATAGGGCAAATTCCTTGGACATCGGTAGCGGGAAGTCTGGAGACCATCAGACTATCTCGATATTTGTCCCCAGTGGATATGCTGACCCTTAGGGGAGCTGGTCTCGAGGGTGCTGACCTCCTATTTTACCACAGGAGTATTAATAGCTTTAATATTAGTGATATGGTGTACAACATAGCACAATAAACAATTCTATCTTTCTGTAGTTTATAGGCTTTTGTAAATATGTTTCCCATAAGTTTTAAGTTTATTAGTTTGTGTTTTGCTATTCACAGAAAAAAGTCACCAATTAACAAATTTATATGAAAATAATTCATTCAATTATAAACTTGTTTAAATTTGCACCACTCACCATAATGATTATATCAATTACTAAAAACTGTAAAAAATTCAAAACAGAAAAAAATTCTCAATTAATAAATTAATTAAATCAATCAAGTAGTTGATTGGATGAATTAAAAATGTATATTGGATATAAAAGTATAGTTAAATTTTATTTTTATTTAATTTTTGCTTGAATAAATTTATTAAATTTCGATGCAAAATGAAACAATAATGTTAATTGAAAAAAATACCGTAATATTTTTTTCTGTGTTTTTTGGGGAATGAAAGAAAATTATAGAAAAAAAAAAATTTAATGTGAAAATGATGTAGCAAATATAATAATCAATTGTGAAAGTCTTTGTAAACTACAGAAGTATGTAAATAATAGTTATAAGATATTTTAGCTTTTAAGAAAATGCTATTGTAATGAAAATATTTAGATTAATAAAACTTGAAACTTGAAACCGTACAAATTATGGATGAAAAAAAATATTTGTGAAGTGTGTGTTTAAGTGAGAAATAATAAAAAGTGTATAGAACTGTGCATGAACGTTGAATAATAAAAAATAAATTAAATCTGATTGTGAAAAAGATTAAATAAAGAAAAAATAAATCAATTTATTAAACTTGATATGGACAAGTTCTTACTTTAAAAACTATCCTGTGAAATATTGAGAAGCCTATAGAAGGCATCAATTGTGAAAATTTTTGAATAAGAATAAGTGAAAATTTAAGTGAGTTATTTCAATTGAGTGAATTAAAAAATAATAAACTGAACGTGAGAAAAGAAAGTTTTGTGAATATTTTTATATATAAAAAGAGATAGCGAACCTTAAGTTAAATGTATTTGAGAAATAATGGATGAAGATGAAAAGCAGAATCCGGGCAAAAGGCCCGGAGTTCGAGTAACAGAAGAGCTCGAATATAAATTACAAGAGAAAGAAAGGGAAATTGATATTCTAAATAACAAATATGATGTAGTATTGAATGAAAATGATAAACTAAGAAAGACGGTAGAAGAATTGATCTGCCGATTGCAAAACCATGAATCAAGCTATGATTTTACTACCGAAGATGAAATGGTGGTTGAGGAAGAAAAAGCTTCAATTACGGAGACTAATCCAGAGAATGAGTTTGATGTGGCTAGCAGTTCTGATCGCTATCAGCAAAATGCTCCATCCGTACCGAAAATCTCAATGGAGACAAAGAAGGCTGAAGGTAATACAACTAGCAACAGTCAAAGAGTAGAAGCTAAATCATTGGGAAAAAAGAAAGAGGTTCTTGGTACCAGCCAAAAATCCACTGATGCAAACAAGCTACCTGTTAAAATTAAGTCTGTACCTGTAGTTACCACTTACAATATTAACGTTAAGGAAATTAGTAATAAGTTATATGATACATTAGGTCACAAAGAATTTAATATTAAGATTTTAGGGAAATATGTGACAAATATAGGGGTCTGCACCCTTGGAGATTTTAGTAAGTTAAAATCCATGCTTACAGAACAGGGGGTACATTATTATACCCATACACCTAGGGCAGAGAGTCCATTTTCAGTGGCTGTTAAGGAACTCTCGGATACATTTGAGGTAGAGGAGGTATTGGAATATATGCGAAGTATCCAGGTTAATATCAGGATCGTGGCATTGCATAAGATAGGCGGAAATAGGTGGCTCTTCCAGTTGAGTAGGGAGTCTGATCTTAGGGGTTTCCGCAATGTAAAGTATATCCTTCATTGTAAGGTGACTATGACGAAGCATAAACGATGTGACATCATACAGTGCAAAATGTGAGGTCCCACCGAAAGGTGATAACATAGCTGAGACATAAAACTGGACAGGTCGTACGAAAGATAGGTTTGACTATTAAGTGCGTTAACTGTGATTTTGAGGGCCATACGGCTGGTTCTAAAAATTGTCCTAAACGCCAGCAGCTTTTGCGTAAGTTGGCTGAGAAGAGGAAGAATAATGCTTCTTCCAAGAGACAGACTGCTCTCAACATGGCAGGGATCGTTAATGGTGTATCTTATGCTGCGGCTGCTAAAACAACCACCACCAAGTCCTCATTTGTGAATGACACAGCACGTGGATCAGCTTGACCGAACGTTAGCAACAGTTTGACTCGCATCTGCTAGGTCGAAGTTTGACAATATTGATAAGGATTGTAGATGATTCTTTGGGGGTGGTCTCTTTGAATGTCTATGAAAATTAAGGGACCTCGCTCGTGAATATAGGTCGCTTACTAGTGATAGCGAGAAATCCCAAGCTTTGCTGGGAATGTTTATATCTATGTAGCATGATGGCTAATTCACTCAAATGCATTTTTATTTAATTCTGTCGCTTCTAGGCACAATAGACATTATCTTGACTTATTTTGAGGGAACATCAACCTGATGTCCTTCTTTTAGCTGAGCATAAAATATCCCCCAGACATACACTAGACCTGAAGGGATATAGGACTTTTAGACAGTATAGTCTGAACAGACGTGGTGGAGGGACTGCTGTTCTTGTGAGGGATGGATTATACTCCAGTAGGACTGTTATTGATCTTGGGAATGTAGAGAACACGGCGGTGAGGGTTGTTAGGGCTGATGGAAGTTCATTTATTATTATTTCCGCTTATTTGAGACCACAAGTGACTTTGACTATGAATGATCTCAATCCTATTCTGGACTTATCCGCTCGAGGTGGTCTTTTGATAGGTGGCGACTTCAATGCTAGGCATTCCTATTGGGGTGATAATTATTGCAATAGTAGTGGTCGTTGTCTACGTGAGTTTTTGATATCTTGTCCTGATATAGAGGTGCATCGAACCAACGGGCCTACGCGTATAAATGAATAGTCTTCCTCCTTTCTGAATATATTTATGAAGTCATCGGACCTTTCACCATCTTCATCCTCATCTGGTGGACTTAGAACTATATACTATGAATCGAACCACAGTGCTGTGGAAATACTTATAGAGTCTGGTGACCTCCGTACTAGGACTGAACCGACCCTGTATAATTTTGTTCGAATGAATAGGAAGAAATTTAATACATTTTTGTCTCGGAACCTTCCGGATAGAGATAGATGTATGTATTGAGAATATGATCGAAATTTTCAAAAATGCTATGGATGAATTAATTCCTAAGATTCCTATCGGTGGAAAGGGACTTTTAAAACTTCCACCCAATATATTGCATCTTATCTCAGAGAAAAAGACACTCAGGAGAACGTTGTGGAGAACCCTTGATCCTGGGAGGTGCGCTGTTTTGAAGGCAGATATCCGAAATCTGGACAAAATTATACAGGGGGCCATAGCTGTTTTTGAGGAAAGTTATTGGACTAAATACTTGCAGGACATACGAGTGGACCATAGAACATAGAGAAGAGGGGCAGGTATTCAAAAGAGGGAACCAATAGAATTTCTGAGGAATTCAACTGGGGATCTCCTTTCCTTGGACTCTGATAAGACTGAGCTGTTGGCTGATAGATTTTGTGCGGTTCACGAGGGAGGTAGTGACTTACGCACTGCCTCCTTTGTGAGCTACATAGATCGACAGGTAGCAGTTCTAGCTAATCATGATCTAATTGTGAATTTTGGACGACAAATATTGGCTGACGGTACTGCAATTGACAGTAATTTTAACTCTAGGGAATATGGTTTTGTGGATCCTGGTGATATTTCCTACGCTCTTTCGTCCAGGAATAATATAAAATCTAGCGAGACTTAGTACTAAGGAAGACTGATGGTGTTGCGTGGCGATATCTGGCAATCCTTATGAACTACTGTATAAATATAGGATATTTTCCGACAAAATGGAAGGAGGTACTGGTAGTCCTTATTCCTAAATCTGGGTCTGATCCAAAGGATCCTAATAATTATAGACCAATATCCTTACGGTCGGCATTTAGGAAACTATTGGAATGGGCTGTATTATCTGAAATACTACGGAGAATTATAGACGGTGGTGTCATAAAGGATTGCCAATTTGGTATCAAAACGGGGCATTCAACATCAACATGCCCTCATGGTTCTCTCTGATTATGTTGCCAGAGGGTTAAACAATAGACATGCCACTACAGCAGTAAGCCTTGATTTTTCTAAAGCCTTCGAAACCGCTTGGCAGAAGGGGATCGTGTACAAGATGCTTACGTTTGGTTTTTCGAGATCAATATGTAGGATGATCGCTAGTTTTTTGGAATATAGGAAATTAATAGAGTCCGATAGAAACCGAACCTAAACTAATATTCGTTCAGAACGCCGAATATTCGGCCGAATCCGAAACTAGCCGAAACTATGTACTAATATATTATTATTTTTGTTTTTATGGAGATTTCTATGTATGTATAAACTTAATACCTAATATAATGACAATTATGATTTATATGTAAACAATATTTTCGTACATTTATTAAATTTTTTATTATTTTATAAAAGAAGCTATCTGCTTATAAGATTTTTTTGTCTAAATTCTGAGTTCGTAGAAGAGATTAGAAAAGAGAATACTAAACTTTTAAATCTATTTACCTCCTTCGCCTACTAAGTCAGAATTGCGGCATCAACAATTGCCATGTGTGAACGCCTACTGTCTTAAATTATAACATTAACTTTTGTTTTTTACTCACACAAATAATAGTATGCGTTGGGTAGTAATTAAATACTATTCACCAATTTTTATATAATGATACAAGTGGTAAGAAACATGAAAAAACAATTCTGCCACCTTATTAATTTAAAAAGATTTCAACGTTTTTATCTTAAAAGTTTCGGTTTCGGTATTCGGTCAAAATTTTGCCGAATTTGGCCGAAACTGATTTTTTTGCCTAATTTGAAATCGAATATTCGGTCGAACTCTAGAAATTAAGGGTAAGAGTGGGCAATGAGCTATCTGAAATTTGGAATGTTAGTGCAGGTGTGCCACAGGGGTCTTTAATGGGGCCTATCCTGTATAACATCTTTGTTTCTGATTTGCCTCAGCCACCTAATGGGAATCTCTTACTAGTTTTAATTGCTGCAAAAGGTCCTAGGGCGCGAAATGTTAATAGGAGACTGAACTTGTACCTATAAATATTGCATTTATATTTTAGAAAATGGGGCCTGAAATTGAACATGGAAAAAACGTACAGCATCATGATAAAGCGTAAGAGGGGACGCCTATATCCTAATGCGAGGGGCTACATTCCCAACATACAAATTGGGGTCAGCAAGTGAGGAATACGGACAGAATTAAGTACTTGGGCATTATCTTTTCCGAGGATTTTGAATTCTACAGACGTATTGACTTCATTTTGGACAGAGTTTTATGTACCATAGGTTATTGCGTCGGAAAATAGGTCTGAACACTAAGGTCAGGCTCCTGATTTATCGGCAGATCGTAAAACCTCTTATATCCTATGACTTTCCAATCTGGTTCGGGATATCGTCGCACCAGATAGAGAGGCTGAGTATATAGGAGAGAAGGATTCTGTCAAACTGTCTGGGGCTCATCCCTAGGATGCATCCAGATGGGAGTTTTTGGAGACCCACTTGTGAGTCTATATACAGCGGAGTTGGCTTCAGAAGGATTGACATATTCCAGATGGAGTCCGCCATCAGATTTCTGGAGCGTGCCTCCTTTTTGCAGAATGATTTGGTAAATGCATGCTTCCGGCAGTCTGCCGATCCGGAGACTTTGCGTCTAGGCCGGTACCTCTCACCTACCGATCTATTAACATTGAAGAATGAGGGTCTTCTTTATGAGGGTGCAGGCCTACTATTTTATCATAGAAGATTTAATACTCTTGAAATAACGAACTTGGTGTACAATACTGCACAGTAACTTTATTTATTTTTGTTGTTTTTTATGTTTTACTTTATTTTTGTTTATTATTGTTATGTAGTTTTAAGTATTGATTAGCTTGTAAGTTGTAGAGAAATGTGTTCCCTTTTTTATTCCTTTTTTTTTTTTTTGGGAAATTTAAAGAAAAAATGATAAAGAAATAAAATTTGTAATGAATTGCATACAGTTAAACTGTAATTATTTAGCAACTAAAGAAAATCAGTCTTAGTTAAGTATTTAATACGTTAAGAAACTTAGTATAGGAAGAAACATTTGTAATTGAATTTTTGGAAAAAATAAATAAATAAACTGAAATAAATAGTTAGATGGTCTCATCAAATTCCATGAGGAGAGGATGAAGGCCGTAGACAGTTTTGATTCATCTGAAGAGAAAATGGAATCAGATGCTGATATGGCAAACAGCCAGCCTGATAATGTTAAACATGTTCAAGAGAGTGGTACATCAAATGCTAATCTTTCTGGTGTTGCCAAGAAAACTGCTTTGGAAAATGATGCTTTAAAGAAGAAGAAGGACGACAAGGCAGAAAAGGCTACTGCAGCTTTCCAGCAAGCACCTTCAATGCAAAAGAAGAAAGGAAGTAAGTCTGTACCTGTTATTACAACTTACAACATTAATGTTAAGAGTATAGTAGAGTCTATTGATAAATTATTGAGCCATAAGAATTTTAGTATTAAAGTATTAGGGAAGAATATTGCGCACATAGGGGTTTGCACTCTTCAAGATTTTGAGAGTGTTAAGGGACTACTGTGGGATCTTAAAACAGAATATTATACGTATACTCCTAAGAGTCGGCGTCCTTTCACTGTGGTCATAGAGGGGCATCCGTACTCTTTTGAGTCATCTGAGATTTTGGATTATCTGAATGGTCTTCAGATTAATTTGAACATTATGAATTTGTGGAAATTGGGAGGTAATAAATGGGTTATTAAATTATCTAGAGATTCTGACATAGAGAACTTCTATGCGATCCGTTACGTTTTGTTTTGTAAAGTTCATATTAGTAAGTTTAGGAAGGAGGGTATTACTCAATGTTTCAATTGTCAACGTTGCGGCCACGTTGCCATGAACTGTAATATGCAGTATAGGTGTGTGAAATGTGGGGAACCTCATGGCCCAGGAAATTGCAATATCCCTCCTAGGGGAGAGAATGTACAGGAAGCTTTTGTCACAAAAATTGTGGGTTTACCAGTAAAGTGTGTGAATTGTGGTTCTGAGGGATCGAGGTTCTCCGTAAGTTAGAGATGCCCAAGTTATCAGGGGGTGGTCCTCGTCAATGTGTAGTGCCTATTGGTAGAAGTACAGTTGAGGCTGGGGTCTCTTATGCTGCTGCAGCTAGGGCTGCTTCTTCAGTCGAGCGACCTAGGGTTTCTGGCCTCGTCAATACCCAGAGGGCTGAGAAGTCTAGTGATACTGGACATTCGTTAGGGGTTGCTATGTCTCAATTTGACAACATGGACCGTGATTGTAGACGCTTCTTTGGGGGTGGTATGCTACAATGTTTAGGAAAAATACGCAGGTTTACTAGGGAGTATCATACGTTGGGTAATAATGAAGAGAGGTCTCGTGCCCTACTTGGTATGCTGATAGCTCAGGGTCAAGATGGCTAGAACACTCAAATGTATTTTTATCAACGTAAATTCAATTGTCTCTAGACACCGGAGATATTATTTGAATTTATTCCTAGTACGACATAAACCGGACATGTTAATGGTGGCTGAGCACCGTCTGAGTTTCCGACATAGACTTGACGTTGGGGGTTATACCATATATAGACAGGATAGACAAAATGGACGTGTTGGGGGAACTGCCATTCTAGTTAGGGACACAATTTGCTCTGAGAGAACTTCTGTAGACACAGGGGATATTGAGAACACAGCTGTTAGAGTACGTAGGGCTAATGGGGAATTTATTACTATTATCTCCATGTATCTTCGAACTTCGACAATTTTGTTGGCTAGTTACTTTGACGCGGTACGTGATCTGGCTAGAAATGTTTCTGTACTTATTGGTGCGGACTTGAACACGATACACCCATATTGGAGTGATGCTTATATTAATGGGAGTGGGAATGCGCTTCGAGAATTTTTATTAGCATGCTCTGACTTAGACATTCAACAGACGGAAGGGCCGACTAGAATCAATACAGTCATGTCATCATACATAGACGTATATATGACAACTGCTGACATTACTTCAACTATGGTGGTCAGAATTACAACTTTAGAATACGAATCTCACCATCGTGCCATTGAGATTATCTTCCGGATATCGGAGTACGTTGAGTGTGAGCGATCCACCAGATACGACTTTGACCGAATTTATATACGTGGATTCAGGAATACTCTGAATAGGGGACTTTCAGACTGCATACTGCCGATTGATCGGAATGTCACAGAATCGGATATAGACAATTGTATTGAGGAGATGAATAGGGCATTTTTATATGCTATGGATCGATCTGTACCGAAAGTTCTTACAGGCAGAAGAGGACTAAGGAGACTTCCGAGGAATATATCATTGATCATAAGAAAATAATTAGTCGGACACTACATAGGTGTGAAGACCCAGGTAGAGCCAACATTCTGAGGGCTGATATCCGGAACCTGGATAGGATAATTCAAGGCACGATTTCAGTATTTGAACGGGAATCTTTTATAGAATACTTGGAGAGAGTACGGGTGGACAATAAGACATATCGTAAGGTTTAAGCAGGATTAAATGTCCGTCAGAGTGTTGGCAATTTAAAAGACCGAACGGATAGGGTAATATCTGATGATGCCGGAAAGGCGAATTTGCTAGCTGATTCTCTATTTCGGATCCCTCGGCCTTGCCGAAGTGTACAGTCTGATACATTTGGAGATTCTGTTAGGGATATTGTCTCCACATTGGATCGATCTACCCCTCTGACCACATTTGGGGATTTAATTACGGCGGATGGTAGGACGACTAATAATACTCGGAACAGGCTTGGTTTTGTCAATCCAGAAATGGTGAGCGCAGCGTTGAAAAAGAGGTCGAACAAAAGATCAAGTGGGGTGGACTTCGTACCTGATTTCGTACTTAGAAAGACAGATAATTCAACTTGGGTGTTCCTATCGATTTTAATGAATCACTGTATTAATACAGGTTACTTTCCGAAGGCTTGGAGAGAGCCTTTAGTGATCCTCATTTTGAAACCAGGGTCTGACGAGGAAGCTATAGGACGATTTCCTTGCTTTGTGCATTTGGGAAATTACTTAAGTATTTTATCTTGCTCAGGAAGGATTCACGATGGGGGCATCCTTAAGGACTTTCAGTTTGGTTTTAGGGACGGCCTCAGTACTTCTCATGCACTGATGGTATTTTCTGACTATGTTGCGAGGGCTTTGAATAACAGTTGTCCTTCGATAGCTGTTAGCTTGGACTTCACCAGGGCATTTGACACTGTCGGGCATGACGGCATAATATATAAATTTATGCATATGGGTTTTGGGACGAATATTTGTCGAATGGTTCTCCGTTTTCGGGAATACCGGAGATATAGAGTACGAGTAGAAAACGTGACATCGGACGTGCGGAATCTTTCAGCGGGCGAGCCACAGGGATCATTACTTGGCCCTGTGCTTTATAATATCTCCATATCTGACATTCCTCAGCCACCTGAGGGTATACTATTATTAACATACGCTGATGACATTCTTATTGCCTTGTCAGGACCCAGAGCAAGGATAGTTAATAAGAGACTTTATTAATATTTGAGTGTTCTTGACGGGTACTTTGCGAAATGGGGATTGAATTTGAATATTCAGAAGACAGTTGCTATTATGATAAAGTAAAAACGTAAATATATTTGTCCGAACTGCAGGTCTTATGTCCCATGCTTTAAAATTGGGGGGCAGATGATACCTACATCGGACAGGATAAAGTATCTGGGTGTTATATTCCATGAGAGTTTTGAATATTACCGTCACATTGACCGTATTTTGGAGAAGGTAAAGAGGATATACTCTGCATATCAAAACATACTGAGACGTACAGGCGGCCTGGATGCAGCTGTCGTAAGAAAAAGAAAAGTGTATATGGACATTTTCTATAAGATTTATGTAGGTATATAACTAATGTTTAGAAAAATTGTTTACACTATTTTGAAATAAATTTGTCGTCCTGAAAAGGACGGTTGGGTTGTTAAATACGATGGTCTGTATATATTTAATATTTGTTGTTGTTGGGTAAAATAATTTAAGCCTTCTTTTCTGTTTTCTTGGGCAATAATACAGCTTGAATGTTGGGAAAAACACAACCTTCAGCAATCGTTACACCAGACAATAATTTATTTAATTCTTCATCATTACGGATGGCCAATTGCAAATGACGGGGAATAATTCTGGTCTTTTTGTTATCACGAGCAGCATTACCAGCCAATTCGAGAACTTCAGCGGCCAAATATTGCATAACGGCGGCTAAATAAACTGGAGCGCCGGCACCAACACGTTCGGCATAATTGCCTTTGCGTAGCAATCGATGAATACGACTGACGGGAAATTGTAAACCAGCACGGTTTAAACGGGACTTTGCCTCTTCCTTAACTTTGCCACCTTTACCACGACCAGAAATTTTTCACTTTTTGTTTTTTAGTGTTATTAAACACTTCATAAAACACTGTTAACCCAAACTGATAAAATTTTTAGTTTTCAGTTTTTCAGTTTTCAGTTTTTCAGTTTTCAGTTTATTTATTTCCAAATTCTTGTTTACAATGCTTCTTTAAAACTAAGTTTCTTAATAATTGTTTCTTAACGTACAATGTACTTATCTAAGACTAGACTATTTATTTAATTTCATTACAGAATAGCTGTATGCATTAAAGGTATTCATTCATATTCATGTCTTACAAACTAACTCAAACTAAATAATACTTAAAACTAAAAACCAAAACAAAATAACAAACAAAATTAACAAACAAAAATAACATATTACTGTTTCATATTAAATATAATTGTTCAGTGTTATAAACTGTATTTTCAATATCAAGGGTATAAACCATTCTGTGGTAAAATAAGAGGTCTGCACCCCTATAAAGAAGACCTCCATCTCTTAGTGTCAGAATATCGACTGGCGAAAAATATCGAGTCCTACGCAAAGTCTTCATATAGAGGCCTCACAGAAACAGTTCCTCACCAATTCATTCGACAAAGAAGATGACCGCTCCAGAAATCTGACATCAGAGTCGACCAAATATGCATCAATCCTCCGAATATTCACTTTGTCATAAATCGACCAAGTAGGCCTTCGAAGTGTCCCATCAGAGCAAATCCGGGGTTTAAGTCCCAGGCATGTCGACAGTATCCCCCTCTCCCATATCCTAAGCCTCTCCATTTGATGAGAACAGCTCCCATCCCATAATCTGCCGATAAATCAATAGCCTCACATCAATATCGAGACCCACTCTACGACCAAGTAATCCAAGATACATATGGTAGACTCCATTCACTTTCTCAAGGATGTGATCCATATGTCTGTAGAACTCATAATTTTCGTGGAATATTACACCAAAATATTTAAAACGATCAGATGTTGTAATCCTTTCGCCACCAATATTCAAGTTCGTGATATAGTACTTGGCATTTCGGTGGAGACATCCACGACTTCCATTGATCATTACAGCATCAGTCTTAGTATTCGAGTAGGATATTAAGATAAACATTCATCCTATTATTCAATGTTACCGCTCTAGGGCCGCTTACCGCAATATGAATATCGTCAGGATATATCAGTAATAACATCCCCTCTGGAGGTTGGGGTATATCAGAAATAAATATATTGTATAACACAGGGCCCAATAGCGGCCTCGTGGTACATCAGCAACAACAACCCGCGAATTAGAAACATCATCTCCCACTTTCCCCTCAATGAACGATCCTTCAAGAATCCAGCAACCATTCTACACAACCTGCGGTCAAACCCTAAGCTCATCATCTTATAGACTATGCCCTCCTGCCAAGCCGTATCAAAAGCCTTCTCAAAATCCGAACTCACATCTAAAGTTGGATGTTTCCTATTTAATCCCTTGGACACATAGTCCGCAAAAACAGTAAGGGCATGTGTAGTAGAGTGGCCGCTTCTAAATTCGAACTGATTCTCCATCAGAATCCTTTCCTCAACTATTCTATTCTTTATCCTTGCCAGTAAGAACAATTCCAGGAGTTTATCAAAAGCTGAGAGCAATGATATTGGCCTATAATTCGCAACCTGTTTAGGATCACAACTGGGTTTCAAAATTGGTACAACTAACCCTTCCCTGAGGTAATACCCAATATTAAGACAGTGATTAAGCACAATAGCCAAAAACCTCCACGTGACCAAAACGGTTTTCCTCAACATGAAGTCCGGAATTCCGTCAATTCCACTAGATCTCTTATTGGCCCTAGCCTTAAGTGCATAACCAACGTCATTCGGAGTCACAAGTTCCCATTCCAGAGAAAGGAGTGTCCTATCAATCACAAACCCATCCGCCATTACTCCCTGACCAAACATAAAGGACGGTTCAAGGTTAACCAAAGTTGAGACTTCCCGCTGCACGGTCTCCTCAAATGAGGCAGCGCGAAAGTCACTACCACTTCTATGGATCCCACAAAAGCGGTCAGCCAAAACCTCTGCATTCCCAGAATCGTCCGATATAAGTGTTCCCCCAGTACCCAAAAGGTCAGAAAGAGGTGCCCTCCTTAATATACCAGCACATCAACTAACCTGTCGGAATGTCCTTCCATCAACACGTGTCTTCCTAAGATAGGCCGTTCAATAGTTCCTCTCAAACATCGCAATGGAGCCCTGTATTATCTTATCTAAATTTCGAATCTCGGACTTAAGTATTGAACATCTCCCTGGATCAAGACATCTATATAATCTCCTGCTTAATCTCTTCCTCTCAGAGATAAAATTCAAAATGTTAGGTTGAAGTTTCAACATTCCCTTGCTGTTGGCGCGTACCCTCTGTATAAACTCATCCATCGCAATCGTAAAGATAGAGTTCAACGTCTCAATGTTAGCACCTATTTCCGTAGGGGAAACATTCCTATCAATAGGCAATACACAGCACGTGATAGCGTGGTATTAAAACGATTCCTATTCATCCGTTCAAAATCAAACATCTCAGGCCGTAACCTTGACTGAAAATTACCACCCTTAAAAACAATTTCAATTGCCCGATGATCAGATTCATAGTCAAGTGTCCTAAGACCACCGCTAGATAAGGAAACAAATGAGATATCTGATGATGCCATGACAATGTTAAAATAAAGAGACGAGTGATTAGTGATTCTTGTCGGACCATCAGTGCGATGAATCTCAATATCCGGACAGGACAAAAGAAATTCATAAAGGTTAAGCCCACTGCGATTGCATATGTCACCACCCCAATAGATATGTTTGGCGTTAAGCCAGCACCTATTAGTAAATTTCCCAGAGCAGAAGGGTCCATTATAGGGTCAAGATCAGTAAGTGTTAGCGTGTCTTGCGGTCTCAAAAACATTGATATTACAGTTATTGCATCCAACCACTTAATTCTCACAGCCGTATTCTCAACACAACCTAAATTAAGTAAAACCCTGCTAGAGCAGAAACTGTCCTTCACTAGTACTGCGGTCCCTCCTCCACGTCCGTTAAGTCGATTCTGTCTATATGTCACGTACCCACCCAAGTCAAGTATATGTGTAGGGGATAGTCTGTGCTCCGCAACAAATAAAACATCCGTACGGTGTTCCCTTATAAATAAATCGAGGTAGCGCCTCTTGTGCCTAAATACAATAGAGTTCACATTAATAAAGACGCATTTAAAAGTATTAGCCATCATGTTGCAATGAAATTAGCATCCCAAGCAGTGCACGTGATCTCTCCTCATCTTGCTTAAACAACTAAGTAGACCTCCCCCAAAGTGACGTCTGCAATCATTGTCAATAGCATCAAATTCTGCCCCTGTTGATGCAAGTGTCACAGCATTACCAGAACCCGAAGCTGTCCAACCAACCTTTGCAGTTGCCGCATACGAAACTCCGCTAACTATTCCAGACATAGGCATAGTTGACATTTTCCGGCCAGTTGTCTTCTCATTCTTTCTCGCAGCAATACGGCGTAGAAGTTCTTGCTTCTTTGGGCAATCTTTGGCACTTGCGGTATGACCCTCTAACCCACAGTTGGCACACTTAATTGAGAACCCTACTCTCCTTACGGCCTGTCCAGTAACACGATCAGTCTATATAACTTCAGCGGTGTTCTCGCCCTTAGGTGGAACTACACATTTTCCCGGGCCATGGTCACCGCTACACTTAACACGCCTGTATGGCATGTTACCTAACTGGAACAGCCACCTATCACCTGGAAAATGGCCTTTGTGACCTAGGTGTCTTTGCATAGTCTTCAATTTATCAAAATCCTCTAGGGTGCAGACCTCTATATTCGTTACATTCCCACCTAATATTTTTATATTATACTCCTCGTGACTAAGTATCTCACTTAATTTACTACTGATAATCTTAACATTAATGTTATAGGTAGTTACAACTGGAACGACTTACTTTTAGTTCCTTCCTTCTTGGCTTTACTTCCATCTGTCTTCGTTTGGCTTGAACCAGGAATATCTCTCAGTAACATACTTTGACTGGGCACCACCTTTACTGCCTCTCTCATGACTGAACCAGATTTCATTTGATTTGAACCAGAAGTTTCTTGTTTAGGCATCACTTTTACCGCCTTCTTAACAATCACTGAACCATCTACGGAATTTTGCTGACATTTTTTCAAGTTATTTACATTTGTTACCACGGCATTGGTCTTCACTTGGCATTCTTCTCATAAATACACAGGATAGTCACAAGTTTATTAAAGCAAATCTTGTTTAAGAGTTTCAAATCTTATTTAATTATCAATTTCACTTTCGTATTCGATATTTATTAGCACTTTTACAACTTTACTTTCACTTCACAGTTTCCAATTCACTTCGCAGTTTTATTTCACTTCACTAGAGCACTTTACACTATCAATGATCACAAACGACTGATCCTAAAATTAGTAGTTCATTTCATTTATTTATTTCCCATATTGTCCATTTACAATGTTTTTTAAAAATTATGTACGTCTTATATTAAATATTTCTTAACGTATATAACTTTTCTAATACTTATTCTATTCTTTAGGATAATTTACGTCTTGTTTACTAAAAGTAAATTATCCTTACCTATATTCACTTATAATATTAAATGCATATTAATCTATTTAGTTGCATTTCCAAAAAAAAGGGATAAAAAAGGAATTCGTTCGTATTTTAAACTTAAAACTAAATAACACTTAAAACTAATCCAACAAAAACAAAATAAACAAAATTGATAATCCATTATCGCATTTCAATATTCACTGCGATTAGCGATCATCCTACATAATCCTACAAGTCTAGCATCTTGTATATTATTCCCTCCTGCCATCCAGTATCAAAGCCCTTCTCAAAGTCCAGACTGATAGCCAAAGTGGGACATCTCCTGTTCAAACCCCTGCACACATAATCTGCAAAAACCATGAGGGCATGGGAAGTGGAGTGACCTCCTCTAAACAAATTGGTTTTCCCTTAGTATTCAATCCTCCAATATCTTATCCTGTATCTTCGAGAGTAGGAACCATTCTTACCAAATGCCGAAAGAAATGTTATCGGTCTATAGCTCGTCAATTGTCCGGGGTCAGAACCAGATTTTGGAATAGGTACAATTAATCCCTCCCTCCATGCAGCAGGAAAATACCCTATATTCAGGAAGTGATTATATAATATAGCTAAAAAAAACGCCAAGTATCCATATTCGTTTTCTTTAGGACAAAGTCCGGAATATCGTCAATTCCGCTAGATCTTTTATTGGCCCTAGCCCTCAACGCAAGAACAACATCATTAGGAGTTATAAGATTCCATTCCGCAGAAGCAAGTGACCTATCAATCACAATCCCTGACTAAATGTATAAAATGGCTCATGGTTAGCTAAAGCCAATACTTCTCACCCTACGGACTCCCCAAAAGAGGTGTCACGCAAGTCACTGCCTCTTCTGTGGATTTCATAAAAGCGGTCAGCTTTCTAGAGTCATCCGATACAAATGTACCCCCAGAATCAATCAGATCCGGCAGAGGTGTTCTCCTTAGATTTCCGGCACATCTCCTCACCTGACGAAATGTCTTGTTTTTGACGCGAATCTTACGTAGATAGTCCGACCAATAGTTCTCCTTGAAAACAGCAATAGCGGCTTGTATTATCCTGCCCAAATTGTGGTTTTCCGCTCTGAGTATCGTGCATCTTCTCGGATCAGGAGACCTGAATAAGATTTTCGAACGAAATTTCGGTATGGATTCATCCATTGCCGATTTGAATAATCCGTTCAACAATTCGATGTTGGCATATATCTCTTGAGGTTAGACGTTCCTATTAATTGGTAATTCGCAATTAGGAAGGTGCCGAGATACAACAACCGAGATACAAAGTTAAAAATTTCCGGTTCAACCCTCTGCCGAAAATTACCAGTCTCAATCAATATTTCAATTGCACGATGGTCGGATTGAAAATCAAGTGTCCTAAGATACCCGTTCGACGAAGAAGTCAGGCTAACATCATAAGATGACATGAAAAAATCAATATAAGATGACGAGGAGCCTGAAATTCTTGTAGGACCATCAGTGCGGTGAATTGCAATATCCGGACAGGAAAGAAGGAATTCATGCAGGATATGCCCACTACGATTGCAAACAACGTCGCCCCAGGAAGTATGCAGAGAGGTCCAATATTGAGTCAAGATCGGTAAACGAAAGTGTATCCTGCGATCTTAAGTACACAGCGATAACTGTCACAAAACTACCATCTAACTTATCAACTCTCACAGCTGTATGCTCTATATACCTAAGTTAATAAATATCCTGCTAGAGCATAAGCTATCCCTCACAAGAACAGCGGTACCCCCTCCACGTCCGCCAAGTCGATTCTGTCTGTATGTTTTATACCCTCCCAATTCCAGTACATGTCTGGGGGATAGTTTATGCTCTGCAATTAATAAAATATCCGGACGATATTCCCTCAAAAATAAATCTAAGTAATATCTCTAAATAAACCATCATGTTGTAACGATATTAGCATTCCTAACAACGCCCAGGACCTATCTTCGTCATTACCTAACGATCTATTTTCCCTTGCGAAGCCATTTAATTTATTGAGACAATTCAGCAAACCGCCACCAAATAGCCGTCTGCAGTCGCCATCTATAACATCGAATACAGCCCCCGCTGACGCAACCGTCATATCATTTCCATTATCCGGTAATGAACCACCAGCCCTGGCTGCCGCGGCGTAAGAAATTCCACTTATCCTTTTAATCTGGAGACTCTGCATATATTCCAGCACTTCGTCAACACCAAAAGTGTCCGATAGACCCTTGACTACCACTGAAACTGGTCTTTGGGACTTAGGGGTATATGTATAGTATTTAATTCCCTGTTCCCTAAGCATTGTCTTTAACTTCTCAAAATCATCCCATATTCGTAACATTCTTGCTCAATATGTTAATGTTATATTGTTCATGACCTAAAATCGTATTTAACTTACAAATAATATCCTTAACGTTAATATTGTACGTTGTCACAATTGGAACAGACATACTCTTCTTTCCAAACGTTCAAGGTGTTTCCTTCATCCGGCTTTTTTTGGGTAGCGCCAGAAGCTACTTTTGCTGCTTTACCTTGATCAGGCACACCTTTATGGCCTCTTTTAACATGGTTACATTAGAACTAGTATTATGATGGGACATTTTTACACTTTCTCCATTTACATTCTTAGATACCTCTTTACTCTTAGAGGTTACTTCATCTTCAATCACAATTTCATCATCGCTATTGTATTCTTCACTTGACTCACTATTATTATTAATTTTTCTTATAAGTTCTTCTATGTTCTTTTTAAGTTTTTCATTTTAATCAATTAGATAATTTACTTTCTTATTCAGATTTTCATTTTCAGAATTTTACAGCCGTATGCAAAAAAAATTATTAACTTAGCTTTCAAGTACACTTTTGTTACCCAACACTTAAAGGCTAACAAACTTTTGTTAAAAAAACGTATGCAAAAACATTGTTTTAAAACACAAAGTTTTTTTAGCATTGAAAACGGCAACACTTGTATTATTTCCCCTCTTTATAGTTAAAGTTGTACACTACCGAATATTAATACATTCGGTTAATCAAATTTTTGAAAAAGCTTTTTATTGTTCAAATATTAAATTAATTATTTTTCAAATATTGTTTCCATTTTTATTATAACTTAGTAGAAATACAAAAAATAAAAGAAATAATAGAAGTTAAAAAGCAAAAATATGACAAATTTTATGGAACGGATAAAATAAGTATTCGAACAACGAGTTTATTTTATTTGTTTTGATTGAACGTACATCACTAAAACATTTTTTACATTTTTATTATTTTTTATGTGATGTTATGTGAATTTTTTAGATTTTTTCTCTAAATATTTGTCTGGGATAGACAAATCGGACCTATAATAAATAAATATATCGGTCTTAAGAAGAAGAAAGGTATAGAAGACTAGAATAGGGGGGAACAAGCGAGAATTTTTTGCAAAACACAAAGAGAAATAGGAAATTTATCATAATGTCACTTGTAGTAAGTTTAATGTAAGTTCATACCTACTTTAAAATATTTAGATTACGTTTTTATATTTAAGTTAATAAAAGTTTTTGCATACAGTTTTAAGCAATTTAGCTTAACAATACTTTGTAAAGCTGAAATAAGTTTTTTTGCATACGGCCGTTAGTCTTTAATTATTTGTTGTAGTTCTTCAATAGTCACTCTTACTCTGGGCCTTTTGCCCGTATTCTGACTATCGTGATCATCCATTTTCAATCAACATTTAATTGCGATTTCAGAAAAGTCTTTAGAAACACTTGTTTTAATAGTTCACTTTAATCGATACCTCCTACAGGCTTTCACAGGATAGTTTTTCAGAAAATTAAAATTTCCGCTTCTCCCAGAGTTAGCAAATCAAGCGGCGAAAGATATCTTGATCCCTGAATGGTCTCTAGATTCAAAGCCCTTTCAAAACATTGCCTAACTAAACCGTTCTCCAGAGAACGTGCACCCTCCAAAAATTTCAAGCAGTCCTAATTAAAAATGCGTCAATTCTGTCAAAATCAGTCTTCTTATAAATAGCCCTACAAGAAGGTCCACGTGGAATCCCATCAATCCCCAATCGGGGTCTCATCTCAAGGCAGGCCACTAAGACTTTTCTCTCCCACCTCCTCAGCCTCTCCATCTGGGCTGAAGAAATTCCAAACCAAGATGGAAAGCCATAGGAGATGAGAGGTCGAATCAACTGGCTATATAGTAGCAGTCGTATCCTCTGGTTGAGCCCTCCTTTTCTTCTTAGTATAGTATAGCATCTATATGTCAATTGAATTCAAAATTCTTGTGGAATGTCACTCCCAAAAATTTCATGCGATCCGAAGTCCCTATTCTCTCCCCACATACCTCCTAACAATGAACATACGATCGACAGTTGGGATATATGTATATACTTCCTCCTACCTTTATTTAATAACAGAAACTGTTATTAAATTTAAGTATCCATTTGGAAAAATAGTTCCACAGTCTCTCCAAGTATGTATTCAGACGCTTGTTGATTGTTCTCGCCCTCGAGCCCGAGGAGGCTATCAATATATCGTCAGCGTACATCAGTAGAAGGTCACCTACCGGCGGTTCCGGGATGTCCGACATGAAAATATTATTCAGTACCGGGACAAATAAGGAGCCCTGTGGGACTCCAGCATAGATGGCCTTTTCATTCGACAGTGTGTCCCCAATTTTCAACCGAAATTTTCGTCCCCCAAGGAAACTGGCAATCATTCGAGTCAATCTAGACCGAGTCAAAAGCCTGGGGGAAATCAAAGCTGACGGCAATTGTAGGACATTTGTTGTTCAAGCCCCTAGAAACATACTCTGTGAATACCATCAGAGTATGGGAGGTGGATAATCCACAACGGAATCCAAATTGAAACTCGCGCAATATACCCTTATCCTCGATTACCTTATTGATCTCCGTCAAGATGAGGAATTCAAAAAGTTTTGCAAAAGCGGATAACAGGGATATTGGTCTATAGTTTCCAGTCTCCCCAGGGTCCAAACCAAGCTTCAAATTAAGAACTACCAATGCCGTCTTCCATGCCCTCGGGAAGTACCCAATATTAAGACAATGGTTGAAGAGTATCGAGAGATATCTCCATGTCTCAATATCAGTTCTTCTCAAGACAATGTCTGGCACACCATCTATCCCGCTAGATCTCTTATTGATGTCCTCTTCAATGCCATACCAATTGTAGTCCCATCTACAAATCCAAGTCGTCTGAAGTCATCATGGGAGTGGACAGTAGCACCGTCAGCAGTAAAATCCACCCGAAATGTTGTCAATGGTGTCGTCGTGTCTAGAGTGGAGACCAGGGGGTCGATTCTGGTTCTGTGAAACGCTGAAATGAAAAACAACTTTTAATTTTTATTTTCGTAAGAGCTTTTCATATTATCGTTTCATAATTACAAAAATTGCGATTTGTATCTATGTTAATAAAATATAAAAGTCAAATACAAATGTCGAACAACAAAAAAATAATAAATCTAAAAAAATGGCTGGATTGGTTTTAATTGAATTATCTCAACATTTCTGGTTGATGAAACTGTGGAAAACGTTAGCACCACTAGTGACTCTTTATCATCTACTACATTAAATGTGGCCAGAAGACAACGTTTACAAATT
This sequence comes from Protophormia terraenovae, assembly GCA_951394005.1. Taxonomy (NCBI): domain Eukaryota; kingdom Metazoa; phylum Arthropoda; class Insecta; order Diptera; family Calliphoridae; genus Protophormia; species Protophormia terraenovae. Next base: position 34,283,644 of record OX596074.1, read on the forward strand.
GTGCAAAATGTACTAGCATCGAAAACTAAAACTAATGTACAACATTTTTTTTAGGTATTGTATTTTACTTTTTATTTATATTTTTTATAACAAAGTTAATCTATATATATAAATGAGTAACGTGACTGACTGACTGAATGACTGACTGACTGATTCATCATCCCACAGCCCAAACGGCTGAAGCTAGATTGACGAAACTTGGAACTTAGGTAGGTCTCTCAACATATAGATCCACTAAGACGGGATTTTTGGAAATTCGAATGTTTAGGGGGTAAAAAAGGGTAAAATCGGTAACTTTATATCTCCCAAACTAATAAAGATATAAAAAATGGTGAATAGTTATCGTTATTCATTTAAAAAATAATTGGACAGGTGTCTGGTACTTTTTTGAAAATCGGCCGTTTTAGGGAGAAAACGGGTAAAAACTGTATTTTGGTACTTTTTTTGGCACCATATGTATCTTTGAAACCAATCAATAAAATAAAATTTATATCGTATTCATAACTTATCAAAAATGAGAAATACAAATTTGGTACTTTTTAGAAATTCAAACGTTTAAGGGGTAAAAATCGTACCTATTTTTGGTACTTTTTTCATAAAATATTTTTTTATATTTATTGACATAACCATATGCGTATTTTAATATGGGATCTCACTATAATTTAGAAACTCACTGGAATACAATTTCTAGTACTTCTATGGGTAAAAAAAAGTACCAAAAAAGGGGTAAAAACGGGAAATTACATTTTATTCAAACTTAATAATGAATTTTCAATTACATTAAGCATAGAAACATGAAATTAAGAAAATGTAGATAAGTATTCACAAGAGTGCAATTGGTACTTAAAGATACATAGTCTGTGGGTAAGAATTCAAGAGGATGGACTTTATGGTACTTTTTTCTTCTTCTATTGGAACTTTTTTTCATTTTCTGTAATATTTAACCTAGAAACATGAAATTAAATACGCATGGTCCGATGTTGGCGGCTGCACGGCATATTTTGGTCGGCGGCGGCGGCTTACACAAGAGAAAAACCAACATTTTTTTGGGCGCAAAAAATAAAAAAAATTTAGTGCGGTAAACATACGTATAGGTGGCAGTAGTGTATTCACTTTTTTATAAAAAACAGAAAAATAAAGTGTGTTCTAAAAGGACATTACGCCGAAAATTACGTTTTCTTGAATATATTATGGCAGAAAAAAATAAAATTTAAGTCAAAAATGGGTCTGAAGTCCAAAAGTACAGAAAATTAATTATAAAATAGTATTTTTTATCTTTGGCGCAGCCGATTGTATCGGCGGCTTACCTTGAGCCGGCTCAGCCGTTTAAGCCGATACATGTCGGCGGCGGCCACGGCATGAAAAATTAAGATTTTGAGCCGGTCGGCTTGGTTCTCTGTTAAGGACATGAATTGCTAAGTGAATGAGAATCCGTAAGAGACAATTTTGTGGTACTTTTTCGTTCTTCTAATGGTACTTTTTGAATTTTCTATAATATTTAACATAGAAACATAAAATTAAAGATATTTGGCCCTAAATGAATGAGAATTCATTAGAGGGGACTATGTGGTACTTTTTGAATTTTCTATATTATTTAACCTAGAAACATGAAATTAAAGATATGTGGTCCTAAATGAATCCATAAGAAATGACTTTGTGGTATCTTTTTTCGTTTTTTTAATAGAACTTCTTGAATGTTCTGCAATTTTTATCCTTAGAAACATAAAATTGAAGATGTAATTTCCTAAGTGAATCAGAAACCTTAAAATGGTTTTTGTGGTCCTTTTTCTTTATTCTAATATACTTTTTCGTAATTCTGATATTTATTTTTCGTTATTCTAAGATTAGAAACCTGAAATTAAAGAGAAATTGTTATTTATGGATGACATAACACCATTATTAAAAATGTTCCCAAGGGAGATAAAAATCTTAGTTTAAATTTAATATATAGTATGGTTTTTATAAAAAATTTCTGCTAACGAAGTTGCGGGTTTACAGCTCGTACTAATAATAAAAAAGCATTCACTGAAACAACACAAATTAATTCATTTGTCTAAAAAACTAAAAAAAAAAAAATAAATAATACACTGGACGGGATTTGTGTACATACTTATGTTTGTGTTTTTTTCAACTAATACGTTAATAAGCTGTTGTAGCATTCCTACGAGATTTTCTTTAACCTGTTTATTGGACTTTATAGCTTCCGTTTGAATTTTTGTAGCTTCCACTTGTTCTTTTAATATTGCAATTTGCTCGCGTTTCAAATTGTTTGCAGTTTTTAACTCATCTACCTTTTTTTCATCTATTTTAAAATGTTTTTCTAATGAAAGGGAATCATATTGCTGCTTTCTTTTTCGAGGACGTGTTGAAGGGGTTGGTATTTGATTTTCTTACTTCCGTAGAGTTAGCAGCAAGCGTGGAAGTAGTTGCAGTGTCTCAAACAGATTCTTTGGTCACAATAGTTTCCTCTTCTTCAAAACTTCTACCTTCCAAAAAAGAATTTTCAAATCCTACTTCCGGAGTTCCATCTCTATCTACCGCATCCACAGTGGTTATTTTTATAACACACTCTTCTAGCAACGAAAGTGCTTTTAGGCGACTTAAGCCATTAATTCCGCTTCTTTGCTCAGTTTTTTTTATTTCTGAATATTTGGAACGAGTATTGAGCCTAACGTTTATTTAAATGTTATATTAATTTAAACGCAAATGTGGAAAAAAATATACTTACTTCAAATCACTCCAATACTTCTTCCATTTTTGACCGTCTTTTTGGATACCACCAAGAGCGTTAAGGGTCGTCGCTAGTTTTTTCTACTTTTCGTCTCTATGCCTAGCACCATACGCAGATACAAATCTGTAAAAATGCATTTTTTAGAAGGTTATTATTACTCATTTTTTTAATTATTACTTATCGTTGGCTATGTCCAGATTCTCCTCCAAATTATTTATCAAATATTCTTTTTGATTTTCGCTTGCGCGCTTGCCTCTTGATGCTTTTTCCATTTTTTCACCGTTAAAATTTAAGGGTAAAAATATGTTACAAATGAAAACTTTTTGACACTTTTTTACACTGTTACAGAGAACAAGAATCAAATTACTGTGAAATTGTGAAAAAATTTGTTTCATTCCACTTGTTCTTTTCATATGAAAACATTTGAATTTATTTATCATTTTTACACTAAACGAGAATCAAAAACTCTATGAAGGCATGAAAAAACTTTTCATTTCACCGTTTCACAGAACCAGAATCGACCCCCAGCTCTGTCACAACAGTGTCAAATCTATCAGAATCCCGTTAAAAATGGTGGACACTGAAATAGAAATTCGCCATCAGCTCGGCCTTCCCCGGGTCATCCGGGACAATCGTACCATTAGCACCTATCAGACTTTGAACTTTGGGACGATTTCCAGCCCTGCTGCCAATTTTACCTTCCTATAAGTCCTATTGTCCAGTCGAATTCTACCTAGATATTCTGTCCATTGTCCACGCTCAAAAACGGCAATTGCCCCCTGTATAATTTTATCAATGTTACGAATTTCCGCTTTCAATATATTCCGCCTCCCAGGGTCACCACTTCTTCAAAGCGTCAGTCTTAGTATGAGCGAAGACTCCTTATTCCCCTACTCTTTAAGGTCAATTTTAGGATTGAAATGTATTATTTTGTAAATAAACAAAAAAGCATTGCCACAAAATAAAAATGGGAAGCTTTTTTTAGGAATTTTTTTTATTTTGTGTAATTTAAATATCTGTGCTTTAGAAATAACTAGTATTTGAATACAATTCACGAGTTTATACTTTTTTTAAATGCCACAGATAATGTAGAAGTTTTGTTATATTTTGTTTGGATTAAGGTAATTATGGAGAAAAAAATCAGAATCAATATTCTTACTTAAAATAGGTGTTTAAGATATCGTCGTCATTTCGCTGATACTCCTAGGTATATAAATATAGTACCTTTCGTGCACATAACTTAAAGGATGATTTTTATGTTTTGCAATTTGGGTTACACAATATTCAAGTATAATACTGGAATCATAAAATTTTATGCTTTTAAAGACTAATATTCTCGTAGAGCTTTTCAATACAATGGCAAATCTATCCGGTATATAATAATTTAAATTCACCGCAGAAAATAAAACGCGCCCCTCGTTGAATGATATGGGGAGTCAAGAGAATAAATAAATAATTTTATTTCTTTTATTATGGATGCCCATAATAAATTAACATCAGACATTGGGATAGCACTTCTGCTCAGCATACAATTTGTATCCTTTTATTACTATGTATAACATATTTTTACTATGTAATACTTATTATTACTATGTAATACATATTTATATTTTGGCCAATAAAATAAAATAATAATATCCATTGAGCCAGAGTGATCTGTACATATAAGAAGACGTTTCGGCAATTCTTCATCTCTTATATTGCAGCCTTCCAACCACTTTTGCTGCATATAAGGTATTGTTGTACCTTGAAAAAAGCCGCAAATGTGTATTATTGCTGAATTGCCTTGTGTTACAGAAGTTACTGAATGTGCAGCTCATGTTAAAAAAATATTTTTCATTTTTTTAATGTTTATTTTTTAATTTAATACTTTTCACAATATCTTATATTGAAATTTTTTTAAAAGCAAAATGTAAACAAAAAACTAGGATCAAAGAACTTTATTTCAAATGTACTGCTGGGCTTAAGGTACATTGAGATAACAATAATGTCAGTACTCTAGGTATCCCCACAGAAATTAGTAATCCTAGCAGAGCACGGGTATTGTCCTCGTCATTCTTCAGTCCTCTATACTGTCTAGCGAAGCCTCCTATCTTATTAAGCACCCCCAAAAAAGCGTTTGCAGTCCTTATCAATCAAGTCATATTGTTCTCTAGCAGTTGACAGTGTAATTTCAGAATTACCTGCACCAGTGGATACAACCCCTGACCGTATCACTGGTCTCTCTTCTTTATTTCAAACGTACTGCTGGGCCTAAGGTACATTGAGATAACAATAATGTCACTACTCTAGGTATCCCCACAGAAATTAGTAATCCTAGCAGAGCACGGGTATTGTCCTCGTCATTCTTCAGTCCTCTATACTGTCTAGCGAAGCCTCCTATCTTATTAAGCACCCCCAAAAAAGCGTTTGCAGTGCTTATCAATCGAGTCATATTGTTCTCTAGCAGTTGACAGTGTAATTTCAGAATTACCTGCACTAGTGGATACAACCCCTGACCGCATCACTGGTCTCTCATCAACCAAAGCAGTCTTAGCAGCTGTGGCGTATGAGACCCCTGTCCTAACCTAGCTAACAAGGGGTGAATGTGATAGAACCTCGCCAGCAGAAGCCTTCCTGGCCTCCAGTCTTCATAACAACTCCAATCTACGTGGCCACTCCTTGGAACTAGCCGCATGAACTTTAGTCCCATAGTTAACACACTTAACCGTAAAAACCCACCTTCCTAATAACCTGTCCCGTGAGGGTATTAGTATCCAAAATCTCCTGATTGTTCTCCGTCCGCGGAGGTACACTATATTTGCCTGGCTCATGGGAACCCCCACATTTGACACATCTATATGCCATCTGGCAATTAGAAGAAACTTGACTAAAGCGCTGGCATTTAAAACATTGAGTTATACCCTACATCATATATTTCCTTATATTAACCTCACAGCGTAAAATATATCTTATGTCGAAAAATTTCCTTATATCAGATTTCCTATTCAATCTAATAACCCACTTATCCCTGTTTTAAATTCCAGCGTGACCAAAACGCTGACATTTAAAACATTAAGGGCCTTATTTCATAAATCCCTACGCCTCACTTCACTCACAACTTCACAATTTGGTACTTTATAAACCACTTTAATACAATTGTTAGCATTAGAATATTTGATTCTTACGTTATTTTGAAAATAAATGTACGAAAAAGTAAATTTTGTAAAACACTTCACTTTAAATGCTAAATCAAACACCAGAATTTTTCAATATCTGCAGATTTAACATGTAAATATTGAAATCAAGTTATAAGTTTATTCGTAAATGATTTTCGCATGTCTTTTTAAAATATCATTAAGGACCAAAAATGCAACGACTGCAGAACAATTCAAAATATTAGCAGCTGCCATGGAAAACGATGTGGAGTTAGCAAGAGGAACTCCTACATATGGAAGCAGCAAGGCTGACGATGGGATGTAATTTGCAATGACCTTAATGCGGTAGGACCACCAATAAGAAAAACTTCGGAATGGAGAAAGGTAAATATAAAAGTTGATACTTTAATCGTTGGAAAGAATTTATTTTAAACTTTATTTATGGACAAAGATATAAAAATTTTTTGTATTAATGAGAAAACTGTATCTATTGTTTTATTGTATTTGTGGTTTCATTAATATTACTGTTTTATAACATATCTCATTATTGTTTTTGGTTTGGACAGATCTAAGAGCTAGGACGAAGAAAAAATTAGCACTTAACAAATGTAACTTTCTCCCATTGAACAAGCTGTTGACAATATAGTTAATGTTAATGTTGCTGCAAATCCCAGTGGAACAGTCTTAGGATTAGAAATATTGTCAACTGCACTTCAAATTCCATCAAACAATGATTGTAAAGACACTGAAAAGCCACCTGTTTCCATCAACAAACCAACAATTTTAGGAAAACGTAGTAAAGTCAAGGACAAGAAAGCTAAAATAGCAAAATTGGCGGATAAAAATACTGAAGCATTAGAAAAGCTAACATCTTCCGTTGACAATTTAACATCTGCAGTAAATAGTTTAGTGAAAGTAATTGAAAATAAAATTATTAATGAATTTGTATTTCTCTAAAAATCCTTTTTAATTAATAGATGGTAATATCTTTTTTTATATATTTAATAGAAATGGTTTTATTTCTAAAAGATAAAAAAAAAAACTTTTGTTGAATATTATAAGTTATTTGCTACATCATTTCTTATGTTTTCTGCTGCAGCAGAAAATAAAGTAGAACTTTCCAGTAGAACTATTGTGTTCATTTTCTTCAGTTTCCTCCATTGGAGGCCAATCGTTCTTGAAAAAAATGCATATATTATGCAATCCGCAGCATACGTTAACAATAGGTTTTGCTTTCTCTGGGCTATAATGTAATCCCCTTTCAGCAATAACGCATCTAAATCGATTTTTTTTAAAACGCCATAGCATCTTTCAATGCAGTTACGGGCTTTTGCTAACGTTGTGTTAAATTTTAATTGTACCTCGGTTGAAGGATTTCTATAGTAAGTATGGTAAGCATGGATAGCCTCCATCCGCTGTAAGTAAAACGGATAATATAAATATATTACATTAGACGAAACAAAATGTTGCTTAGAATAAAATATTGAGTCTTGTTTTTGTTCTTATCTAAAAACCACGTATTAGTGTTTTCAGTAAGATATTTACTTGATGACCAAACAAAAGAGTCGTGATTTCCGCCAGGATGTCGTGCATCAACATACTTAATCACCAACTCAGAATCACAAATCTAGAAGTAATATTTTAAAATTTTAACAGAATTTAAAAAAAATTAAGATATGCTTGCCACCATAGCATTCAGACTATAGAAATCTTTGCGATTGTAGTATAGATGTCTTATTTCTTTATTAGGGGCCATTATTTTAATATGTGTGCCGTCAGCATAGCCGATGACTCCTGGTATATTAAATTTTTCGAAAAATTGTCTCTTTATATTTCTTTCTTCGTCTTGATTTAGATTAAACTTGATCCACTTTACACATAGATGTTGCTCTATTATTTTTACACATTCTTCTATAATTTAGAAACTTTGGTTTCAGACAGTGCAGACATAAATTCGTTACCTATTCCTTTCTCCAGTAGCGAGAAATCTCAATACCGTAGCTAATTTGATTTGATTGGTAATTGCAGTACCACGAAATGTTTGTGTAAGATTTCGGGAAATCTCCTGAAGAACGTATGAGAAAGTTTCCTTATTCATTCTAAAATTTTGTTTGAATCTGAAATGAAAGAAAATAGAACCACCAATAATTTGCTGAAAAATAAAATATTACTTACTCATTATTTGGCATGTCCATAATATCATTTTCGAACCGCAGTTTTCTCTTTGGAGTTACCATATCTTTTGGAGAATTTTCTTCATCTGATGATGACGATGATAAGTTGTACATTTCACTAAACATTTGTATTGTATAAGCTCTTTAACGATTCTTAAAACGATAATGTTAAAATTGCTTATCTGTTTCAAATTATTTACATAAACAGTTATTTGTAGCGTCTTTTTTTTTATACCTATATTTTTTAATTTGATTTTTAAATTATTTCACAGCTGACAGGGTTGCTAAAACTTAATAATCAGGTTATTGTAAGAAAAATACTTAAACAAATGCAGGATTTCTTTATGTAACTTTATGTAAGTGAGTAACGTAAGAATCTAACGCAATGTCGCAGTGATTTACATAATTTACTTTTTATTATTTTGCGTTAACCTTTGCAAGTGAGGTGTTTGTGTTGAGTTTAACGCAGGGGATTTATAAAATAAAGCTCTAAGTTATACCCTTCATCACATATTTCCTTATATTAACCTCACAGCGTAAAATATATCTTATGTCGAAAAATTTCCTTATATCAGATTTCCTATTCAATCTAATAACCCACTTATCCTTAGACCCAAAATATTAATATCAAATGAGCCTGGAAGTCCCTCAATAACGACTGTAAATGGTTGTCGACTCCTTGGAGTATAAGTATAAAATTCAACCCCCTCAACTATTAATAGTTCCTTAATTATCTCAAAATCTTCCAGGGTGCAGGCCCCTATATTATGACCTAAGTTTCTATCAATCTTATTAATTGTATGCTTAATATTTATATTATACGTGGTAATTACAGGTACCGACTTACTTACAAACACAAACAACCCCAGTGTGTGCTCACAAGATAACAAAAAAAGTATAAATAGCCAAGACTTCTTTTATGTAATGCAGACAGTATGTTTTTGTCATTCAAAAGTAATTACAACCGTAAATACATGCCATTACTATGTTTTTGTTGAGTAGTTTCACTTAAACTCAATACAAAATAATTTTTCTTAGAACATCACAGAAATATGTATGTATATCATTATTTAGTACATCAGTGGTAGAAAAACAAATACAATTTTTTTTTTTTAGCACAGACACTCCAATTATCATAAATTATAAGCGGAATAATTGTCTAATTCTTCCAATTTTTTAATTAAGTTCTAATATTAGTCTATTATTACTTTAAACATTAATTTGATCTCCTTGAAATATTGAAGTCGTACACACAATCGTGAAATGTGCACAATCATATGGATGGGCTTGACCGAATACATCTTTATTACTTGTTAATATTTTATTAATTTTTAAAATTTTCTTATTTACTTGCAGCAAATTGGCCTCTTTTAATGGGAAAAAAGCAATACGCGGCGGCATACCATTCGTTTTCCGTAAGCTGATCATATTTAATATCCCTATTGATATTTAATGTTAAAAATATTATCCTATTTCAACACCTCAGTTCGGTCCATGGTCATTTGGTGCTCAACATGGTTTTGCACGCATAACGCGATGTAACCTGGAGAGACCACCGGAAAGGCTGCATAATGGTGATGTAGAGGCTATATTTTCTTTAATGGATAATGAATTCTCCAGATCAATGTGGAATTATCAGTAAGTTATTCTATAAAATTTAATAGAGGAAACAATTATTTGTTCCTTTAAATGATTTCAGATTTCGTATCACGTATCGTTTGATATTGCGTGAAAAGGAATTACATTTCCATATAGGTGTTCATAATCCTAGTAAACATTTAGCGCTTACTTTTAATCTATTATTGCATACGTATTTAAAAGTTCCTGATGTTATACGCTGTCAAATAACTGGTCTGCATGGATGTACCTTTATGGATAAGGTTAGTGGAGAATTTTATGATTTATTATTTTTTTTTTTTTGCATTTTATTTTTTATGGTAATTTTGTTTTTATATGAAAAGACTCGTGATGGTGCTATGTATCAAGAGGGCCGTGAAGTAGTGACGGTTAATGAATGGACCGATCGTATTTACCAACATACGCCTCAAGAACACATTATAACAAATGTTGTGTCTGGACGTAAAATGCGCATACATAAGTATAACTTCCCGGATACCGTTATTTGGAATCCCTGGATTGATAAGGCCCGTGAAATTGGCGATTTTGGTGATGATGAATTTCCTAATATGCTTTGTGTTGAGGCTGGCCATGTCTCTTCACCGGTTATATTATTGCCTGGAACAGCTTTCGAAGCAAGTCAAATATTGCAGGTATTTGATGGATTAAATTGAAATAATAAATGATTTTTTAAAATATCTGGGAATTTAAGGGTCTGATCTTTGCAAGACAAATTTTGAATTTCTCATACAGGACCAAAAAATGAGTTGTACTTGCAAAAGTCAACACAGTCCTGAAATTTCCAGCTGTAAATAATACATATGTATTAGAATACATTTTAAATTGATTTTATTTTTCCTTAGATCATTATCGATAACCAATTTCAATAGGCTTCGTCCTTTTACCAAAATAATTATTAGTGCCAAATTTCATCAAGATATCTTTAAAATTGCGACCTGTACTTTGTTCACAAGGTTTATATGGACAGACAGCCAGACGGACGCACGGACATCGTTAAATCGACTCAGAAAGTGATTCTGAGTCGAACGGTATACTTTAAGGTGGGGGTCCGATAATTATTTCTGTGCGTTACAAACATCAGCACAAACGCATTATACCCCAACCACCTATGGTGGTGTAGGGTATAAATAGAACGTGATCATTAAAATTTGGATATCACCTCTGAATTAAGCGCCATTTTCGAACAATATAACCTAAATGTAAAAACGGAAGGACATTACTATTCAGCCAAAAAACATCTCATAATTCTAAAAATGCATTTTTTTACTTACTAATAGATAGGAAAATTAAACGTGATCATTAAAATGTTGATACCACCATTCTCTGAATGATGCTTAATTTTCGACCCATTAAATTCTAATGTATAGACGGAAGAAAGGACATTATCATTCTGCTAAAAAAAAAAAAAAATTAAAATTCAAACATTTTTTACCTTTTTCTTGTTCTTGTTCGCACAAGAACAAAACGTCGGCAGAGCAACACACACAATTTTGTTCATTTTGTTTTCAGTGGGCAGAACATTTGTCGAACAAATCATAATTTTTCGTTTGCCGTCAGTGTCGCTTCGATACTTTTACATGCAGCGCCATTTCTTCCGCATACAAAATGACGTTTGATGGCAGACATGGTTGCTCGAACAACGGTGTGCGAACAAGAACAAAACATGAACAACTTGGGTCCACACTATCCAAATGCATGTGCGCACAACATTTTGTTCAATGTGCGAACAAGAAAAAGGCTCGTGTGGACCGCAAATTAGCGACAGCTGCATAGGATTACTTTAATTTTCTTTAACTACTAAAAAAACATCTGCCTTCTAATCAGTGATGTCAGATGGAGACAATTTTTTTTAAGGGAATTTTTAAGGCAAATTTTAGCCGAAAGGAAGAAGGGAGGGAATTTCAATATTTTTCAAAATAGGGGGAATTTTTAATACGTTTAAATTTAACTCAGAAAACGACAAAAAATGTAAATAACTAAACAAAAATGCAACATTATCATACACACTCATTTAAAAATATAAATCTTAATTTGCCGAATGAATATTTTCAGTGTTCTCTTCCTTTGCTTAAAATATTTTTTGTATATTTTTTATTGAATTATAAACAAAAAAAAAAAAAAAAGAAAGAAAAAAAAATCATTTATGTTATTTTCAATGCATTTTTACTAAAATTTTATACTTTTTTGTTAAAAATAGCGATTTTAAAGATGTTATAAAGGGAAAAAGGGAAAAAAGAGAATTTTTCAACTAACCAGAGTGATTTTTCTTAAATTCTTCTTCTTCTAATCTACCTTTGATGCTTTATCAAATTTGCGGTCCACACGAGCCTTTTTCATGCTCATGAACAAAATGTTGTGCGCACATGCATTTGGATAGTGTGGACCCAAGTTGTTCATGTTTTGTTCTTGTACGCACACCATTGTTCGCACAATTGTTCGAGCAACCATGTCTGCCATCAAACGTCATTTTGTATGCGGAAGAAGAGGCGCTGCATGTAAAAGTATCGAAGCGACACTGGCGGCAAACAAAAAATTATGATTTGTCCTACAAATGTTCTGCCCACTGAAAACAAAATGAAAAAAATTGTGTGTGTTGCTCTGCCGACGTTTTGTTCTTGTGCGAACAAGAAAAAGGCTAGTATAGACGCTACGTAAATAAAACTGGTTTGTTGTACACAAAAACGAACATACATACAAATACACACATTGCTTTCTAATTGCTCATAGTATGGAAAAGAGCGAGAGAAAGAAACCAACTAAATATGCATGAAGTTGTTTTTGTATTCGATTGTTGTTTATTTGCAAAGATTTCTTGCTTGCTTCAATTTGTTTGTGTTTGTCAGCAGCGTTTAATTTTAAGCACACACAAATTTTTTTTCAACTGGTGACTGCGCTTAAAACAGTTTAAGTTTTCATTTTCGATCACATCATTACTTAACAAAATTTACTGCTCAAACACAAAACTGAAATAAGCAGTAACCAGTTTTTATTTTGTTCAGCAGTCAAATTAAATAAGCAGCGCACACACTCAGTTTTTTACTCAGCCAAGTTGATTTTACGTCTTAAGGCCGGGTTAGTTGGTTGTTTATGTGATGTTGATGTCCCGTTTATTTACGGGAAGAATTTTGTGCAATTATCCAAAATTAATAACGTGACATATGTTTTTGGCATTTGCTAGAAAAAACACAGAGTTACCATAAATTATTTACTAGAAAAAACCTAAAATGGAACTCTGATTGAAATTAAACATGCCAAACATTTATCTATTTAATTGTTTGTGTATTTAATTATTTGTTTATTTAGTGGCTTTTCCTTCTTATTTCGTTAAATATTTGTTTAATTGTAAGAAAAAAGTGATTGTTTGGCAACACTGCTAACAACTGTCACGGAACAACGCAAGAAAATTCTGTTTTCAACAGAATCAGACATCATATCACATCAACGTCAAGTTTCATATAAACGATCAGCTGTTTCCTTCGCGGGAGGAAACGTCACATAAACAACCAACTAATTCACGCTTTAGTCGTGTGCGCTCAGCACAACGTAGAAACATTTTCAGCAACGTAAGAACAACTGGATAGTAAGACTGTATAGTTTTGTACAGTTGATTTACGAAGTTGTTTGGTTTTTGTTTATACATTTAAGAAGGAAAATGAAGTTGATTATTTTAAATGAAAACAAATAGAAAACGGTGCAATAAAATACTATGAATTGTATTAAATATATTTATATGTAGATTTATTAATTTTAATTAAAAAAAACAAACATTTTTTATATAATGTATTTATTTACAATTTATTTAAAATTTTTGTAGAACTTTTATAAAAATATTAGATAATATTTAATATTAGTAGATGAAAAAATATTAACTAAATATTAAATGTTGTTTAAATTAAAGAAAAAATTAAAAAAAAATTTTGTTATTTGCAATAAGAAGAAAATTTTGTTATTTTGTATAACTTTCTTTGTTTTGATCTATTATACAAAGTTGTTTGGTTTTTGTTTTTAAATTTTAGAAATAAAATGAAGTTGATTATTTTAAATGAAAACAAATAGAAAACGGTCCAATAAAATAATATGAATTTTATTGAAGATATTACATACATATATCTTTATTTTATTAATTTTAAATAAAAAAAGTTTTTCATTTAACAAATATAGAAATTTTGTAAAGATAAATAAAAAGACATTATATTTATATGTATGTATTATGTTACCGAAATAATAAAGATTTGTTGTGATTTTTATTTATTTATTAAAGTTATTAACTTGTATGTTGTCTTAATTAATTTTCTACTTTTATAAATACCTCAGCCGAACAATAAGACATTTGATTATACAAAAATAATTATAATAACAGAGCAATTCTCGACCGAGTGACAAAAAAAAAATTATTGTGATAGTAAAAAAAACATGACAATAAATTTTTTTTTTTTTATTCTGGCCTTGAAAAAAAAAAAAAAAATTATATATTTTTGGTGATAGTTGTCGCACTCATAAAAGCATATAATAAGTAATTATTAATTGATGATAATTGTCATGAATTAGAGAATAGCACTGTAAGTAACTTTTATATAATCTTTAAGATTTATGGAAGTATAATGACTTACACGTAAGTTATAATAAATTATCAGTTTTATGAAATATAACCAACTGCTGGAAAGTTATATATGTAACTCTCTTTTAGTAAAATTATGTCACTATTTACAAATTGGAATTGGAGTTGAAGGGTTGTTGAGTAATGAAATATTTTTAATAATAACAAACGAATCAAAATTAAGCAGATCATCTACTAATAAATAAAAGTTGAATGTGGTTTTAAGCGGAAAAATATAGTCAATTAAACAATTTATCAAAGAAATATTATATTTATTTCAAAACTTAAATATTCTAAAACAATAACAAGTCAAATTATAATGCGCTAATTTTTATTTAAAAAGTCCCAGCAAAAAAAAAAAAAAAAACGATCAAGAGCTTCCAAAAAAGGACATTTTCATCTCTTCAAAAGTAGAATAAAGTATATATACACTTTGTTCTTCTTTTGAACAACTTTTTTGTTACAACTACTTTGTTTAAAATTTTTTAAAATTTAATAATAATTACTTCCACGAAAAAAATTTAAATTAATGAATTTTTAGCGGGAAAAAGGTTAATAATTTCTAAGAAAATTTAAATTTTATAAATTTTAAATCATATTCATTATATTTTGATCGCTCTAAAACAGACTTTTTGTTATAAAATTTTATAAACATTGTTTTAAAGGAAGTACTCAAAAGAAATTAACTAGAAATATAGAAGAAGATCATCTTACCAATAACAATCATGGGTTAGAAAAAAAACTTCTGCAGCTCTTTTTCTCCACTAAGTACTTCCTTCCAATGACAACACATGTTATATTCATGACTTTTTCAACTCTTTATTAGTTCCTTTTATGTTAGGAACAATTTTTAAATTTCATATAGTTATTTTTCACTCACACGGATCTACTCTAAAATTAAAATTTATTTTTTTTTCTACTAAATATTATCCTTAATCAATTTAATAAAAGTTAAGATATTTTCAATTCTGTGATTAATAATATTTAATAATATATATTTTGAGACTTGAAATTCCCTAAATAATAAAAAACCTTGGACCATTATGCTCAGAATAATTTCTGTCCTCCAGGGGGGTTATTGTGTAATTCGATTCGAAAGAAAACACTTTCGAATTTCAATGTATAAAGTATACAAATTCGATAGATTTTCCTTTCGAATTTAGTTACAAAATAACCCCCCAGGTTTTATAGTACTTTGTAATTTTTTGATTAATTTTGTTCAATATTTAAAAAGGCGACAATTTATTTACAAATATAAACAATTTTTGAGATAATTTACTCTTATTTGTATTAATGATCTAACTTACTAACAATATCAATGAAAAAATTCAGAAAATTTAACATAAATTTTACATACTTGTATAATCAATGAGTCAAATATACACTTGTTAGAACTACTTTTTTCCATTTAATAGTCATATGTGTTACGAAACCTATGCTTTCGCTCTACTTTGGTCAGTGATGTCACCTCGACTAGCTACTCCTCGGCGTGGGAACTCAACCCGCATTCACATGACCATGGTTCGTACCAATAAAAAAAAAATTTTATTTAAAACAACAAAAAAAAAAAAAAAAACCTCCACCAGAACACTGTATTGAACCTTCAATGGGAAAGATGGTACTCCCATGTCGTCACCCTCCCAACCTGATTCCACTTTAATACCGTGGACCCATTTCCACATATATTGAATTTTCCTCTTACCTCTCGTCCATATTATACCACTGCAGCTGTAACCTACAGATAAAATTTAGTAACACATTTTGATTTACAAAATAAAAGTTAATTTCTTTTCATATCATTTATTACAATTAAAACCTTAATTCTAAACAAAATTCTTACAATCTAGTGGACGTATCTAAATCTAATTACTTTTCCCTATATCTAATTGTTCTTACAAGTCTATATTTATATAAATTTTCTATTTCCGGTTCCTGTTTTATTATTATTATTATTTTTTTTATTAAACTAGCCTTTTCTTTTAAGTGTTTTATTCTTCTGATTTTTTTTTTTTAAATTGTCTTTACAGTAAGTGACAATGAATTTCTTTTACCATGCGAAATGCAAAACGAAAGGTCTTTAAGACCATAAAAATTATAAATATATATATATATATATATATATATATATATATATATATATATATATATATATATATATATATATATATATATATATATATTTTTTTTTCTTTTAGTATTTTTATATAATATTCAATATCTTTCCATTTCTTTTTATAATTAAAAATTTCTTTCTCTTTTTTCTTTTCTTTTTATAATATAGCTGAATAATAGTTTATTAAAAACTTCTTCCTAACCCATGTATAAAAAAAACTAAATTTAGATTCACTTAAAACTATTTGATTAACCTACACTAATACATATAAAAACAAAATAAAACTATATACTAAGGATCTGCTAAATATTATTTATCTGGTTTCAACCTATTTATTTTACCGTTCTATTGATTATATTCTAGTCCCTAAAGCAGCTCCCTGAAGAACTATTGGTTATAATCTTTAAATGTGTTTCTAATTTTTATTCGATTTAAATATTCATATCATTTTAATTTAGCCTGATCCTTTTACATCAACACTTAATAATTTACTTATCATGACATGTACTACACTTATTTTAACCTGCACTACACTTATTCAAACCTACACTATCAATAAATCCAAGCTAATTTGGTCCTCCCTAATATGGTTTTACTATAAAAATTATATATATTTTTTTGTTATAATTTTATAGATTTGTTTCCTTTCTGTTATATTATCCTAGTTTTTAACCTGGCCTCATGTCTAGGGTGAGAATTTGTTATACAAGGAATAAATACTGGTATTAAAGCTCTTCAACAGATGGCTCTACCAACTGCGTTCCACATATAATGTGATGCCACTATCACTTGTTATTAATTTTATACAAAGTGTTACCTTAAAAAACTTTTGTCCTTTTCAAATTAGCATTTTGATTTAGATCACTATTATATTCCATGGGTAGCCTTCAGAAATATTATTCGCCTTCTAGGTTTTAATTTGCTTCAGACAATTCACCATAAAATTTTTTTTTCCACTAAATATAAAATAAAATTTGTTTAATCTTACCGATTTATCTACATATATATTTTATATAGTTGTTTTTTTATTATTTTAAACTTACATGGAATTGATATTGATTTTCTTAAAAAAAAAATATATATATATATATATATATATATATATATATATATATATATATATATATATATATATATATATATATATATATATCTATTTCTTCGGCTTTAAAGAAAAATTATTTAACTATTTTTCAAATATTAAACTTTGTATAATTATTAATAAAATTTCGTTTGTTCTCACTGACTGACACTTTATGATTGTTCGCACAATTTGTCCTGTAAATTTCATGTAGCTTGTTTATTTTATTTTTCTCCTATGCACCATAGTAAAATAATAAAGTACTCGCACATCTACAAAAACAAAAATTGCTTGTATTTTGTTAGTGTAAAACTACTGCCCACAATGTCAGAATGCTTTGAACGGAAAAATGAGAGAACGAAAGAGAGCAAGAGAAAAAAACTCAAAAAATATTTTACATGTGAATACAAAAACAATTTGACAGTACCGCGAGGTTTGCCAATGAAAAAATTGTAAAACAGCTGTTCTTACGAGTATACTTTATAATTATACTATGCTATGCACATAAAAATAACTGGCTAATGCACTAACAAATTCTATATAAAAAAATTATAACGTACATTAAAACATAAACGTTAGGGTTTGAAATAATAGGGTTTGAAATAATAAACTTGGCCTTGAAATATTAACGTTTGCCTGAGTTTAAAGAGAATCTCACGAACTTTCTCTTAACTCCTTCCTATTCCTATTGACAATTGATCAGGTAACCTCATAATTTTACAACACTAGTTTCGCTTACAGCTGTCAACTTGACTTATATTTTATTTTTCTAAATACGTACCATAACACAACATAAACAAAAACATTACTCTACATTGTCTAAAAATAAAAAAAAAATTATAACAAACAAACAAAACATCTACAAAAATTCAACAACTAATTAACTAAAACAAATCACAACAAAATCCTGCCACCACCATCTTCAGAGTTCCTCAACATATGTATTGCAAATTTAAAACATATAATTTTTCTTCCAAATGTACACATACGCTAAGTCATAATTTTTACCGAAAGTATCCAAATTTTTTTCTTTCATTATTTCGTTATAATAACGATTCCGACCAGTATAATATTGTATAAATATATTATATTTATTAGTTTCTCAGTTCTTGCATTTTAAAAATGACAAAAAGCTCTTTGAACCACCCTTTATTTAAAATAAATAAAAAGAGTTTCGTATTACAATTTAAAGTTAAATTATATTAAATATTGCATTTATTGGGTCCAAAAGTTAAGCTTAACTACAAATTTCTTTAATAGATCAAAACAAAGAAAATTATACAAAATAACAAAATTTTCTTCTTATTCAAAAGAACAAACATTTTTTTCTTTAATTTAAACAATATTTAATATTTAGTTAATATTTTTTCATCTACTAATATTAAATATTATCTAATATTTTTATAAAAGTTCTACAAAAATATTAAATAAATTGCAAATAAATATATTATATAAAAAATGTTTGTTTTTTTAATTAAAATTAATAATAAATCTATATATAAATATCTTTAATATAATTCATAATATTTTATTGTACCGTTTTCTATTTGTTTTCATTTAAAATAATCAACTTCATTTTCTTCTTAAATGTAAAAACCATAACCAAACAACTTTGTATATTGACTGCGCAGAACTGTACAGTCTTACTATCCAGTTGTTCTTACGTTGCTGAAAAAGGTTTCTACTACGTTGTACTGAGCACACACGACTCAGACGTAAAATCAACTTGGCTGAGTAAAAAACTGAGTGTGTGCGCTGCTTATTTAATTTGACTGCTGAACAAAATAAAAACTGGATGCTGCTTAAATCAGTTTTGTGTGTGAGCAGCAAAATGTGTTTAGTTAGTATGTGGTAGATAACTAAATCAAGTAAACTTGTATCAGCAAGATGCTGTAAAAAAAGCAACTGTTTAGAAAATTACGACTGCTTTACTTTGAGTCTACATTAGAGAAATTTGTATCAAGACAAACGTCAAATTTTTGCTTGAGTTGCAGATAATTTTTTATCTCTATCAATTATAGGGGAAAACGTATGTCATAATAAACCATGCAAAAAGTATCAACAACAATCAAGATGGCACCTTTTACCAAGCATTATCAAGACAACGTTGTCAGAGCTCGAGCGCTGACAATTTTCTTTTAACTTTGAGTCTACATTAGACAAATTTTTATCAAGACAAACGTCAAAATTTTATCAAGATAAAGATTTGTCTAATGTAGACTGAATTTGTCAGTGTTATTGCAGCGTTAAAAGAAAATTGTCAGCTCTCGAGCTCTAACAACTTTGTCTTGATAATGCTTAGTAAAAGACGTCATCTTGATTGTTGTTGGTACTTTTTGCATGGTTTATTATGACATACGTTTTCCCCTATAATTGATAGAGATAAAAAATTATCTGCAACTGAAACAAAAATTTGACGTTTGTCTTAATACAAATTTCTCTAATGTAGACTCAAAGTAACACTGCAATAATACTGACAAATTCAGTCTACATTAGACAAATCTTTATCTTGATAAAATTTTGACGTTTGTCTTGATAAAAATTTCTCTAATGTAGACTCAAAGTTAAGCAGCCATTCGAAACACTGTTTGTCAGTGTATGTAATTTTTGTGAATAGCATTTTTGTCTTTTTGTTTTTTATGTGTGTATAGTAGTTTTTGTTATTTTGTATAATTTTTGTTGTGTATAGTTAGACTAAGAGAATTTTTCTTTTATTTGGTAATTTTAATAACTGACTTGAATAATGAACAACAAATTCATTATAGGTATTTGTTTGTCAGTGTTAGGGCATTTTTTGTGATTTTTATTTGGTACAGTTATGTACCATGTAAATTAAAATGATTTTTCTTTCGTTAATTAAATTTTTGTAATTTGTAATCATTATTAGAAAAAAAAATAAAAAATTTATATGATTAAAGGAATATTAAAAAAAAAAAAATTAAATTTGTTTAACGACAAAAAGTAAAAATACTACTTCGTTTATTAAAAAAAAAAAAAAAAAAAAAACTATTTTATAATAAAATTTCAAAATGAAATATATTTAGTAAACTATGAAATATTATATTCTTTTTAATTTAAACAAGCGCGAATTATATTCGGCCCGGCCGAATCTATATACTCACCATCAACTTTTTCAAATTTGATGTTATGTGGGAGGGGGGGTAAAGTGGGCGGGCCTCGCCCATTTTTTGTTTCCGACTTTACATTGGTCTTTGAACTATTTGAACACAATTTCGTTGATTTTCACCTTACATGGGAGGTGGGCGGTAAAGTGGGCGGACCACGCCCATTTTTAGTTTTCGAGTTTATATCGATACCCGAACTATACATACAAAATTTCGTTGTCCTACATGCTTTTGTTGAAGAAATATCAGCAGAAAACTATAAAACGGACACCCTGTGCTTCTAGTTTTTAGCCCATAACTTTTTTGTTTGTCAACCGATTTTGCCCATTTTCAATCCCAAACAAACCTTATATAAGACAAATATTTGTGCCAAACGTCTCCCTAAGTTATCCCGTTCGAGCCCTATCCTGCTTTCAACAGACGGACGGACATAGCTAGATCGACTCAGAATCGAACCAGGACCCAGAAAATATATACTTTGTGGGGTCTTAGACGATTCCTTTGACATGTTACACACGGAATGACAAAATCAATATACCCCCCATCTTTTTGATGGTAGGTATAAAAAAGGTATTATTTCAAATGATTAAAAACATTTTTGTTGTAACATATACAGTTTGTTAAATAGTATTTAATACCCCGGTGCGGAGTCCAGATGACGCAACCAAAATGTCATCTGCATATGTCAAAAGTAGATCACCTCCAGAACGTTCAGGGATGTCGCACATAAATATATTGTATAAAACTGGTCCAAGAAGGGAGCCTTGAGGAACACCCGCGATCGCAGTCCTCTCATCAGAACGAGTTTCACCTAATCTCACCCTAAATTTTCGGTCCCTAAGGAAGTTCAAAACAATCTTACATATCGCCCTATTAAAACCCTTTTCAATCATCTTAAAGACTATGCCATCCTGCTAGGCCGTATCAAACGCCTTCTAAAAATCAAGGCTAACCGCTATTGTTGGGTTCCTTCTATTCAATCCTTTAGACACGTAGTCAGAGAAGACCATCAGTGAAATCAAATTGAAAATTGGACAGTATGTTCCCATCAGATATCTTGTCAATAATCCCAGACAGTATAAATTGTTCTAGAAGTTTACCAAATGGCAATAGAAGAGAAATCTGCATAAAATTAATAACCAAGCCCTGGGAAAGTAAGCAATGTTAATACAGTGATTGAATAAAACTCCCAAAAATCGCCAGGTCCCAGACCGAGTATTCTTTTGACGTAAGTTCCTCAGATACTCCGCCTAACGTTCACGCTCAAACACAATATTAGCCCCCTGGATTATTTTATCCAGATCAATAAAAATCCTTTCGCAAGAAATAATATCCCTTATTAAGATTGCTGTCCCTCCCCCACCTTGTCGACTTTGTCGAAACATTTTATATCCCCCTAATGTCCAGTTTATGACGGGGACTAAGTCCGTGTTCAGCCATAAGCAGTACATCCGGTTTATGTCTATCAATGAATAACTGTAAATAATGTCTCTTATGTCTAGAAACTACCGAGTTGGTATTAATACACTACATTTATACATTTAAGTGTCCTAGCCATAATGATGTAACGCCATTAGAATGCCCAATAAGGCCTTAGTCCACGCTTCATCATTGTCAAGTGTCTTATACTCCTGAACGAAGCCACCTATTTTTGTGAAACAAATAAGAAAATTAACACCATCAGATATCTTTAAAGAAAACGTCTCTATCAATTGTCTCAAATTGCCCTATTGCATCTCTCAGACCAATATTAATAGGCGATGAAGATTCATCCCTACCACCATCAACAATTTGCGTTGAGCGATTGACAGGCATGCCTCCCGACAAAACAGAAGCATAAGATATAGCAGTTCTAATTCCCGACGAACTGGTATATCACGTTCACCTTTCAAAACCTTCCTAGTTTACTTGACATTATCTTCTCTGGAAGGAATCTCACAGTTACCAAGACCGTGCGAAGCGCCGCATTTAACGCAACGATGTGGCAATTGGACGAAGTGTGACCAAAGCGTTGGCAATTAAAACATTGTGTCCCTGCCCCTCTTCTAAATTTCCATATATTTACCATTCAGCGCAAAATGTAGCAGACATTAAATATATATATGTATAAAGCACTGTTCAGTTATAATCTGGACGCATAAAAATTTTGATTGAAACAACAGAATTTAATATTTTATATCAAAAATGAAAGATTGTTTATTATTGTTTAATTAAACAAATTTTAAATTTCTTTATTTCGAATGAAATTTCTTGCATGTTTCTTTATGCTTCGCATTAAATTCTGCACAACTTTCCTTTAAACTAAAGCAGCATATTTATACCAAGCTGTTCTTATAGAATCCTCATTTTTTAATAACCTTGGCACTCTTTTTCAATTTAGATTTAACAATAGCCCAAAATTTTTCAATTGGGCGAAGTTGTGGACAATTTGGTGGGTTAAGCCACTTGGGTACAAAATCGATGTTATTATCTTGGTACCACTTTATCGTGGTACTGGAATAGTGACAAGATGCTAGGTCCGGCCAGAACTTAGTCGGCGACTTATGAAACCTAATGAAAGGTTAATATATTACTGTATAATAATCTGGTACGTTTTTTTGCTACTGATTCTTGCTTTTCTGTTCTGTTTGGGTATTTAATAGTTCGATATGCTTTTAATCTAGCATTTACGCGAATTCTTCGTATAGTACTTCTGCTGGTTGCTCCAGAAATATAATATTTTGTGACTTAACAATCGATTTTGAGGCCCGATATAGTAACGTCGTCACATTAATTTACTGAAAAATCTAATTTTTGTAGGAAATTCATCAACGAAGCTATTGGATTTTTTGTCCAGTAAGTTTATGTTGTGCTGTGAACTAATTTAGCTACGTCCAATAAATATTTTCAACTTCTATCTAGAACTAAAATTGACTTATATTATGTGCGATTCGACACTATGATTACGCTTCAAGGATGTCTTTTGTAGACGTCGAATACCCATGTAATATTTTTGATAAACACTTGGATAATTTAAATTTAATATTTTTTATCCCTTATGCACATAAACTCATGGTGTAATTTAAGTTTTTAAACAAAAATTACATTTATCATAAAATACTGCGTTTGGATTTTTGTAACGCTCTATTATGTTATGTTTTTGCCACCCAAAGGTCATAAATTTTAATCTAAAACCTCTTTTATTATTGTATGCTCACGTCCAATTATTAAAACCCGTTTAATTGGCCATTATTTTTCTGTAACACATGTTGTTTTTCTTCGAAAAATTTCCTTAAGCCCCGCTAATCAGCAATTGATTATGGGTTACCGCTCCTAGAATGATAGCAATTTCTCAGATTTTTTGAAAATTTTCAACAGTATTATGATAAACATTTTCTGTGTACACCATTTTTTGGAATTTTACATAAATTGTCGTCTTACTTTCATGATTTCAGCTCTTAAACTGACAGTTCATGACCTGGTAACATATTTTGGCTATAAATTAAAAAAAAAAAATAATAAAATTTTTTTGGTATTTTAGGTCTAATCATTTTAAATATTCCCCAAATAACTTTAATTTTAACTTTAATTGGTTAAACGGTTCAAACTGCGGACTTCATGTCAGTCTGTTGAGTAAAAATTTCAATTTGCACATATAATTATTTTCTATTAAAATTTAGAGAATGATATGTTTGTTTTAACGGTACTTTAAATACAATGGCAAGAGGAACCTAAAATTTTGCAAATAGGGACATTAGGTAAAAATGAAAAAAATTGTAAACCAAAGAAATGTATATCACTCTTGGAATATATAAAAACCAGAAAACAAATATTGCACATATAATTATTTGACAGAGGTATGTACATATAATAGTTAAATAGTTATAATCTTTATGAGTACAAACACCTATATTGGTCGCATTCTTACTTATAATCCTGACCGTATAGTTACAGTGGCCAAGTGTCCAATCAATAATAATTGTCATTTCTTTCACATTAATATTGTAAGTAGTTATAACAGGTATATGTTTATTTCTACTTAAAATTACCTTATCTCTATTTTCCGTGCCATTTGGACTAGAATGTAAAGCCTTTCCGGATACAGTTGTTTTAGCTTTCTGATGAGCATTATTATTTTTTGCACCATTGCGTTACCATTTATCGTATCTTTTGCAGCATTAGATGTAGCAGCACTATTCTCAGATTTAGCTTGATTTTTTTTCTCCTTTTTACTAGATTTTGCCTTTTTCTGCTTCTTTTCCTTCTTCTTATTTGGCAATGCTTCATCAACGTCTATATCTTCCTCACTCGTATTATTCTCACCGGCAGAGAACTGGGTTTCGAATTTGCCCAGCAAGTCCTCAACCGTCTCCCTTAGCTTAATATTTACTTCATATAACAAAACAAACTTCTATTAACTACTATGCACTTAATAAAACACTTTCGTTTCAACTGCGACTGACAGCAACGCAACACATAAGTGATATTAACCCAGTCGTTGCATTATTTTGATATTAAAATTTTATATAATAAAATACAAAGATGTAAAAATTCTATTATGTTCTCGGTTAAAATAACACTACTGTTGAGTTCGTATGAAAGTTTGTCTTTTAATGCTTTGCCTGAAACCTTAAGGCATTTTAACGTAACTAATGGTGTTTATAAGAAAAAAACTCATAGATTACTTTTCAATTCAGTAATTGTAATATGTATATATAAAAAGAATTGGGAATGCAAAAAAAAAAAAAAAAAAGTATATCATAATTGTTTTTAAATAAATTTTTATTAATATTATATTATATAATAGTGTGGAACTTAATGATAGTGGAACTATTTTAATTTCTTTATTGGCCAACTGGGCTTTTTAATTACAAATGATTAAAATAAAATATATAAAAATAAAAAATAAAAATTATGAATTGCAAATTAAAATTTCCGTTTCAACGAAAAAAATATTAAAATAAGAATAAAACAACCAACAAAATATATTTCGTACTTCGGCACTTCAAAGTTAAACATTTTTCATCTTTGAAGTACTTAACGCAGAAGTTTGGCGTACTGATTTGGTTCCGCTGAATATAAATGCATTTTTTTAACTTAGCTGTCAGTTGCAGTTGAAGCGAAATTATTCTATGTAGTTGAGCCTTTATGTATATAGAATGCTGCAGCACACATTTACTATGGAAATTAAGGAAAATGTGCACATTTTGCTGGAGGGGGGTCAAATTTCAATAAGTATTTAAACGATTGTGTAAAGGATTTATGCAAGTATTTAGTATCATTTGAAAGGATATTACTTGAAAAATTATAATATGTAAATAAAGTATTTGAACTAATTTTTGTCATTAAACTGATCAAAAAAGGAAAAATTGTTGTATTTAGTGTTATTTTTCGAAACAAAATTTAATATTTGAATTTAAATATTATTAATTAAATTAGTCTATCATTATAAAATTTTAGCATAATGTAAAAACTATTGTTTTTAAAAGAAAAAAGCAAATAGATTCCCATTTTCTTACTTTAAAATACTCAAAATTCCAGTTCGGGGAAAGCTTTCTTCAAAAAATTACTTTTTTCATTGAAATGGCCACCCTGTCGTTATAAGAGGCCTCCGTCAGAAAATACTTTTTCGGTATATACCTTACATATAGAGTTAAAAAATTAAAATAATTTTAAGACGATCCCAGCTTTGCGATTTGAGAACATAACAAAAAAAGAAAAAAACACAAAAAATTTAAAATTGTTTTTAAAGTTTAAACTTTATAATAATATAAATTTTTAACGGATTCATATAATTAAATGATTTTTGCAGTAATATTATTTAGAATTTTATACGGTATTTGGCAAATGTTTTAGAAAAATTCTAAGGGAAAAATTAAGCCCGCCAAGTTAAAAAAAAACTAAAAAAATCTCAACTAAATTAGGACTATCTATATATGAAATTTCTTTTCTGTCATATCATAAATGAATTTTCGGCGATTTTTTAAAAAGATGACATACCCGAGATGGGTAACTTTGGAGGGCTACACACTTCCCCTCTGGTCCGCTGGGGGTCTGCACTCCTCCAAATCAACTCGAAAACAGCTCAGCTCTGACCATGGGAAATTCTATTAAGATACCTCTAACGGTTCTTTAGTTACTGAATTATTTCAAAAAAAAAAAAAAAAAAAACGTTTTGGAACCACTGTGTGTCGCTAAGAAAAAGAAAAGTGTATATGGAAATTTTCAAAAGGATTTATGTAGGTATATAAATTTTTTTTCTTAAAAGATAGTTTAGAAAAAATTTGTACTCTTTTTAGCCAATTTCAATTGCATTGGGGGAAAAAGGACTTAAAAAAGGGATACTTTCACAGAATAGCTACATACTAAAAACAAATCACTTACAAACTAATAAACTTAAAAAGTTATTGGGAAACATATTTACAAAAGCCTATAAAGTGCAGAAAAAATTGTTTATTGTGCCTTGTTGTACACTGTATCACAAATATTAATGCTATTAATCCTCCTGTGATAAAATAAGAGGTCCTATCTCCTAGGAGGTCCTATCCCCTAGGGCGGAAGAAATTCCAACCAAATTGGAAAAGCATAGAAGACGAGAGGTCCACTTTTTGTCTAAGCACTCTCTGGTAATTGGGAAATATTCCCTTAGCCTTCCCGAGTACATTGTCAATGTGACAATAGTATTCAAAATTTTCCTGAAAAGGTGCACCGAGATTTTTTATCCTGTCGGATAAATATTCAGATTGAACCCCCATTTCGAGAAGTAGTCTGTAAAGGTAAAAAGCTACACATTCAATCTGTTGTTAACAGACCTGACCCTGGAACCCGCAGAGGCAATGAGGATATCATCGGCATATTTAGTCAGAAGATTATCCCTAGAGGGCTGAGGTAAGTCAGACATAAATATATTATATAGGACAGGTACAAGTAGTGAGCCCTCTGGCACTGCCGCCGACACTTCCCTTAACCTAAATGTTCTATTCTCTAAGAAACTCACAGTCATCCTACACAAACTTGCATCAAAGCCCATACTCATAAGTTTATAAATAATCCCGTCGTGACAAACCGAATCAAACACCTTTGTAAAGTCTAAACTAACGGCAATCGTAGAACATCTCCTACTTAACCTCAACATAATCCGAAAGTACCATTAGAGCATGTGTAGTATAAAAACCACTTCTAAAGCCAAATTGGAAGTCCTTTAGAATATCACCATCCAAAATTCTGTCATTTATCTTTGACAGAAGAAAGGACTCGAATAATTTTCCAAAGCATGACAGTAAGGATATTGGCCTAAAATTCCCTCCTCAGGGTTCGAACCTGGCTTCAAGATTGGTACTATGAGAGCTTGAAAGACAGCTCTCATAGTACCATTATTGAAGCCAGGTTCGGACCCTGAAAATAACCAATGTTCAAACAGTGGTTAAATAGAATCGACAGGAATTTCCAAACAACCATATCAGTCTTCCTAAGAACGAAGTCTGGCACACCATAAAAACCACTAGAACGCTTATTGGATCTTTGCCAACCAATGCAGGCCTAATAAAGCCTAGCTTCACAAAGTTACCTGTTGAGTCAATTGTCCTACCGTCTGCAATGAAACTATCCGAAAATGTTGTCAAAGGCGTCGTTCTGTCCAAAGTGGAGATCGTTTCCTGCACTCTCACAGAAAATGGATCCACACGCTGCTGTCCAGGTTGATGTGCACGAAGTAAGACATCTGCTAACAGATTGGCCTTTCCCATTTCATCATAAATTTGTCTATTACTCCCATCTACCAAGCTACAAATATTACGATGAGTGCTTAACCCAGCTGCTGACTTGACATTTTTGAACTTTTTATTATTAACTCGGATACCACAAAGGAATTCCGACCAATAATTACACTCAAAAACAGCAAAGGCACCTTGTATTATTTTATCCAAATTTTTATATCAGCTCTCAGAATAATGCATCGTCCAGGTTCCTCACTCCTCTGTAATATTCGCCTAAGTCTTTTTCTATGCTCTATAAATTTTAGTATGTGTTCAGGGAGTTTCAGCAAACCTCTTCTGCCTGTTGGTACTTTCGGTACAGATTGCTCAATGGCATCTGTAGAAGCATTACTCATAGATGTTATGCACTCATCAATCTAATACTCTGACACATTTCTGTCTACCGAAAGTCCAGAGACAGCAAGTTTCCTGGTCAGTATAGTCTTAAATCTGCGTGTATCCATACGATCATAATTATACCTGGTAGTGGGTTCGCGTGTTACACAATCTTCGTTTCGAAAAACAATCTCCACTGCCCTATGGTCCGATTCGTAGTCCAAAGTTCTAAGTCTGTCACCATTAATGTTCACTATGTCAACAGTAGTAATGAAAAAGTCAATATAAGTAGCCATACTCTCCTAGTGACTACACCAGTGACCGGATCAGGTACGAAAGTCTCCATTCAAAAAAAAAAAAAAAAATTGTCTCGCTTAGGAGGAATATTGCATTTGCCGGAGCTATGAGACCCTCCACATTTCACGCATCTGCACTGCATATTGCAGTTCATGGCAACATGACCATAACGCTGACAATTAAAACATTGCGTTATACCCTTCTTCCGGAATTTCCTAATGTGCAATTTGCTGCGCAATATATAGACATTTTCACAACCCACTTGTCACTACTTAATTTCCACATATTGATCAGATTGAGATTAATCTGAAGACCATTCAGATACTCTATTACTTCAGAAGGCTGAAAAGAGTCAGGGAGTCCCTCAATTCGACCGTATGCGGACGACGACCCTTAGGAGTATAGGTGAGAAATTCAATATTAAGGTCTCTAGGGTGACCCTTAACATTCCCATAGTCCTCAAGTGTTCAGACTCCTATATTAGATACATTCTTTCCCAGTAATTTAATATTATAGTTTCAATGTCCTAATAGCTTATCTAAAGATTCTATAATATTCTTAACGTTAA
This sequence comes from Protophormia terraenovae, assembly GCA_951394005.1. Taxonomy (NCBI): domain Eukaryota; kingdom Metazoa; phylum Arthropoda; class Insecta; order Diptera; family Calliphoridae; genus Protophormia; species Protophormia terraenovae. The sequence goes on from OX596074.1 coordinate 34,313,174, forward strand.
TATTATATGCGGTAATGACTGGAACTGACTTACTGCTTGTTTTCTTCTTTTCTGCAGGAACTTGTTTCGAAATAACATTTGCCGCTTCAGCAGGAACCTTACTATTTTTCGGTTTCAAGATATCATTCTCCTTTTTAGCTGTTTTTTTTTTTTTTTCAGAAGTAGATGCATTGGGATTCTGTAAATCTCCTTTCTGCCTAACTTCTACATTGTTATTGGAAGGCATTTCAGTATCAGACTCCATTTCTTCTTCATTCAAGTCGAGACCTTCAACAGCTGTCATAAATTTTTCAATTCGATTGCTCAAATACTACATTCATCTTCTGAGTAAGTGATGAATTTATCTAACTCAGTTCTATTATTTTCTTATGCGCTTCCTTCAATTCATCTTTTAAAGCGTCAATTTCAGCTTGTTTCTTCCTCTTTCTAGAGAAGGTTGGACTATCTTCATTCTCTATTATGAAAGAAATATATTTTTAAATTTAAAATGTTTTTTAAGATAAAAAATGTCTTTTCTTATAATATTCAAAGTATATATATTTATCTTCAGTCTATAAACTTTCAATGAATTAATAATATTCACAATTCTCTTTATCACAACCACTGTTTACTTATTGAGCACTGATCTTTACAGTTCCATTGTTGACACTTCTAATTTGTCATAAAATTAGTAGCAATATTTATACTTTATTCGATATCTTGTATGCACAATGAATTAATAATATTCACAATTAATAATATTCACAATTCTCTTTATCACAACCACTGTTTACTTATTGAGCACTGACCTTTACAGTTCCACTGTTGACACTTCTAATTTGTCATAATATTAGTAGCAATATTTATCAGGGACCGAAAATAAATGTTATTTTTGAATTTTTAAACAAAAAAAGCATTAGCAAGCAGAGTCTACTTTCAAAAAATGATATGCTTTTTAAAATTTTGATTTTTATTTTTTTGAGCAGAAATAAAAGTTATTTTTTGATTTTTATTTTTTTGAGCAGAAATAAAAGTTATTTTTCTATTTTTATTTTTTTGAGTAGAAATAAAAGTTTTTTTGTGATTTTTATTTTTTCGAGCTGAAATACCGGTTATTTTTCGATTTTTATTTTTTTGAGCAAAAATAACTTTTATTTTTGATTTTTATTTTTTCGAGCAAAAATAATAGTTATTTTATGATTTTTATTTTTTCAAGCAGAAATACCGGTTATTTTTTTGATTTTTATTTTTTGAGCAGAAATAAAAGTTATTTTCTGAAACTTAAATTTTGTTAATTTTGTTGTTAATAATTGTTAACTGTTCTAGTGTTTTTAATAATTATTATTATTTTTTTTTTTTTAATTTTGGATTTTTAAATATTTTTTGCATTTATTTCATTTCGGAGTATATTTTTTTCTCTTTTCGTCTTTGTATAATTTGTAAATAAACACATTTTGTCTATTTTTTTATTTTTGGAGTTTTTATTTTTTTATTTTGGTGATTTTGTTCCGTGGTAAAAGTGAAAAAATAACTTTTATTTCTGCTCGAAAAATAAAAATCAAAAAATAACTGTTATTTTTTTCCGAAAAAATCAAAATCAAAATATAACCGGTATTTCTGCTCGAAAAAATAAAAATCACAAAATAACTGTTATTTTTGCTCAAAAAAATAAAAGTCGAAAAATAACCGGTATTTCTGCTCAAAAAAATAAAAATAAAAAATAAAAGTTATTTTTGATGAAAAAAATAAAAATCTAAAAATAACCGGTACTTCTGCTCGAAAAAATAAAAATCAAAAAATAACTGTTAATATTTGATTTTTATGATAAAAGTCATAACGGTTACGGTCCCTGATATTTATACTTTATTCGATATCTTGTATGCACACGCTGGGGTTGTTTGTGTTTGTATAGACGATGTTTAGTCATTAATAATTCGTTAGTTTGAAAAAAATTTATTTAAAGCGCACATTTTGTGTAGATAGTCACAGGTTGTGAACTGTATTAAAAAATGTTTGTGAAGTAAAATTGTGAAATATGGCTCCTAAAACGAGTGGTAAAGCAGCAAAGAAGGCCGGCAAAGCCGAAAAGAATATTACAAAGAGTGACAAAAGTAAGAAGCATAAGCGCAAGGAAAGTTATGCCATCTATATTTTCAAAGTGTTGAAGCAAGTACATCCCGATACTGGTATTTCTTGGAAAGCCATGAGTATCATGAACAGTTTCGTTAGTGATATTTTTGAACGTATTGCCGCTGAAGCATCCCGTTTGGCCCACTATAACAAGCGTTCAACCATCACCAGTAGGGAAATTCAAACCGCCGTCCGTCTTTGTTGCCCGGTGATTTGGCCAAGCACGCTGTCAGTGAAGGTACTCATAGTATAATTATAAAGTATACTCGTAAGAACAGCTGTTTTACAATTTTTTCATTGGCAAACCTCGCGGAACTGTCAAATTGTTTTTGTATTCATATGTAAAATTTTTTTCGAGTTTTTTTAATTTTGCTCCCCTTCATTCTCTCATTTTTCCGTTCAAAGCATTTTGACATTGTGGGCAGTAGTTTTACGCTAACAAAATACAAGCAATTTTTGTTTTTGTAGATGTGCGAGTACTTTATTATTATACTATGAAGGTACTAAAGCTGTTACAAATTACACTACCTCCAAGTAAATTGTTACTGCCAACCTTGCTGTTATCAACGATTTGTTAACAACAATTAACATCAAAGGCCAAAGAACCAAGCGAAACTGTCGGCGGCGGCTGTACGGTATATTTTGGTCGGTGGATTTCACAAGACAGTATCGGCGGCGGCTTATATTTCGGCTTGTCGTTTTTCCTAGAAAAACCAAAAAATTTGTTTGCACAGTAAAGTGTGCCAAAAAATATATTTGCTTGAATATATTTTGGCAGAAAAAGTGAAATTCATGGCAAAAATGTGTCTGAAGACCAAAAATACAGAAAATTATACGCAAAATTGTATTTTTCTTTTTTTTTTCGCAAACGATTGTATTGGCGGCTTTCCTTGAGCCGGCTAAAACGTTTAAGCCGATACATGCTGGCGGCGGCCACGGCTTGAAAAATTATTCTGCTAGCCGCCGATTTTGAACCGGTCAGCTTAGTTATTTGTCAAAGGCCCTTTATAGGGCCACAAAATTTTTTAAAAAAGCAAATCATGTCGAGTATAATGCGAAAGTATAACTGAACGTAGTACTACATGTAAAATGTTCAGTTTGATAGAAAAAAAGGGTTTTTTAGATTCATTTGTATTATTGATATTTGGTTTTCAAGGAAAAATTTTTAATCCTGCTGTACTTAAGTTATAATTTTTTAAATAAAAAATGATTAGTTTAAAACATATTTTTTATTTTTTCTGATTAATAAGCAACATTATAATAAAATATATCATTTCTCTTTTCTTTAATTTTAAAAATAAAAAAAATTCTGATTTTATACCTATAATTTATATGTTTTTGTTCTAATTATATTTAAGCTTTCTTAAATTTAAAAATCCTTGTTATCGCATTTTTTTTTTTTTTGCATATCTAAATTTTAAAAGAAAAAGATTATTTTTTAAAATAAAAATTATTATTAAATAACTTATTTGTTCTAAAAAATATAAACAAAACAGTGCAAAGAAACCATAACATACATTTTATTATAATAAAAAAGATCAGTTTTATTTATTACTTCCCGTAAAATTATATTTCAGCTTTGCCCTTTAATATGAAAATACTCCTGGTACCATGTGAAGTGAACAATATACTTGTAGTACTTTTTGTTTGTTCATTACATTTGTTTGTGTTCACTTTTTTCGGAACTTGTTTTTCTGTTGCTACTTACTCGTAGTTATTCGACAAACAACGGTTAACTACACTTCCGTACTTGCTCTGGGAGAGTGAGTTGGTTAATGATCCTAGCTCGAGGTCAAGTGAAGGAATCCGTAGTCCCATTCTGTCCACCCCGGTGTATCTGGTAGAAATAACCCGCCAGTATAATAAATTTCCCTACGTCATCCGACATTAATTTACCCCCAGCGTCTAATAAGTCCTGTCGTTCAATGTTATATTATGCATGAACTTATTCCAATAGTTACGCTCAAAGTTGTCTATGGCAACATGAATTATCTTATCCAGATTCCTTATTTCTGCTCTAAGAGTCAAACGTCGTCCGAGTTACTACTTATATGTAAATGTCGACGTAGCCTCTTCTTCTCTGGAATGATTCGTAATATGTCTCCGGGAAGTCTAAAAAGTCCTTTTTGCCAACAGAAACTCTGGGAATAGAGATGTCCATAGCCCTTTTAAAAGCCTGACTCGTAGATTCGATGCATTCTTCAATCTGAACCTCATCCATATTCCTATTCACTGGGAGCGTACAATTCGAGAGTTTCCTATCCAATGTCAAATTGAAAAGTCTCCTGTTCATTTTGTCATAGTCGTATCTGGTCGGTATTATTCGACATAATTCGTCCCAATGGCAAAAATGACCTCCAGTTTAGTGTTATTAGTCCATTTATTGTCAGTAGGGGAATCATCTCAACCAAAGACAATATAACATCAATATAAGACGATGATCCCACTGTAATTCGTGTTGGTCCATCAGTAGGGTCAATGTCTAATTTCGGATTTATCAAAAGTAGATCATGAAAAACAAGACCACCAAAAATCATAATAGTATCACCCCAGAAAGGGGGTGATACCGCCCCTAGAGGCCAGATCCAGAATGGGTCCAAGGTCAGTCTCAGATATCGTGCTAAAGGGACTACGGTAAAGTGAGATTACCGTCAGAGCTGCATCTCAATCTCTACGAATTCTAACAGTTGTGTTTTCGATCTGTCTAGTCTCAATCATATCCTCTGACAAGAGAGGATGTCCATAACGAACACTGCCGTTCCTCTTCCACGTCCGGATTGACGGTTCTGTCCAAACGTCAAATATCCCTCAAAATCCAGCCTATGATGGGAAATGATGATGTAACGCAATCATCATCCCTAGCAAGGCCCAAAACTTCGCTTTGTCATTATCAATTCTACCAAGACACTTTAACAAATCAGTGCCAAATAGACGCTTACAGTCCCTATCAATTACGTCAAATTGTCCAAGAGTATCCCTAAGCCCAACGTTGTCAGTCAGTGGAGACATATTCCAAACCTGATCCGCCGAAGTCTGTAGAGGACCGTTACCAGGCATATTACCCGATAAAGCTGTAGCGTAAGAGACACTGGATTTAACACCGGAGACAGGAAATCGGCGGCGGACTTTAAGAGATCCCTTTAATGCCCTCTTACCCCAATACGTCGCAACAATTCCAAACTATGAGGACACGGCTTGAAACTAGCAGTGTGTCCCTCAACTTTACAATTCACACATCTAACTGGAAGACCCATTTTTGTCACGACCTGAGCAGTCACAGGATCAGTAATTACAGTCTCCTTAACATTCTCACCCTTAGCAGGTACCTCACAATTACCCGGACAATGAGAAGCGCCACACTTAACACAGCGATATGGCATGTGACAGTTGGCATATATATGGCCGAAACGTTGGTAGTTAAAACATTGGGTAACTGCCCCTCTCCTAAACTTCCTAATCTCGATCCTAAAGTGGAGGATGTATTTCACATTATAGATGGCTCATTGGCAGAATATCGTGTGAGCTGTAAGAGCCAACTATCGCCACCCAATTTAATAAGTCGGATGATATCCAACTTAATCTGGAGTCCACCCATATAATCCATTATGTCCTCATTGGTGTAGGTCCCTGACAAACCCTCCGACACCATTGAAAAAATTTCCAATGCCTTAGAGTGTATGTATAGTCATTGATCTTTTGTTCAATCAACAAGTCCTTAACTTCCTCAAAATCTTCGAAGGTGCAAACCTCTATGTTCATGGCGTTTCTGCTCATTATTCTCATCGTATAATCCAATGACTTAAGTCTTGTAGATTATGTTAGTAATATCTTTAATAATAATGTTATAAATTATAATTACTGTTATATGTTTATTCTTACTTATATTAAACTTTCTACAAATTTCCACATAATTATTATCAGAATGAAAAGCCGGAATAGGTTGCATCATTTCGATCAATTTATGCTTCTCCCGCTACGTCATTGCTAGTAGCCTTAAAACATTCAGTAGCAACAGCCATATGAGCCCCAGAATCAGCTTGGCCTTTTTTAGATTTTTTTTTACCAGATTTGGATTTCTTCTGCTATTCTTAGGAATCGGTTCATCAATTATCATATCGTCTTCACTGGATATATTCTCATCAGGAGAGCATTGAGCTTCACATTTTCCCAGCAACTCTTTATTGAATTACAAACTTCTGATTTAAGTTATCATGTGCCTTTTATCTTTCGGCAGCTACGCACATAAGGGTTGCATTGAATCAGCAGACATTGATGGGTAACTATATCGTTACCATAATAATATTTCAGGTTCAAAATGTTTATGATTGCACTGCCCTGTATGGGCTTCTCACTTTTCGTATAAAAAAGTCTTTTTACTGATACCTTATTTACACTTCTCAAGGATAAAAATATAAAGTTTATAAAATATATCAAATAATTAAATGTATTTTATAATTCAATAATACAACAGTGTCCATGTACATTAACTTTTAATCTATTTTCAATTATCAATATCTTTCAGTTTTTCAACACGCTTCAATTCACAAACACTTCAATTATCTAGAGATGTGTTTACTTCAAATGCACACTCATAGCCTGATGAATTTAGTTAAACATTTAATTTCATTATTTTCCTATAAATTCAGTTTAAAGTTTTAACTTTCTTACAAAACTAATACAATATTTATTCCTCAATATCCCCTGTGTCTACAAGAGCTCCCTCAGAGCAAATTGTGTGCCTAACTAGAATGGCAGTATCCCCCACGTCCATTCGGTCTATCTTGCCTATATATGGTGTAACCCCCCAATGTCAAGTCTATGTCGAGAACGCAGACTGTGCTCAGCCACAATTAAAATGTCCGGTTTATGTTGTACTAAAAATCAATTCAAATTCAATTTACGTCAACAAATATACATTTGAGTTTCCTAGCCATTTTGACTCAGAGCTATCAGCATACCAAGCAGCGCCTTTGATTTGTTCTCATCGCTGCTTTCTATACTCCTTACTAAAAATACCTATCTTCCTCAAAAATCGAAGTATACCATTCTCAGAATTCTGTATCTGTCCAAAATTCCTCAAGTAACTACGTTGGCCGTTACCGGCACCAGTAGCTCCAGTCGCAGCGGCATAGCTGACCCCCTTTACAACCATACCTCTACTAGAAGAGGATGCGCGCGCACGCAAATTACCTCCGGGTGTCTTCCCCTCCTCCACTCTATAAATCAATTATATGGCAATTAAAGCACTGAGTGATGCCCTTCCTAATATATTTCCTAAAGTTCACCCTACAGTGTAACATGTATCTAACTTAATAAAATTTCTTAATATGGGAATCTCTAGTTAGTTTTAGCAGCCATGTGTTAGCTCCCAATTTGGTCAAACCTACTACCCTAATGTCAATCTGGAGAACACTCAGGTATTCCAGGACCTCATCTGATTGAAATGAACCAGACAATCCCTCTATAACGACCGAATATGATCGTAGACCCTTTGGGGTATAGAAATGTATTTTGTTATCTTCAAGCATTTTCTTTACCTTATTATTATCATCAAGGACGCAGACTAGGGTTGCCAGACGGGCTTGAATGAGCTTGATTGTCAAGATATTTTAGATCTTGTCAAGTTTCAAGCTAAAATACAATTTGTCAAGCTAAAAATATTCTATACTACTTTAAAATATTCTACAATTTAAATTTCTTAAAAAATATAATAAATTTAGTCAAATTTAAAAGTATGGTTTTCTCCGTTACAGATTGTATGAATTTTTGTCCATCATTGACAATAAATGCAAGAAATAATTTTAAAACTTTGAGAAAAAATCATCTTGCAGTCGCCCTGTGATAACACAAGAAAATCTACAGAGTGTCAAAATTGACTACCTCGAGTACGTAAAAGTTTTAAAAAATCGTAACATATGAAAATCATGTTCGATTTTAAAGATTTTCATATTTCTGTAAAGTGTTTGGCAAGATAAAGGAAAAATAAAATTATCCAAATTATCTCTTACAGTTAAAAAGATATTTACACTTGAATTTTTGATTTTTTATCGCGACTTTCTTTCGTTTTTTGGGGAATAAGTCCTGGGATATATGAGGTAAAAACTTTTTAAAAACATTTTGTAATTTGCTATATATTTAAAAATTTAAGAATGTTGTAAGAATTTTTGTATTATTTCAATGCGTCTAGACGTCAAAAATATTGGTATAAAAAATGGCAATTTTTTACAAAAATATAGTACAATTCTTTTACTTTTTCTCAAAGTTCCATTAAAGAAAGAAATGTGTTCTTTATATATTTCAAAAAACAAGACTAATGTAGAAATTTTGAACTGATTTAGGCTTGCACATTTAGACATTGGTCGAAAATGGTGAATTTTGGAAAAAGTAAAATTTTTGTCGATTAATAAAAAAATGTCACGCGAGATTTCTTTTTTTGACGATATCTCATCAAAAAAATACATTTAGAACGATTTGACACTAAACTGCTTCCTGCCCGGCCAAAAACGATACAGGCATATAATTTTATTCAGGTTTTATTTTTTTTGTAACATTTCTGTTTATGTTTTAAATCATTTTAAATTGTTCGAAATGTCAAGTCAAACTACCAAACAATTCTGGCAACCCTAATGCAGACTCGAATATTTGCAACAATTTTACCTTGGATTTTAATATTATAATTCTTATGCCCTAATGTACTATTAATATTACGAATAATATCCTTAACATTAACCCCAGATGTAGATAAAATGAGCACAGACTTACTTTTATTAGTCTTTCCTCCATTCTTCTCAGGCTGTTTAGCATCATTAGATGTAGCTTGATTTGCAGTTTTCGCACAAGATTCAGGGAAGCTTTACTTACAATAGCACCTCAACTTCAGGTACCATCTCATCACCGCTAGATCCAATGCTTTCTAACTCTACACCTTGCTGTATTTTGACTAATATTTGATTTGGCATTTAAGGGATTTATTCTCGCCAATTAAATAGTTATATTCTACGATCATATTGGTCTTTAACTTCTTTCAATGTTTTGACCAATTCTTAATTTTTTCTAAGAGCTTCATTTAACCGCTCTTTCATAATATCGAGTTCAGTGTTTTTTTTTAAGTTTTTTTGGATGAATTTAAAAGTTCACCTTCATCATCCATTTTTGATTGTTTATACATTTACTTTCTTCATAAATGTTTTCACAGATTTAGATAACTAACAGCCGTATTCACAAAAAAAAAAAAAAAAAAAAACTTAATACAACATTAGTATACATATTAGTTAATTGTGACATAGAGCTTAATAAACATTATTAACGAAATTGTATTCAAAAACAGTTTGTTAACTAGTAAAACGATTAACAATTTTTTCATTATAAGTTTGGTAACACCGCATTTAATAAATGTCACTTAAAATCTACTCAATCGACGCAGTAAAATGATTATTAATTTATTCGATAATCATATTTATAATAATAAAAGTTTTATTTTTATAGAATACAGAAAATAATTTTTAATTAAAATATTAACTACAAATGGTTAATATCGATAATATTAATAAAACATATAAAAATAAATATTTTTGGCTATTTCTAATACTTGTGACCGAAAAAGTATTTGAATAACGAGTCTTATTTTTATTTGTTATGTTTATGTACATATCACTAACATTGTCTGGTTTTCTGTTGTGGTGGAAAGTGGTTTTGTATTAAATATTTGCAAATTTAATTATATATAATGGAAGAAAAGGGGAATTAAAGCGGAAAAGATCAGAAAACTGGAACGAGGAGGTCAAGGTATTTTAATATTGGAAAATAATTTATCATTTGTAATGTTACTTAAAATGAATTTTATATGTAGATGCTACTGAAGAAGCTGGTAAAGCAACGAGTGAAATCTATTGAAAACAAAAACACAGATACAAACACAAATCAGTTTAAAAAAAAGCTGGGATAGAGGTGAAAGAAAGGCATATTTTTAATTTTAATTTGAAATTTAATGATAATAAATCTAATTTCTTTCTCAAGTTTCAACAACTTATGCACAGGAGGTAAACGCACTTTATGCCAGCTCAAAAACCAATGGTTAGCTATAAAAATTCTCGCTCGAAAACAAGTTGCGGAACATCGCAAGGAAGTTGTGAAGACTGGTAGAGGTTCAAAACCACTAGAAATACCAGTGTCCAGCGACGATATGTATTTCAGTGTGGCTACCAAATGAATTCGTGGTGGATTATAATGAATTTGATTCGGACTCTACCTTTAAAAAAGTAAGTATTTTTATCTACATTCTTATGAATATACGGGCCATTATCAAAAAATTTTTGAATTTAGCCCTTAAAAAAATATTTTTTTCGATAACACATTAAAATCCTTTTGTATAAATTTAAAGTGACTCGAATGCATATAAAATAACTTCGCGTTAATAATTTCCTGTGAGGGGCACGAAAGTTATGGCTGTTTTAAGTTGAACATGTACAAATGTTTACAAACTAGAAGTTTATGTATAATTCTGGTCAAAATTACACGTAATATTAAAACCTACTGAATTTCGAACAATTTATTATACTTTCAATTTTTGATAGTATTAGTGCACCATATTTTAGGGTTTCCTAGAAAATTGTAAACATTTTCTTTTCAATAAAAATCAAGATTTTTAAAAATTTTTCGAAAAATTGTTATTTTTCCAAGTAAAATTTAAAAAACCAAAAGACTCGACCTGTATTTTACTGTTGAAAATCTGCTCAACAATATGGATGATGCAGAATTTATTAGCAATGTCCGATTAGTTTATGATAGAATAATATGAAAAAGTATAATCGTGCGAGCAAAACTGTATAAGAATGGGAAAAACTTAAGTAATTTTTAGTCGTAGAAATAGAAATGTTCTTGAATTTTGAACAACAATCATGATTATAAAAAGAAACTTATGGTGCTAAAATTTTGCACTCTATTTGTTTCAAATCTTGTAAGTTCAAATCTGTAACAAATTTGTTTAAGTTATCATTACGATAAAACTTATTTAGGATTTATGTCAGTTTCAGCCAAGTTAACATTTATTGATAACGGTTCATATATAAAAATATGTATATATATTAGGGTATTCATTCGAACATTATTTGCTCGATTAATCGACAAGTTAAAGTCAAATAATGGTTCGATTAAAATCAAGAATTTTGATTAAAAATTTATTCGAGCAAATTATGCCGATTAATCGAATAATTCGAGTAAAAAACTTTTAAAATATTTCCTTTCTTAACTAGTATTTATGATGTTTTAATTGTAGTTTTTTAACAAAATCTTATGAACAATGTATAAAAAATTTTATAGAATGTTTAGAATCTAAACATGGCACCACAAGAAGTTTATTAAACATTTTAATTAGAACACGTAGCTAAAGGTCGTTTTTTTATCACAAAAATTAATCAAAAAATTAACGTCACTTATAATGTAAAATTCAAATAATAATAAAATAATGGATTCTCCTTTTTTACACCAATAAATTCTGAATTGGAAAAAATGTGTAATATAGAAGGAATTTGGACTTAAAATTAAAAGGTGGTCCAAAGAAATTTTGGTCATTTTCAAAATGTATATATATAAATATATATATATATATATATATATATATATATATATATATATATATATATATATATATATACATATATCGTTCATTCCATGAAAGAACGCCCAAGAATACTTTTTATGTCTTCCAATTTTTAATTCGCGATTTTAATTTTTCAAAAAGTGAAAAAAATTACAAAAGTGTTTAACTTTAAACATCAATATCTCAAAAAATTTTTAAATTTTTTTCATCTTTCGATAAAGCATTATAATGTTTGATAAAAATTGCAATCAAAATTGTTCTGGGACAAAATGGTTCGCTATTTTAAAAAAATTTTCAAAATTTTTCATACAAATATATATATATTTTTATACCCTTCACCACAGGTGTAAAGGGTATATATAAGTTTGTCATTCCGTTTGTAATTTCCACAATTTTCGTCGGAGAGCAAAAAAGTTTATATTTTCGGAATCCTTGTAAGAAGCGATGACGATTGGACCATGTCCGTCCGTCCGTCCGTCCGTCCGTCCGTGTGTCGGTTGAAATGGCGTTTATGAAGCCCACCGATAACTGACATATATAATATGTATGTCAAACGATCGGAAATGCTTTCGAGAATTTTGCTATTGGAATTCAGCAAGATAGGTTCATACAATGCGGAGATATGTTCAAAAAACCGGTTTTTTGAACCGGTTTTCCAGTTTCTGAAGCCTCTGTATACACTACGGACTTCGTTTTTACAAAGAATTCTCGGAGATTTTTTTCTGAATTTTTGTTCTGAAAAAATGAAATAAATCGGTTCAGTAATAACTGAGATATCGGACAAAACGCATTTTTTATTTTTTGAAGCCTTGGTTTAAGCTATAGATTTTTATTTTTATACAGATCGGTCACAAATATTTTTATAAAATTTCAGTTTTTTTGAATCAGGAAGATCGGTTTATAAATGGTGGAGATATGCTTTAAAAACCGGTTTTTAGAACCGGTTTTTTAGTTTCTGAAGCCTCGGCATATACCAGGGACTTCGAATTTTTAAAGGGGGCTCGAAAATTATTTTCTGAATTTTTGTTCCGAAAAAATTAAATAAATCGGTTCAGTAATAACTGAGATATCGGGGAAAACGAATTTTTTATTTTTGAAGCCCTTGTTCAAGCTACAGATTTTTATTTTTATATAGATCAGTTATAAATATTTTTATAAAATTTCGGTTTTTTTAATAAACCAAATTCGTTCATAATCAACAGAGTTATGGCCCAAAAACAAATCTGTTAAGAATATAAATACACCAACAAACATGTATATTAAGCATTGTAATGACTATTAGTGACGTTTTTTGTTTTTTGTATAGACAAGTAGTTTAGTTATCAACAGCAGTAATATGATGAATAACAGTGTTGTTGTTGTTGTTCTTTGTATATGCAGTCTGTATAAAAATAAATAGATATGGAATTGTAGTTGTTTATTTTTAAAAACTAAAACATATCTGTTAAGAATATACATAAATACATACACAAACATGTATATTAAGCATTGTAATGACTATTAGTGACGTTTTTTGTTTTTGTATAGACAAGTAGTTTAGTTAGCAACAGCAGTAATATAATGAATAACAGTGTTGTTGTTGTTCTTTGTGTGTTCAGTCAGTTTGTACATACAAAAATAAATATATATGGAATTGTTGTTGTTTCTTTTTTAAAAGCAAAGCCTGTTATGATTGTTTTTTTTTCATATTCAAATTTTCGTAGTTTGAAAAAAATTTAGATTTAGAAAATATGCAAGCATACGTTAAGGCGAAAATTTTATTAATTGTCGGTAATATGGTAATATGATGTCGATAAGATGGTAAGATGGTAATATGGTGAAGGGTATCAAAGATTCGGCACAGCCGAATCTTTTTTCAATTTCATTTTTTTTAATTTTGTATTTTTTATTTTTTGTGAGCATATTTTAAAATAAATTTTAACCATAATACTTCATAATTTGTTATTTGCGGTAGAAAACCTATTTGTCCCAATTTAAGTGCTGATGTTTTATAAAATAAACATATTTGTCATCAATATTAAGCAAAAATATTTGAAATCAAAGGGGTAGAAATTTCTTAAAAATACATCCGAAAATTGCATTCTTTTCGTGAGTGCATCTTTAACAAAAAAATTATTTTTGATTTATACAATATAATTTACAATATTTATTGTAATAAACTTTATACTAGTTTTTAAATCAATAAAATCCCACGTATAGTTAAGGAGTTATAAATATTTAAAGTTACATATTACTAAAAAAGTATAACAAAAAAAATTAAAAATTAAATTTTTTTAAAAAATTTAAATTTTTGTATGAAAAAATGATGGAAATTTTTTGAAAAAAAAAAAAAAAAAAAAAAAAATAGTAGACTTTATTGTCCCAGAACAGTTATTTTAAAAGATATTGCTTTTAAACATATTAAAAGAAAATTAAAATCGAAAGGGTAGAAATTTTTCAAAAATGCATCCTAAAATTGCATTTGCATTATGAATGCATTTTTAAACGATACTATTACTTTTTGTGACGGTTGTGCTAACATTGTAATCCTATCTGTAGAAATCAATTTCCATACCAGATAACTTCTCTTAAATTTAATTCTCTCTTAAAAATTTCAGTGAAGTCCAGCTTTAACTATTTTTTAATTACTTTTATTTTTATTTTGTCAATGTTAACGAGTTTCGATTCTATTTCATTCATATTCTCGTTCGTTCCATTTTTTTCTTCCAGTATTATCAATGAACTTTGTGTTGTTGTTTTGTCTCCAAAGTCATAGAGGAACTTAATTAACTAATAATTCTATTTTGCGATTTCATTGATCATAAATCTGTTGAATAAAGCAGAAGTAATAATATTACACTGAACAAAAATTTATACACTTATATATATTTTTTTTGTGTGTTGAAAATTAAATGTGATTTATTTTAATAAATTATTCATCCACATTTTAAAATAAATAATATAAAGTGATCAATTTTAAGGTAATGGTACTTAAAACTACATTAGTTAAAATATAAAATTAAGTAGAATTATTTTGACTTTTTTCGTTGAGACCTATAAAGACACGAGGTGCAAAATACCACGCGTCTTACATCCTCGTATTTTGGATTGAACAGCCTTAAACGGTGATCATTTGATATAACGGTCCCATAAGAAATTCAATAAGAACTACGTCAAAAAGATTTGACATGTGTTTCACCCAAGCAATCTCTGTTCAATTATATCTATGGTTTAAATTTTAAGTATTCTAATTTTTCTAAAAAAAAATCTTAAAATTAAAATTTTGTCTAAATATTAAAATTTTATTTGTTTGCCTGAAAAGTTAACATTTTTTTAATATAAGAATCTTCTCGAACTATTTCAAATTTAAAAAGTCTGCTAATTAAAAAAATAATAATAAATATATAAAACCTTTTGAAACAATACATTTAAAACATTTGTAATTAAATTTAATATTACCTAAACATAAAAAATATATACTAAAATAATTTAAAATTTTCCAAATAAACAAATTATATTAAAGCATTAAAAGAATTTTAAATTTTTATAAAGATTGCAAATGCAAGGAACATATAATATAATACTGTAATTTAATAACTAACGTTGTTTATTGAGTGTAAAATCATTTTGTAAATTGGTGTAAGATATTTTTTTTTTCTTTTCTTCTCAATTCATTACTTTTGTTTAATAAGCTTTACACTTTCATTCATAAAAAAGAAAGACTTTTGGTTTTTTGTAAGTTCTCATATGAAGAAGAACAAGAGAATGTGAATGAAAAAAAAAAAATTATCTTACAACTTACATACCTGGGCACGGGTAATATGACATCTTTTTACCCTCGATCTGTTGTAAAACTAGAATTTGTCATCTTTTACTTTCTTAGCACGTGATATCTTTTTGTAGGTACAGATCAAAGTAACCCAACAAGACCTTCCCTTATTCTTCTTAAATATGCAATTTAAATCATTAAAATCCGTTAACAATTTTTTGAGATATTGATGTTTAAACTTAGACACTTTTGTAATTTTTTTAACTTTTTGAAAAATTAAAATCGCGAATAAATTAGCGAATTTTTCAAAATTCAAAAAAATAAAAATAGAGATATTTAAATGGCTCCATAAGTTATATGTGTACCAAATAAAAAATTGGAATTTTTTATAAATCTTTCGTGGAATTGACGATATATATATGTATATATATATAAACGTATGCGTTGCGCATAGTTTGGGGACACTAAAAATCTTTAATTTTGTTTTTTTGTTGCTTACGTCAAAATATATACATATATACCGATGTTTAACTGTAGCTTTATATTTAATAGGACTAAAATCAATTTTAATATGTAGCGCATTGTTTAGGGACAGTTACATACGGCGTGTATATTATGAAGACCTGTCCTCATTGTATGCACTACGTACATGAAATTTATTGTTGCCACCAAGGTAGATTAAGAAGGTAAGCTGAGAATTTTTTTTTCTCTTTGAAATCAATATGGCTGCCTGTGTTTTGTAATTTGAAGTGCCAAATTTTTGTTTATGTTTACATTTTTTTTGCTTACTTTTGTGTTATTGCGTCTTTCTTCTCTCTTTTTGCTACATGAATTGTTTTTGTTTTTTGTAAAGAAGCATGTGAAATGACAAAATTAAAGTCTCTTATGACAATGCAAAAACAAAATACATGGGATTTTTTTGGTGTTGTAGTTGTTGTAGAGTTGTCGTTACCTTCTTAATCTACCTTGGTTGCCACATTTTTAACTAATTTTTCCTTTAAATTTTGCCGCCGTCAGTTTTTACTTCATAACTTTGTTCTTGTTACTTTAGTATTGCTAAACCGCGTTTTTCTCCTAAACGATTTATTCAGTAAAAAACGCTAGAATGAATAAAAATCACAGCAATACAGCACAGAAGCGAAAGTTTTGCAGCATTGGTTGATAATAAATGAAAATAAATCAAACCAAGTATAAAATCAACAAAGTACTACTGTGTTTAAAATAGATTTTAACAAAAAGTGTATTATTTTTTAATAAAATAATTAAGGTATAAATATAATATGTATATATATATATATATATATATATATATATATATATATGTTCATAAATTTTTTAATGTATCTTTATTTACAGATGATATATATTTTTTACAATAAGATGCAGCTATGGATAAATTCAATGTATTTGGTTTGGGATGCATTTGAGGATATTTCTTAGCTGTAACATGTATTTACATCCAACACCAATATAGATATTATTAGCCTTATATAATTGATTTCCAAGGCTTAAATAATCACCCTATTGAGTGCAATTCCTTAGCTTAGAAAATAATACTTCCCTAAGAAACGCATATAAAAAAATTTATATAAGGAAAGTTAATGCCGGCCATTAGGAAATCTTATAAAATTTAAAAGAAATGTGTGAATATTAAATATAAAGAATGTCAAAGAATATAATGTATTATTGATATTAATAATAATATTAAAAGATTTTATATATTTTATTTTCCTAAAAAAGTTTAAGTTTTTCTATAAGTTCCAAAACTTAAATGTATATTCATTTGTGAAACATCAAATATTCTATATATATGTTTATATCTCATAACTGTACTTTTATGCTATTTTGAAAATAAACTATAAAAAATTTGGTATTTAATATTTTAACATATTACGGCAGGTGAACGATTCTTTGAATCGCGTCAAATTGAACACATTTCGCCCCTACAGCAAAGCTTTTTTAGGCAGCTAACATTCACAAGTTTCAAAATTGCGGAAATAACCTCCTTACACATTTTTTTGGTAGATATTGGAGAACTCATAACCTGAAAGATGTCTTTTTGGTTGAGAAAGGCTTTAGGTGGAATAGTTTTGGTTGGTATGATTGCGATTTTTACTATTTGGAAATATTGTCTTGCCCTTTATTCTTAAAAAAAATCGGTTTTTGTGTATAGGGGGCAATATTGAATTAAGGAACTATTGATCTTGGTACTTTTGTTTTCTTCAAATGGTACTTTTTGAATTTTCTATAATATTGTTCTTGTAATGGTACTTTTTTATAATTATGAATTTAGAAAAATTAAAGATATGTGGTCCCAAGCGAATGAGAATATATAAGAGGGACTTTGTATTTGTTTTTGTTCTTATGTTACTTTTTAAATAATTTTGCTTCTAATGATACTTTTCGAATTTTCTATAATATTGATCCTTATACATATTAAGAAATAAGTATATTTGGTATTAAGTGAAAGAATTTATTTCACTTTAGGGTACTTTTTCGTATTTCTAATGTTAATTTGTGAATTTCTTATGATATTGGAGGAAGAGATATAAAATTAAACATATGCGGTCAATGGTGGAACTGGTGAGGCACTTCTTTGTTCTTATAATGGTACTTTTTGAATTTTTTTTTAATATTTAGGAACACAAAATTAAAGATATATAGTACTAATTGAATGAGAATCCATAAAGGAATTTGTAATACTTTTTTTGATCGTCTAACGATACTTTTTGCACCTTTTATAATTATGAATTTAGAAAAATGAAATTAAAGATATGTGGTCCTAATTGAATGAGAAGTTGTGTTATATTTTTTTCTTTGTTACTTTTTAAGCAATAATAATAATAATTTATATTTTTAAAATAATGTGGGATTTTGGTATATTATAATTATGAACAAAAACAGTTCAAGCCAAAACATTAAACATGTAAGACGTAAAATAATTATGAAACATAAACTAAATTATGTGTAGAGTAACGAGCATGAAAAAATATGGACTTAGGTGATTTTTTATTTTTTGTCCGGGAAGAGTTTAAAATAAGGGGACATTTATGAATTATAATTATGAACATATAAATACGAAATTAATAATATGTGATCCTAACTGAGTTCTGAATTCACTTTGTGGTACTTTTTGTTTTCTCCTCCTTCCTTTTTGAATTTTCTATAATATTTAACATAAAACCATTAAATTAAAATAATATAGTCCTAAGTGAATGAGAATCTGTAAGAGGTGACTTTGTGGTACTTTTCAATTTTCTTTTTGAATTTTCTATAATATTTTACTCAGAAACATGAAATTAATGATATATGGTCCTAAATGAATGAGAGTTCATATGAGCGGACTTTGTGGTACTTTTTTATATTTTGGCTCACGGGGTGGAGATTGTGGTACTTTTTAATTCTTGTAGTGGCACTTTTTGAATTTTCTATAATATTGATCCTTATATTAAGAAAATAAAGATATTTTGGATAAGTGAAAGAGAATTTATTTCACTTTAGGGTATTTTTCGTACTTCTAATGTTACTTTTTGACTTTTTATAATATTGGAAGAAGAGATATGAAATTGAAGATATGTACTGGTGGAACTTTGAGGTACTTTTTTGTTCTTCTTATATTAAGAAAAAAGGAAACAACGGCTGTAGCTTAATTTTAAATTAAAGATGTGGACGTGAGTTAGAATTCACAGAGAAAACTTTGAAGTATTTTTTTGTTCTCATAATGGTACTTTTTGATTTTTTTTATAATATTAAACATAAAATTAAAGATATATAGTACTAATCAAGGTAGATTAAGAAGGTAACGACAACTCTACAACAACTACAACATCAAAAAAACCAGATATATTTTGTTTTTGCATTAACATCTCTTATGTTACTTTAATTCTGTCATTTCACAAGATTCTTTACAAAAAACTAAAACCCATTTGACATTTCATGTAATAAAAAAGTGGAAAATGACGCAACAACACAAAAATAAGCAAAACAAATGTAAACATAAACAAAAATTTGACACTTCAAATTTTAAAATACAGGCCGCCATATTGATTTCAAAAACCATTCTCAGTTGTTTTAACGTCGTTACCTTCTTAATCTACCTTGTACTAATCTTTAAATAATCTTGTTTTTTTTTTCAAAAAAGGAGAATTTTGATATAATATCAAACCCCAACCACCAAAATGTCCGACAACATTTTCGAAATTTGTGTTTTGATGAAAATCGATCATCTGGAATCATTTTTAATATAACAATATATAAACAATCACAAAAATGCTTCTTCTGTAAAGTTTTATTTTCTGAACAAAATCAGTTCAACATTTATAATAACATGTAGACGATTATAGAAAAATATGGATTTTAGGCTATTTTAGATTTTTTATCCGGGATCAGTTTAAAATAAGGTGAAGTTTATGAATACTAAATTTAAAAAATGATCATTTTCTTAGGAGATTTTTTTTTTTCCGGTATGAGTTTAAATGAGGGGACGTTTATTAATACTATACACATGAAATAAATATGTGTTATTTTCAGGGTAATTTCATTTTCCTTACAAATAATAAATTAATGGTATGAAATTATTAAAGGGTCAATTTAATAAAAATTTTTTGATGTCAAATTCGTCATATGTGAATGAAACTCCATAAGGGAAGAATTTGTGATGTTTTTAATCTTCTAACGGTTTTTTTTTTTTTTTTGGATTTTCTACAATATTGACATCGTCACCGAAAATGCAAAACAACGTAACATCGAAATTTTCAAATTTGGGTTTTTTGATGAAATAAAGTTTATATTTCCAAATTATGTGTGGTCACAAATTTTCAGACTTATAGCTCAAAAAATAACGATTATATCATAGTATAATAATAAAGTATACTCGTAAGACCAGCTGTTTTACAATTTTTTCATTGGCAAACCTCGCGGTACTGTCAAATTGTTTTTGTATTCACATGTAAAATATTTTTTGAGTTTTTTTCTCTTGCTCTCTTTCGTTCTCTCATTTTTCCGTTCAAAGCATTCTGACATTGTGGGCAGTAGTTTTACACTAACAAAATACAAGCAATTTTTGTTTTTGTAGATGTGCGAGTACTTTATTATTTTACTATGGATTATATTAACAAAATAACGTAACATCACATTTAAAAAAAAAAATCTTTTCTTTCTTTTTTTGCAAATTCAGATTGCAAATTAATAAAAATATAGTAGCTATTAAAATTTTGGAGTAAAAGTTATCAGAAATCTTTTTATTACAATTTTTACTAAAAATTGTATTGATGTTACGTTCTTTTCCATGTAAAAACTACCAGCAACGTGAAGATAAAGTTGTCAGTGCTCGAGCGCTGAATAGTACTGCGAAATTTAGACTTCATTAGACAAATTTTTATCCTGATAACAATTTGACGTGTGTCTTGATAAGAATTTGACAAATGTAGATTCGAAGTTATGGCATGCATTCATGTCAATTTCTTGTTGTCTTTTTGTTTTATTATTGCGTTCCATGCATAAAAAATAATCTCTTAATTTACTTTAACAACCATGTATAAACATTTCAAAAATTAACATTAACATGAACGATCTAAATTTACAATTGATGTTAGTGTTAATGTTGCAACACGAGTAACTTTGAGTCTACATTAGAGAAATTTGTATCAAGACAAACGTCAAATTTTTGTTTGAGTTGCAGATAATTTTTTATCTCTATCAATTATAGGGGAAAACGTATGTCATAATAAACCATGCAAAAAGTACCAACAACAATCAAGATGGCGTCTTTTACTAAGCATTATCAAGACAAAGTTGTCAGAGCTCGAGCGCTGACAATTTTCTTTTAACGCTGCAATAACACTGACAAATTCAGTCTACATTAGACAAATCTTTATCTTGATAAAATTTTGACGTTTGTCTTGATAAAAATTTGTCTAATGTAGACTCAAAGTAAAGCATACCGAATATACATACATAGCATATTGCAGAGGTGGCAACACTTTTTATTTTTTATGGTACGCTGAATTTATAACAGTAAAATGGAATGGCTTGCATTCCAGAAAAAGTTTTACTGCTATTAACATCGCGGAGGATTTGTGGTAAGTAAACGTATAAAGTAAATGTATTTTAAATTTTTAAACATGAACCGCGTGCTTTTATGAATTTCGTTAAAAGCACAAAGTTCATGTTTAAAATATAATGAAATGCTTAATTATTAATTTTTGTTTCTTAAATGTTGTTTCGGGACATTAAATTTTATATTTCTGTCTGGATCTTTCTGTATTGAGGTGAGTAACAATTAAAGTTTAAAATGTAAATCAAATTTTCAAATCGATCAAGTTGTGTTAATTTCGATCGATTTCATTTTTCATGAGAGTAACACTTTATGCCACAACATTTTTGGTTTTTTAATTATTAATTTTTGTTTTATTTGTTAAATTTTGTTTCAGGATATTAAATTTTATATTTCTGTGTGGATCTTTCTGTATTGAGGTAATTGGATCTTTCTGTGTTGAGGAGAGTAACAACTTAAATTTTTTTTATATTCAGATATGTGATACAATTCGATCGATTAAAAAAGTTAATAAAATTTTATAATCGTTTCACAACATTTTTCGTTTTTCAAAAATTTTTATTCGAAATCGATTTTCATCACATACCTGATATATTTTTAGTACTTTTTTATAAAACATTTTTTCTCTTTATTGATATATAAATTAAAGTGCCCTGATTTGTATGGGAGAAAAGAAGTTGCAAATATACCCCCTTAAAATTAAAATTTTTAAAATACCTCCAAAAATATAGACAATTTTTAAGTTTTTGTCAAAAAAGTTACATCATATCATAGAAAAACGACGTTGAATCATATTGAGAAAAAATAATGTAAATTTGGTTTTCATTATCGCGAAATTGATATTTTATTAAAATTTTCAATGATTTTATTTTAAATAGTATTTTTTAAAGTTTGAATATTTTGGTAATTTTCCGTCGTAAACTATATTTAGTATCATTGGAAAGGTCTCACTAAATTCTATTGATATGTGCATTCATTTACCCTTTAGTGGCACAAATAATATTTTAGGATTTCGGGTCCATAATTGGTTAATTTAATTTTAACGAAAATTAGTGTTTCGTTAATGACATAAATGTCCTCGAAAGCAAAAATTTATCAAAAAAGCGGTGAATTGATGTAAAATGGTGGATAAATTTCAAAAACTTCTCTTTATTCTATTATTATCGCGGTTTTAAATGATCTTATCTTTTTCATAAATTTATCAATATTTAAGTGTGATAAGTACTTTCATGCGACTTATTTGCAAAAATTGCTAATTTAACCTTTAGGGAACTAAATGGCTCTTAATAAAACATATTATTTTCAATAGTAACAGAATAGACCATTCCTATGATATATTAAAACCTAATATATTTTTAACAGTGTCCGAAAAATATAAAATTACATGCTTAAACAAAGAAAATATGATAAAAAATGTTAGAAAAATCTTAATATTCCGCAACTGAAAAGAGACATAATTATTTAAATGAACATTCCAGGTAGTGGTATACTTTTGTTATAATTTGAAGTTAATTTTCATATAACTAAAATTTTGATAATGATATTGAAAGATATACGCAATTTTAGAGGTGTTTTAAAAATGGTCCAGCTCATGTAAATTTTTACATTGAGATGTAATATTTTGGGAATCATATAAGAACATACTAATCTTCATTTCTAGATGGGTAAATTTGCAACTTTTCGTAAGGCACTTTAATATACATTCGTGTATTTTAATATGGGATTACAGTTTTTGATAATACCATGGGTAAAAAAGTGCCAAAAAATGGGTAAAAGTTGGAAATTACATTTTCTTCAAACTTAATGATGAGTTTTCAATTATATTAAACCTGTCCTGAGTGAGAACTCACAGGAGGGACTTCAAATAGATTTTTTAATATACAGTTGCCCAATAAAGTCTACACACAGTACCATAAAAGGATTTTTAAGGAAAAATAAATTTTAAATCTTTTTTTTAGCTATATCATCGTATTTAGATAAAGTTTTTAAAATAATGTATACAATTACACAATTTATATGAAATTATTGTACGAAAATGGCTATTTTCTTAACCTTGTGCCCAAAAAATTTTACATACAGTAAAATACCATCATTAAAAATAAAGCAAAAATCACATCTCTATGTAACGGTATTTCATTTTGTAACTTGGTTCATCACCGTAGATAAACGCGAAGCAAATAATTTTAATAATTTGTTAAGTTTAGCTGAAAATGTCAAACAAACGTAAAGAAATTTCTCAAGATATTAGAAAATTGATTGGAAGAAAAATCCTACGCAGAAATTGGCAAAATTCTTGGAATAAGTCGTTCAACAGTTCAAACTATTGTAAAAAATTACAATAGAAATAATACAACAGAAAATAAGCCCAGATCAGGTAGACCAAGCAAGCTTTCAGAGCGGGAAAAACGAAATATTCTCATACTCGTGGCAAATGAACCCAGAATAAGTGCCGTTAATATCGCAAAAGATATTGAAAATACTAACCACATTAGCATTCATCCCGAAACTGTGCTAAATGTATTACGAGCCAACAATTTTCACAGTCGTATTCCACGAAAAAAAAACATTTATTAGTGAAGTTAATATGAAAAAGCGCCTCGAGTTTGCAAATCTCCACAAAAATTATGGTATGGACTATTGGAAAAATGTCATATTTAGCGATGATTCTAAATATAACATATTTGTATACGACGGAAAGCAAAAAGTCTGGAGAAAACCTAACACGGCAATGGAAACTAAAAATTTATTGCCAACAGTGAAACATGGAGGAGGATCTGTCATGGTTTGGGGACGCATGGCAGCTGCTGGAGTAGGAAACTTGGTCTTCATTGACACAAAAATGTCTTTCTTTTGAAAGAAAATTTGAAGGCATCCGCTGAGAAAATGGGTCTTTCAGGCAAATGGATCTTCCAGCAAGATAACGATCCGAAACATATTTCACAAATTGTAAAGGAATGGCTACTGTATAACGTCCCCAAACAACTGCATTCTCCTCCACAATCACCGGATTTGAATCCAATTGAAAATATTTGGGATGAATTGGACAGACGTGTTCGAAAAAATAAAATATCTAGCAAGGAAGACCTCAAGAGAACTTTAGTTGAGCAATGGAACGAAATTGGAGCAGATATTACCGAGAAATTAGTGGCTTCAATGCCAAGGCGTATACAAGCAGTCCTAGATGCAAAAAATTAGTTTTCAATTTTATCAACAAATATTCAAAAAAATAATATGTAAAATTAACTGTATGTACACTTTTCTGTGATATTTTTATAACTGAATTATGTTTTTCGTTTATAAATTAATTTTAAGACCAGAAACTTTTTGAATTATTATTTAATTTTAATACTTATTTTTGTAGAAAATATATTTTTTACATTAAACTTACAAATACTGCGTTCAATCAAAGAAAACTAAATTTTTAATACTGTATGTAGACAACTGTATATATGAGCCATTATCAAAAATTTTAGCCCTTCAAACAAATAAATATCGTCCATTCCACGAAAGAACGCCCAAGAATATTTTATTTATCTTCAAATTTTAATAATATTTTGCATACGCATACCCTATAGAACCATTTTAATATCTCCATTTTTATTTTTTTTTAATTTTGAAAAATTCGCGAATTTATTCGCGATTTTGATTTTTCAAAAAATGAAAAAAATTACAAAAGTGTCTAACTTTATACACTAATATCTCAAAAAGATGTTAACGGATTTTAATGATTTAAATTGCATATTTAAGAAGAATAAGTCCACTATAAATGTAGTAATTTAAACATAATATTATCATTTACAAATGCATTCATAATGAAAATGCAATTTTTGTATGCATTTTTGAAAATTTGTTTTTCTTCTTCTGATATAAAAAACATTATATTTGCTAAAAATTGCATTATAAATTGTTCTGGAACAAAATGGTTCACTATTTTAAAAAAAATTTTAATATTTCTTAAAATTTTTTCATACAAAAAATTTGTTTTTTTTTAATTTTTATGAGCTTATTTTAAAATTAATTTTAATCATAATATTTCATAATTTGTTATTTGCTGTAGAAAACCTACTTGTCCCAAATTAGCAAAAATCATTAGCAAAAAAATATTTTTGATTTATACAATATAATTTATAATATTTATTGTAATAAACTTTACACTTGTTTTTAAATCAATAAAATCCCACGTATAGTTAAGGAGTTATAAATATTTAAAGTTACATATTACTAAAAAAGAATAACCAAAAAAATTAAAAATCAAAATTTTTTAAAAAATTCACTTTTTGAAAAATTAAAATCGGGAATAAATTCGCGAATTTTTTAAAATTAAAAAAAAATAAAAATGAAGATATTTAATGGCAACATAGGTTATTTTTGTACCAAATATGAACAGAATCGGATGACCCTCCGTAAAAAATTGGAATTTTTTATAAATCTTTACTATAAAATACCTCAAGTGCAAAATTGAGTACGTGCGAGTTGTTTTCGTTTTGTTGGATTTTTTCTTAGAGCTTGATGCTTTTGTTTTAAAATTTTAAATTATTTTATTAAATACTAAACATAAAATAAATTAAAGACAAAATTTTTGGATTTGCTTTATTATTTAAATTTTTATGCAATGTCAAGTGCACAAATTACAAACATGTACTCATTTGTGCTCCCCACTGTATATATATATTCTTTTTTGAATAACTCAGTAGATTTTGTTATAACGCGTATAATTTAACATTTACCAGAACTGTACATAACATTTACCTTGTTATGCTTAATAAAAATTCTCTCAAAAAATTTTGAGAGATAAACATTTTATTGACCAAAAAAAAAGGATCACAATATTAGAAAGCATTTCTATGTAATAAACTCTAACAAAATATATTTTCAATCAACTTAGATTCGATCCAAATTTTTCACAAAATTTTTAAAAATCGCGATTTTTATTGAAAATAAAATTTGTAAAATTTGACTGGGAAACCCTAAAATATGCTGCACTAATACCATCAAACATTGAAAATATAAATTTCATTTGAATAACTCAGTAGGTTTTGATATTATGTGTAATTTTGACCAGAATTGTACATAAATTTCTAGTTTGTAAAAATTTTTATATGTTCAACTTAAAACCGCCATCGCGCCCCTTACGTGAAATGATTAACGCGAACTGATTCTAAATGCATTCAAGTCACTTTATATGTATACAAAAGGATTTTAATGTGCCATCAAAAAAAAATTTAAATTTTTTTGAAGGGCTAAAATAAAAAATTTTTGATAATTGCCCATATATATATATATATATATATATATATATATATATATATATATATATATATATATATATATATATATATATATATATATATATATATATATATATATATATATATATATATATATATATATACAGTATCGGTCATCTAATTAGCCCACCCAACCAGAATTTTTTTTGGACTTAATTTTCTTTTTCTTGAAAAAAGTTTTTAATTGTTTTATTAATTCAATATATTGACCATTATGTACTTAATACGTTGCAGCCAAAACTTGGATTAATTAACTAACACTTTACGCAAAAACATTGTTTTATTAAATATTCCTATAAAAATCAAGGACAGCTAATTAGCCCACTTACACTATTTATTACGAAAAATCTAAGCAAGCTTTGAAAAAAAGTAATTTTTCATATGGATTACAATTTAAAAATAGAAGTACTGCAATTTTCGTAAAAAATTTCATATCTAAATTGGTTAAAACGCCTTATATTTCGAATATTCGACATTTAATAAAAATCGCGAAAAATGTAAATTAAAATATTATGAAATTTTATAGAAACCTTGATAGTCCTTTAATTATGGTAAAAAATCATCTATAACATCGAAAGCAATAAATTCGTTAACTAAAATTACGGTTTGAGTTACTCCGCGAATTTAGATGATCAAATAATCAGCATTTAAGTGAGAAAAATCTTTTCCAAAAGAAAAATAAAAGTTGAGAAATCATTTTAAAATTGATAAACTATCTAATAATATTTAATAGACATTATATCGATACTATCTAGTGCAAACAATTGCTAGTGCGAGGTATTAAAAAGTTTTATTAGTATTCTAGTTAAAAAGAAAGTGTAAAATCTTACCTTAACATTGCAAAATTGAAAATAACTTTGATTAAATCATTCGTCTAGGTAACTTATTGACAAATATTTTATGCATCTCATCCAAGCGGTTTCTTTAGATAAAATTCTTTGTATTTTTGTTTACTGCTATAAAGAACTTACTTTCTTTTTTGAAACATCTATACTTATGATGCTTTTTATACTATATAGTATAACATTTGGCAATTGGTTTTAGTTTTAGTAGATACTTAAGTACATTTTAAAGCGTTTTTTATTCGCCACAAATCTTTTAAGTCAGAGTTTCATTGCGAAATTTATGATTATTCTATTTTGGAATTTCGCAATTTAACTAAGTTTTTTATTTCTTTGCACAGCGCTGAGGTTTTTGAATGATTTATAATACTTTGGAGTATTATTGACGATAATGTAATGATTATCTAACCTTTCTAACCAATTTTCTTAATGGATTTAATCGATTTTGACCACTTTGTTTGTGTTGTCGAATATTAGTATTTTAATGAATGTTTCCATGAAATCTTCCCACAAAAATTATGTTAAATTAATTAAAATTACTTTATACTTAGAATTTTATATTAAAACATAATTTTTTTCAGAGCTTACTTAGATTTTTCGTAATAAATAGTGTAAGTGGGCTAATTAGCTGTCCTTGATTTTTATAGGAATATTTAATAAAACAATGTTTTTGCGTAAATTGTTAGTTTATTAATGCAAGTTTTGGCTGCAATTAATTAAGTATATAATAGTCAATATATTGAATTAATAAAACAATTAAAAACTTTTTTCTAGAAAAAGAAAATTAAGTCCAAAAAAAATCTGGTTGGGTGGGCTAATTAGGTGACCGATACTGTATATATATATATATATATATATATATATATATATATATATATATATATATATATATATATATATAATTATAACTGGGGGATACACAAGGGATAAAAATATGATTTTTGCTTTTCAAAAAAATTGTGTCTTATTTTTAATGGTACTTTTTCAATTTTCTATAATTTTTAAGCCAAAAATATTAAATTGAAAATAAATGGTCCCAATTGAATGAAAATCTGTAAGTGGGACTTTGTGGTACTTTTATGTCCACATGTTTTTTTTTTTTTTTTTTTTTTTTTTTTTGTCTTGTTTATAGCAAAATCTGATCATTTGGAAATCTGTTTTGAAAAGTGGAGTGAATTTTCTATCGTCCCATCAAAAAATATTTGCAGTAGTAACGATAATAAGGAAATCTGTTTTTGCGTTGTAAGGAGCATATAGGGGAATTACTCAGCATTTGTTGCATCAAAAAATGGTAAGTAAAAAACTATATAGAAAATATGGCTGGAAAAATAGGTTGAAAAAATAGATATATAACCTATCTATGTAGACAAATCTCTTTTTATAACGAGTAGCCTATTTATTTTTTATAATAAATGAACGAAGTTTTTAAAAGGGTATTTTTACATCCACTACAAAATTACAATTTTGTAAATTCTGCTTTCGTGCTAGTCATTATTGCATCGTGTTAGTCATAATTTTTATTAAAATATCTATAAGTAAAAAAAAAAAAACCAAAAGATGTATAAATAATGCTGTAAAAAAAAAATTCACATCTTCTAAAGTAGAAATGTTTGTTAGTTCCCAAAGATGTCAACAATGCTTTGAAGTTAGTTTTGTTTTTGATTTAATACTATAAAAAAATAATTCAACATTTAGAATAATCCTAATTTTGTTTCTTATATTTTTTTACACCAATTTTATGTTCACATGAATAAATAACAGTTGGTCAAATTTTATATACAATAGAATTTTCCTAATAGGCTGGTTATTAGGTTATGTAATTATATATTAATATTAAAAACAACAAAATACATTACCTGATTCAATTTTTATTATTTTTTAATATTATAAATAAACAGATAATCACATAATCTATAAACAAGTGTATGAGTTGGGCAAAGTTGGTTATTTGTAATAATGAACTTTTCTGTTTTTAATATAACAACATAATCACATATCAGATGAATTTAATTTTGAAAGTAACAAACCTTTCAAAAAGTCTTCAAATCCAAGAGATTCATATAACAAAACTAAAAGTAATGAAGATTTGTTAAGTACTTTTAATGAAAATCTATAAAATTTTTCAAAAAATAATTCGATGACTGAATCCTAAAATACTTCAAAAGTACCACCGTCAACTCCTCAATTATTTAAAACGCCAAATTTTGCGGCAAATATTGAATCGTTAAACGAAGAAAATCTTTGCAGTTTGGATAAATTTCGAAATGTACCAACCCGAAACAAAGGAAAAAACATTTTTTTCAAAAAATGGTAAAGAATTTAATAAAGTGATTCTCATTCTCATTTCGTTCGCAGTTAAAAAATCAGTATTGACAAAAAGTATGATTTTTTATAACTAAAATTCGTTTCGAAACTTAATAAAGTTTATTTATTCGGGTATGTCAAAGAACATAAATTCATTAGAAAATAAAATCGTTTTAAGAAAATTAAAAAATATAACAAAGGAATTGTATTTTCACCGCATTTAAACGTAAGAAATCTTTAAAAGTGAATGTTAACAAAAAGGGATGAGATATTACTTTAATTTAAAGCAACGTCAATCAATTTCTTAAGATATTTAATAATTTTTTAAACCGCCAATAAGTGGACAAAAACTCTATATTTTTAAAATACAAACAAAAAGTTTTTAAGTTAATTCAGAACATATTTTTCGTTCGTAATTTTTTTTTTTTTAATATTTTTCGTTAATCAATTGGCATTAATGTAGAAATGAAAAATTTTTTGACGTTTTAAATTTGTTTACATTTTTGATGACGTATTTGAGCTGAAGAAACAAAACAAAAACTTTATTTTATAAAATTTCTCCGGAAGTGAATATTTTCGTATGTCAAATTTAAAGAATGTTTAAATTATTTACAAAAGGTAAATTTATGTACACATCAGCTCAAAATAATATATATACCTTGTAGGATGATATTAAAGTGGTGATAACTTCCGAAAATTCTTCAGAAATACCTCGAGTTTTTTTTTAGTAAAGAATATGTTCTGGAAATGATATATTATTGAAAAATATGACAAGTATATGCATGAAAATTGATTTAAACATACGTTTTCGATTTAAATACCATAATAGATACTGTTAATTTATTTATTATTTTTTATAAGTCTATTTCATTGTACTTGTTTTGGACCATCTTTCTCTCCTATTTGGCACAATAATTGTTTCATCCAATTTCTATGTAAAAATGCTATTGCCACTTGAATATCATCCTATAAGGTGTATCTATTATAGTGAGCAGATTTGTAAGTAAAATTTATTTTTAATTATACAATGTTGAAAGGTTTCTTACATTTAAATGCGACCAAAGTATCAATTCCACTTAAATATTTGTATGTGAAATGAAAACGAAAAATTTTATTCGTTTCTCATGAGAGATAAATACGATTTAATTTTAAATCGAAGTTTTGTTTCGTTATGATAATACTAAATTTGATATGATTTTTATTAATATATAATATTAGAGTGGTTCAAAAATATATAGAATTTTGAAACTGTACATTTACAGTTACGGAGAAAAAATAGGGTCAAGAATATATATTTGACATTTTTGGAGTTTTCGACTAAACTTTATCCAAAACAATAAAACTTAGTGCCAAATCTTTGAAAATATATTGAATTGTAAATCTATGCAAAAATAATATATTTTAATAGCCCAAATACATCGTCTCAAGCGCAAAATTCCTTTTTCAGTGCGGACAAAAAAATAGGTTCAGAAGTATTAAGCTATGTTCGAATAATCAAATATTTGACCAAAATGGTGTAACCACCGTACAAAACATTTTCTAACTCCTCCATTTTAATAGGAAAATATTTTTTACTTATCGTTAATCATAGCTAACATTTAGTTAATGAGGTTTCCAAAAATGCAAAAATAATTTTTTTTTTGCCACGCCTCAAAATACCGCCCTCTTCGTTTTTTGTGTATAGCGTCACCATTTTAAGTCCGATTGCAGAATGTGATATATCATTGTTAATGGTTTAACAACTGCTTCAAATCCCTCTTTGGCGATTTTTGAATCTGACATCAAATTCAGATGTTACTTCTGCTATCTCGGATACATTTCTCCTACTTTTCAATTATTTTTATATATAATGGAAGCCCTTTATAAACCTAGCATCTTTTGCTTTTTTTTGCGATCTATTCTTTTATTCTAGGGGGTGACTGGCACAACTTTTTTTTCGACCCGCCCTAATATTTTATTTCTACGTAGACTTGGGAAAATCTTCAACGTCAATAGCGACCTCAAAATGTAGTATTTGTCCAAATTTTGTAATACTTATTTACAAATCACACCGTTCTAATTTAATGTCAAATATATTTCGAATGAAAGGTTAATGAGATGTTTTTGCGATCTAAAATCTGCTGTTTCAAATAAAATATCATTTAGATAAATTTCAACCAATTATTCGCTTGGAAAGATTAAATGCAACGTTAACAAAACCATCCTCGTATGTAGCCAATAAAAACAATTTTGTATACCCACAAACGTCTTCATTATCTAGCACGATGTCTGGTGAATCACCTCTCTCTTCTGATTTTACTAATATAGTTAGTGGGCATGCATTTAAAAAATATATTCAGAAAGCACAAACTCCAGTTTCTACTTCTAAAAATATTCCATCACCACTAAAGTCAAACCGTAAAAAACTACCTATAAGCAAAATTCGTAGAAATGTTGATAAAATGAAAAAAAAAAAAAACACATTTAAACAAAATTATGAGGAGAAGTTATGAAAAAAATTACCAAAAAAATATATCGTCATCATTTTCTGCATCTGAACCGGATATTTCCCCAGCTCATGTGAATAAATATATTAATGTTACAAATGTCTCTTCATTTAAAATACAAGATTTATTAGTATCGCCTCATAAATCCTTTGAAAAATCGTCAGCTTGTCTGAATATTTGCCTGATTCAACAAATGATAGAACAATTACCAGCGAGAATTTAAATTCTAACAACACATGCCCACAAGAAATTGAAAAAAGTATAGAAGAAATATCGGATCCCTTAAATATAACAAAGATAAACGTGCCATACAGTTCCAAATCAAAAAAAACATTTTTGTGTTTTTTGTAAAACACTACAAACAAATTTAGCGCGACACCTCCTAGTAAAACACAAGTCTGAAAAACAAGTAAAAGCCATTTTAAATTTACCGAAAAAAAGTAGGGATCGCTTAAACGTAATTAACCAACTAAGAAAAGATGGGGATTTTCTTCATAATACAACAGAAACTTTAAACACCGGTATTATTATTGTTAGCAGACAGCAACAACCCAAGTTCAAAAATGAAGTGACCGATTACGTTTGCTGCAAGAATTGTAAAGGTTTCTTTTCCAAAAAAAACTCTAAGAATACATATACGTAAATGTGGTAGCTTAAAGAAAAATGATCGAACGAATTTTGTTTCTGGTAGGAGGTTAACGCAATATATTCACGAGGAAGCCAATGAAGTCTTAAAAACTAAAATGTTTCCCATATTGAGAAACGACAAAATTACCAGTGTCATTCGATATGATGACCTCATAATAAAATATGGGAACAAATTAGCAGAGAAATATACTCTAACCCATCAACATGATATGATTCGGTCTCATTTGCGCTTATTAGGACGCTTTAAAATTGCTATTAAGGAGTTGTGCCTTAACATAGATGACCTCATAATAAAATATGGGAACAAATTAGCAGAGAAATATACTCTAACCCATAAACATGATATGATTCGGTCTCATTTGCGCTTATTAGGACGCTTTAAAATTGCTATTAAGGAGTTGTGCCTTAACATAGAAAATTTAAAAGTTACTTTTAAACCACATTTTTTTTACTCTTGTATAAAAGCGTTGCGTAAAGTAGCTAATTGGGATAAGGACTTAATGTGGTTTAAAACCCCAGCTGTAGCACAACAATTAACCTCCCTAATTAAAAAATGTGGATGTAAACAACGAACGGAGTTCATTTAAATGAAGGCTGATGATTTAAAAAAAGATTTGGATGATTTTTTACTTTTATGGGAGGAGGAAATACCAACCCTTATAAACAAAAAGGCATGTGAAGATCAAGCAAACCAGAAAAGAAACAAAAAAGTTGTTTTACCATCTAAAGAATATATACGAAAATTATATTTGTTTTTAAAAAATAAAATAATAGAGGAAATGAGGGTTCTTGAAAAAAAAATTTCCTACCAATCGTGGACAGGTTTAATAAAAGCTACATTGATTTTTATACAAATATTTAATAGACGAAAAACAAAGAAGATATTACTGATAACATAGAAGAAGATATTTTGAAGACCATATCGAAAGAGTCACTTGCATTTGCAAAGCAATCTGTAAGAATTACAATCAGAGGAAAACTCGGAAGGACGGTAAGCGTTCTATTAAGCCCGCTGTGTGTTGCGGCTATAGACGTTATAATTAAATATAGAGAGACAGCAGAGATAACAAATTCAAATGAGTATATATTTTGCAAGAAAGTTACATCGAAGCTATCCAAACAATATTATAGAGCTTGCCCGCTTCTTAAAGATTTTTCGATGGAGTGTGGTGCCGTTATACCAGAGAGTTTGAGGGGGACAACTCTAAGGAAGCACATCGCCACATATACTTCGCTTTTAAATATAGAAGAAGCTTCAGTCGACAAATTGGCTAACTTTATGGGACACCATAAAGATATTCACAAAAATTTTTATAGAATATCCATTGCTGTGGCTGAAATTACATGCGTCTCAAAACTATTGCTAAATGCTATCGGTGATGATGAGGAAGAAAATGAAATTTTGGACAATACCGTTGAGGATGAAGAGGGAAATGGCAACGAAGGAGGTTCCAATTCTGAGGATGAAAAATTTTGCGAATCTGACTTCAGCACCGTTTCTGAAAAAATACCTAAGAAAAAAAGAAGGAGCAGTAAGTATTTATGTGAAAGTGGTATGTTTCTTAATAATTAATTATGTTATTAAGAAACTTGCCATTTTTAAAACAAATTAAAGTGCTTTATTCGGTAATGCTGAGCCATTTTAGTATATAACGAACCATATTTTTTTATTTTTTTTTTTACATATTGCCCAGTGGGACCAATACCAAAATAAATAGTAATAAAACTATCTTAAATGCTACTAAACCATTACTTCTCAGAATTGTACAGCGCAACCGAATTTATCACTTTAAATTTGCATAGTAATTAAATTCACTTAATATCATTTATAATTTAAGTATATTAAAAAAAAAAACAAAACTAAATGAAATGCAAAAAGTGCAAATTTTTATTTTCATCTTTAAAGCATCTTCTTTTGGTAAAACAAAACGTAGTCGATTTACTCAGGAGGAAAGGGATGCTATTGATGAATATTTTGGTTGCCTAAAGGATATAGAGAAACTGCCTAGTCTCTCGGAGTGTATCCTCGTTATAAAAAGGTTTCCGGTCCTTAAAAAAAGAACTCCACAACAGATCAAAACATGGATTGACAACCAAAGGACGTATAAATAAAATGTATGTAAAATTAAAAAGAAATATTAAGTTTTTAGTGTACCTCTCTAGCATGCTTTTATATTATTCTCCAAATATTAGGTATGAATATTTTCATTTATGTAAGACTTAATATTTATACCCTACACCACCATAGGTGTGGAGGGTATTATGCGTTTGTGCTGATGTTTGTAACACCCAAAAATATTGGTCTAAGACCCACCTTAATTTATACCAATCGGCTTAGAATCACTTTCTGAGTCGATATAACGATGTCCGTCCATATGACCGTCTGTCCGTCCATGTAAACCTTGTAATCAAACTATAATTTTGAACCAAAAGTTATGAAATTTGGTACACAGGTTTCTTATAGTCTATGGACAAAGTCTATTGAAATTGGTTATGATCGGTCCACTATTTCACCTAGCCACCATACAAATGTCCTCCCGGAAAAGGGTTTAACGATCATAAATCCCTTAAATATGGCACATACAAGTTTTATGTAAGTCTAAATAAGTGTGCCGATTTTTAAAAAGATCGATCCATAATTACCCATAGCTCCCATATAAACCCCTTTTCAGAAAATATCTTTAACGGGCATAAATCCCATTAAAATGTTAGTATCAAGTTAATATTCGACACAAATAAGTTTTATATGAACATAAATGATAGTGCCAAATTTTACAAAGGTCGGTCCATAATTAACATAGCTCCCATATAAGGCCCTCTTTCGGGAATCACCCAAAAGTGAATAAATTCATATAAATGTCAGCATCAACGTAATATTCTGTTATTTTACACTTATGAGTATCGGTCCACATGTGACCCCATGTCCAATAAAAGACCCCTCTCCGAATTATACTGTACACAATGGTGTAGGGTATCATATGGTCGGGCTTGACCGACTATATCTTTTTCTCTCGTTTTAAAATACCTTCAATAATATGAAATTCTTTCTGGATTATGTATTGAAATAATTCTTACATCCCTTATCATCCGCCTAATAATAAGTGATCGAAAACCATATTTTGAAAGTGTACAGCTTAAGTGAACCAAATATTTTGGGGAATAGTTAAAAACATAGATTTCTAATGTTAGAGGGTCTATTTACATTTTTTTTTTTTTTATATAAAAATCAATACACTTCATTATATATACGAACTTTTTTTTTTTCTTTTTAAATTTGCGTAATTTTACATTTTTCAAGATGATTCAAAACTTGACACGTTCTTCTATCAAAACATTATGATGACACACAAATGATAACACCATTTGTTAAACTATAAAATTATGAACACTTCCGGATTGTCAACATTTGGCATTTCCTCATTTTCAATAACTACACCATTTCCAGTTGTATATATTTCAGAAATGTCTAATTATGTTTTAGAAATTTTTATTTATATATAAAGAATTTGTAACTATATATAAACAATTTGTAATTATATATAAAGAATTTGTAATATATAAAGAATTTGTAATTATAATTTAAAAATTTCCAATTATATTTTATGAATTTCTAATTATACTTTATAAATTTCTAATTATATTTTAAAAATTTCCAATTATAATTTAGAAATTTTATAATTATATTGAATATTAAGAAATTTCTAATTATATTTTATATTAAGAAATTTCCACTTGTATTTTTTGATTTTTTTTATAATGTAATAAGATGTACTGCAAAATTTGGACAGATTAATAAAAAAAAAAATATAAACAAAAAAGTTAAATTTCTAATGCATCCTCTTAAATTATATAAATTTGAGTAATGATAATTTTCCTGTAATCACATAAATGCCTCATAAAGCTAACATATTGTATAAATTTGTAGCTAGTAAAAAAAATTGTTAAACTTTGAACATTTTTTACACAACGACTTCGAAATTTTTATTTTTTAATAAAAAATTTTAATGTTTTTTTTTTTTTTTTTTGTTTTCTAACAGCCGTATTCAAAAAAATTGATGTAGGTTTGATAACGAGTTACTAACTTTTTCTTATGGAAATTTACATACAAAAAATTAGTAACTCGTTATCAAGCATACATTATTTTTTTTTGTGAATACGGCTGTAATTTTTTAAAAGAAAACTAGTATAAAAGTATTAAAAAATAAAAGTGCGAAGTCATTTACACATTTAATTTATAGTATCAATAAATATAAATTATGTAAATAAATGTTCAAACAAAATTTAAAAAATTTTTTACCAAACTAAAAATGTAACCAATATATCAGCTATGTGAAGCATCTATGCGATTATATGAAGACCCCTGTATTTTCAAACTTTTGTTTATTATCTTTTTTATTAATATTAAAATGAAAAAATAAAAACATGATTTTATTTGTTTATTTCAATTTGATATTTTAAAACAAAGTATACTAAGAATAGAAAATAGTACAACAACATTTCTCTCTCTTCACATACAAGTTCTGTGTGAATTCAACACACTTGTGAGAGAGAAAAACACAAGAAAATAAACAAACCTTTCCTTTAAAATTTAAGAAAAATTGCACTCGCGACACACTTTTTCACTATCACACCATACTTTTATATTTTTTTCATGCACTTTTATTGTATTTTTATTCCCGTAACACGAATATTTTCCACAAACTGAAAAGTATATATTTTTCAAATATTTCAATATTTTTTAATACAGATAAATTAAATAATGTATTTATTAACATATAACAAAAAGAAAAATAACATATTAACATTTCAAGTATGAAAAAACTAAAAAAAAAAACAAAACATATAACAATATCATGCTGTCAAGAAATTCTTTTTACATTTATTCTAAATGTGAGGAAAACTTCTATTTATAGAGATTTAATATTTAGTATGACCACCGTTGGCTTTTATGACTGTTTGTAATCTATTTTTCATTGAATTAATTAATTTATTAAAGTCATATTCACTTGGAATTTTATTCCATTCCTCCAATATGTATTTTTTTAAGTCATCACGGTTTTTTGGATGTCTTTTCGCCACTTTTTTCTTCAGATATGCCCATATATTTTCGATTGGGTTCAAGTATCCAATACTTTTTGGCAATTAAACAATAGCCACATTCGCACAGTGTGCTCTTTGTGCTTTGGGTCATTGTCTTGGTAGAATTTAAATTCTGGTTTATTGTCTTTTATATACCCAAATTTGTTGGCACATTGAACTAAATTGGTTTGCAAAATATTTAGGTATTGTTGCGCATCCGTGGTATTTTCCACAAAAACCAAATCTCCAACTCCTTTGTT
Source organism: Protophormia terraenovae (assembly GCA_951394005.1). Classification (NCBI taxonomy): domain Eukaryota; kingdom Metazoa; phylum Arthropoda; class Insecta; order Diptera; family Calliphoridae; genus Protophormia; species Protophormia terraenovae. The sequence goes on from OX596074.1 coordinate 34,351,591, forward strand.
TGAAATACATCCCCATACCATTACTGAAGTTTTTCCAAATTTTACGGTGGGTATAATGTTTCGATTTTCTAAGGCTTATAATATTCTATCATTATAATATAACATAATTTTAGTTTCATCATAAAATATAACGTCCTCCCAGTAATCATTGGGCTTATCCACAAGCATCGTAGCAAAAGACAACCGCTTTTCAAGATTTTGCACTGAAAGTAGTGGTTTCTTCCTTGCAGCTCTTGATGTGTATTTGTTCCTGTTTAAGGTTTGTCTTATTGTTTCATGCGATACAACAACTCCAGATTCTTCCTGAAGTTCTTTAGCAAGAGTCCTTGTAGATATTTGGGGATTCTCATTGACTTTTCTAACCATTAAACGTTCTACTCTGCCAGATATTTTACGCGGTCGACCATTTGAAGACTTTAATTCTAATCTTTCCTCCCTTTTAGCTCGATTTAATATGTTGTAGATTGTTTGTCTTTGTAAGGAAAGCATTTCCGCAATTTCTTGTACATTTTTTCCGATGTTGTGGTTATAATAAACCAATTGAATTAAATCTTTTGATGTTCTTCATCCTGGCATGTTCAACGTGTAACAAGTGAAGCACAAACAATATATTTACATACTAAAACGCATAATTTGTTGTTATGTGATTGTAAGCAAAACATTAAAACGGTAAACAAAATTAAAAAAATGTAAAAATCATTTCAAATAGCACCAGAAACGCATTTGTAAAAACATTTTCTTGACAGGTAGATTAATGGGTATGTGTTGTTTTTGTTGTTGTATCTTCATAATTTTCATTGTTATGATATTTTTTTTTTGGTAAAAACCGTTTTAAAAAAGGTTTTTTTTTTATAATTAAAAAGAAAAAAATTGCAAAAGTATAAAAAAATTACATAATTTTTTACAATAAAGTAAGAAAATATAATTTTTGTTCAATGTAAAAACATTTTCTTGACATACTGTATATTTATACCCTACACCACCAAAGGTGGTTGGGGTATTATGTGTTTGTGCAGAAGTTGTAACGCAGAGAAAAAATCTTCGGACACCCACCTTAAAGTATACCGTTCGACTCAGAATCACTTTCTGAGTCGATTTAACGATGTCCGTCCGTCCGTCTGGTCGGCTGGCTGGCTGGCTGGCTGGCTGTCCATGTAAAGCTTGTGCGCAAAGTACAGGTCGCAATTTTGAAGATAATTTGATGAAATTTGGTACATATGCTTTTTTCAGCACAAGGACGAAGCCTATTGAATTTGGTTATGATCGGTCCATTATTTCACCTAGCCCCCATACAAATGTCCTCCCGGAATAGAGTTTTAACACTTATAGATGCCTTAAAAATAGGAATATTTTAATGAAATTTAGTACATATAAGTTTTAAATCAGCAAAAATCCGTCTGCCAAATTTCATGATCGGTCCATAACTGACCATAGCTCCCATATAAACTCATCTCCCGAAAATCACTAACTTGCATAAATCCCATACAAATGTTAGTATTATGTTAATATTTAACACAAGTAAGTTGTATATAAGTAAAAACAAAATTATGTGGATGGTAATGGTGTAGGGTATCATATAGTCGGGCTTGACCGACTATATCTTCTTCTCTCGTTTTTAAATTTATTTTTGACATTCCTTTTTTGTATGTTGAAATTTAAATTGAACGAACAATGTTGCTACTTTTGGTATTAAAAATAAAACTGAATTTAAAATAATTTTTAATTATTTTCATATTTATCAACAAAAAGCAAAAAAATTTAATTATATTACTATTTGTGGATGTAACCCGCAACAAGAGATAAAAATATGCGAATATAATTGTGATGAATTATATTTAATAATTTGTAAATACTCTTTTGTGCAACTATGTATGATTATGATGTGTGGTGAAAGTGGTTTCAGTACTAATACATATAAATAACATTTGACTAACACAATCTTAAAGTTAGGTTCTTTTTGACAACAGAGTAAGATTTTTTTGACAAGCCTTCTTTTCTTAGTATTCTTCGTTTTAAAAGTTTAATCGTTGAAATTGAGACGTAAATATTTATTTGCATAATGTTTTTTGAACAAAGTTTGACAAATATTTAAAAGCTTGTATATTTACACAGTTTATGAGCTATACGAGAAAATTATTTGATTTTATGAAAACTACTAGTATATTTTTTCAAATAAAAAAATAAGTGAGATTAGAAAAATAATTTTATATATTTTTTTATTAATAGAAATTTATTTAAAAAAAAAAAAATAAAAATCTCATATACATAATTGCTAAACTAATTAAAAAAAGATAGTTATGTGAAATAAAAACAAAACGTTTTCTGTTGCCTGATTAAAACTATTTTATATTGTTTATTATTTACAACACATTTATTATATTAAAAAATAAATAAAATTTGTAATTTGTTAAGTTTTTGTAAATAATAATTACATATTTATAGTTATAAGCAATAAAATGAAATGAAAAATTTTAGAATGAACTATTTATTTCTTATTAAAAATACGGTTTTAAAATATTTTTGTTATCATTAAACAAATTCAAAATATTTTTATAGAAAGAAACTATAAAAATATTGTGCAAACTCTACAAAGTTTTTATTTTTAGTTTTAAATGAGTACGATTATATCAACTTTCCAATCCCTGTATTCTGCAAGAAATGTTAATGGCTGAAAATATTTAATACAGTATAAACTCTGATTATTCGGTAATCTGGGCGAGTCACGTTCACCTTCATTATATGTATGTCAAATTTTATATACAGTGTCTCACTAAAGTATTTGAATTTTTTTAATTAATAATTAAAACGGTTTAATTACGTGATTTAAAAAAATTAATTCTAGATTTATTAACTAAATTGTATTTGTCTATTTGTTAACTTTATAATGCAAAAAACTGCAATCAAAAATATTTCATTGTATCCAAGTTATTCCAGAAAGAGTATGAAAATTCATCGAATTTCATCAAAAGTATTTGAATTTTTATCACCTTTGTTTTTAAAAATGTCAAACAAAATACAAATTGGAGAAATTCATGTATTTTTTATTAATAATTGGTCACAGGTATCACAATTAAATGTTTACTAATTTATTTCCCCAATTCGGAGTAAAATTTTGGGGGATTTTTGGTCCAATTTTATATTTAATGGACTTAGAAGGTTGATTTAGAAAGAACACGCCTATTTTTTTCTATAAATGACAAATACAAAATTTTTTTTGTCATTATAGTAAAAAAAATAACAAGGTTTTATTTCCTTATGAGTTTTTTTGTTAAAACCCCATATACGAAAGGTCCAAGTCGATAATTATGAGGGCATGGCACCATTAAAAATAGAATACCTCAAATATCAAGCCCATTTTGGTACCCTACGTATCAAAAATTTATTTCAAAATGTTGGGGAATATCTTCCCGATATATAGCCAATTATAAATTTAAAGGCTAAAATACCTGATTTTATGATATAACTCCAAAATATACCCCGACATAATTGTACTTGGATTTATTTTTCTAATTACTTAGCCATATTATTTTTGGATCAATAACTTGCAGTCCAGAAATGTTGGAGCGAAAAATTTTTAACTTTATTTTCATCAACATAAGTAATATTAACAGAATAGTAAACTTTTTCGGGTATTTTTACCTTTTTATAGTTTCCCGTATACCTTGAAAGTTATATAGTTATGTAACTTAAAATACGCCTTTTGTCCCGTTTTACAATATGGCTCCAATTTCTCTGTATTTTTGTAGCCGGTATCTTAATCTCCCATTTAATAACAGCTAATACATACAGAAACACAATCTGAAAGTTTTGTTAAAATATGTGGACCAATACTTCAGTAAAATAGGCTCAATATTGAAGATTTTTTAATTTTTAACAACATAATGAAACTACGTACCCCACTTGGAATGTCAATATTTAGAACTTTTGCAGTAAAAATTATTTTTCGAAGACATGAAATAGTCCATTTATATTTTCGAATAAAACAAATTAAATTTAAGAAATAATTTGGGAAAAATTACCCGATTATTCCAATTTTCCCTTTTGTAAGATACATGTAAAGAAACTTCGCTTAATTTCTCTAAAATTGTACCCCCAAATTTATAAAAAGAATTAGTAAACGCTTAACACTAATACTTAATAACAATTAATATAAAAAACATATCTTTTTTTTTTTCTTTTTGTATTTTGAGTATCTTCAAAAATAAAAAATTAAAAAATTAAAATACTTTTGTGAGGTACCTGAAATGACTGCACGTGTTATTTTTCTCAATTTCTCGGAAACGATTCAACATTTTGTGCTACTTTTTGCAGCATTTGGTAGAAGACAACTCAGGCAAAAAAATCCCATTCATAAAAAAATTATTATTTTTTATTTACCTAATTTTATAACTAAAAAAACCTCATTTTTTTATTTAAAAACTGAAATTCACTAACTTATGTGAGACACTGTATATGTATGTACTTATGTATATAATGCAAAAGTTTTGGGAATAAATTCGTTCCAGATATGTAACCATGTTTTTTGTGTATATTAATATCAAATTAAAACAAATCTTAATAAACAAATGTCTTCAATAAAAACAGATACATTTATAAAAAATAATATATTGAGTTTATTTTCTGTAATAAAGACTTTTAAATAGTTTATGCCCTTATTTGTGAATAAAATTAAATAAATCACTGTTTATACGAAGACAGCTGATAGATAATAAAAATTAATTAGTTCTTTTGTAAATTATTTCCCTCATTTTTATTTTTTTATGACACTAAATAGTTCTCAATTTCTAACATTTTTGAAAACACAAAAGAATTAAAAAAATCAACATATTACCCTTATTTGTGATCGTTAATTAGGAATCGTTTTCGTGAGTTAGTAAGTTATAATAAAAAATTAAAAGGCAATATTTTACATATTTTTTTACAAATAAGAGATACGTATAAATTAGGTATATATTAAACTAAATAATAGTAGGAAAAAGAAATTCATAAATGGTTTATACAAAAGGAAAATTTTTAATATCTTTATTGTTTTAAATAAGGGGACTTAAAATTTTCCAATATAGTTTAAGATAAGCTTTTTTTGGAAAAATTTAAGGGTATATAGTAATTCTTTTATAACCCAATCGTTATTGATTATAAAATAAAATCGAAAATATTGGAATAATTTTTCAACGTTTCCTTTTTGTATAAATTTGTATTCTATACAACTTTGTCTTGATAATGCTTAGTAAAAGACGCCATCTTGATTGTTTTTGGTACTTTTTGCTTGGTTTATTTTGACATACGTTTTCCCCTATAACTGATAGAGATAAAAAATTATCTGCAATTTTAAAATTTGACATTTTCTTACCACAAATTTCTCAAATGTAGACTCAAAGTTATAAAGATAAAAGTTTGACGTTTGGCTTGATAAAAATTTGTATAAAGTAGACTCAAAGTTAGACAAATCTATATCATGATAAAATTTTACGTTTGTCTCGATAAAAATTTGTCTAATGTAAACTCGCAGTAATGTTGTAATAATACCGACATATTCAGTCTACATTGGACAAATTTTTATCCTAATAAAAATTTTACGTTTTTCTTAACAAAAATTTATCTTATACGAGTTGTAAACCAGTTACTTCGCGGAAATTTCTTATAAAACTATACTATATAATAAATTTAAGCAAGAATTCCTAACTCCCGTGGGAACATTTTTCATAATGGTGTTGTGTCGGAATTAATAACAATAAACTTTTAAAGTTTTTTATAAAAAAAATACCAAAAATTATATAAAAAAGTAGGATTTTCGAAAAGTACAAATGACATATGATATATTTCTGATAAAAAAAATATAATATTTCAAAGTTATTTCTGTGCTTTTAGTTTAGAAAGTTCGTAGAGTGCCAATAAAGTACAAATTTTCAAATCATTAACGTTCGAAAGTTAAAAAAACTACCAAAGTATTTCTAAAACTACATTTTAGTATAAAATAATGAAACTAATAGACCTGAAGAATTTTCATTCATAAATAACACTATGCAACAGTATTTTTGGGGGCGGAATCATTTTGATTGCAATTGATAGCTCTTGATATGTGTTACAAACCCTCCAAAGGATTTTTCGCTGGAAGGCAAAATTTTTGTTTTATGACCAGTTAAACTTTTCTATTTTTGCACCAAAGTAGTTTGGAGGGTTTGTTACACACATCAAGAGCTATCAATTACAATCACTTAGGACCTTACATATTTATTTTGAAGTTTCTAAGGATGAATATTACACAACATTCAAAAAATACTATTAGAATAACGAAAAAGTACCCCAAATTCCTTTTTTATGGATTTTCATTCACTTAGGACCACAATTTTTAATTACATGTTTCTAGATTGAATATTATAGAAAATTCAAAAAGTACCATTAAAAGAACAAAAAAGTACCACAAAGACCCCTCTTGTGTTTTCTTTCCCACATAGGTCCATGTACATATATTTAATTTCATGTTTCTACGTTAAATATTGCAGGAAATTTAAGTGCCATTAGAACAACAAAAAGTCCTACTTGAATTCTTACCCACAAGACAATGTATCTTTAAGTACCAAAAATTCCAATCTTGTGAATTCTTATCCACATAGCACTACATTTACTTAATTTCATGTTTCTAGGTTTAATATAATTGAAAATTCATTATTGAGTTGGAACAAAATATAATTACCCGTTCTTACCCCATTTATGGTACTTTTGATGAATCAAAACTTGTATTCCAATGTAAGTAAAAACATGTGTTCACAGTTTTTTGCGCGCCTTTCATAATGAAAAGTGGCCGTTTGTAAAAATACCTATCCTTAATTTGCGGTCCACACGAGCCTTTTTCATGCTCGCATATTGAACAAGAGTTGTGCGCACATGCATTTGGATAGTGTGGACCCAAGTTGTTCATGTTTTGTTCTTGTTCGCACACCGTTGTTCGCACAATTGTTCGAACAACCATGTCTGCCATCAAACGTCATTTTATACGCGGAAGAATAGGCGCTGCATGTAAAAGTATCGAAGCGACACAGACGGCAAACAAAAAATTATGATTTGTTCGACAAATGTTCTGCCCACAGAAAACAAAATGAACAAAATTGTGTGTGTTGCTCTGCCGACGTTTTGTTCTTGTGCGAACAAGAAAAAGGCTAGTCTGGATCATAGTAAAATAATAAAGTACTCGCACATCTAGAAAAACAAAAATTGCTTGTATTTTGTTAGTGTAAAACTACTGCCCACAATGTCAGAATGCTTTGAACGGAAAAATGAGAGAACGAAAGAGAGCAAGAGAAAAAAACTCAAAAAATATTTTACATGTGAATACAAAAACAATTTGACAGTACCGCGAGGTTTGCCAATGAAAAAATTGTAAAACAGCTGGTCTTACGAGTATACTTTATTATTATACTATGGTCTGGATGTAGCGTAAGAAGTAATATTTCTTATATATAGAGTTTGACCTTTAAATGAACTAGATTGACACACGTAATCCCTTCATAAAACGTTTGGCGCCAAATGTATATCAAAGTCAGCAACATATATATTTAGAACGCCGTTAAAAATTTAAAAATTATAGTGAAAGTATGGCATCACTACCAACCACGAATTTATTTTTAAATGAGAATTTCGGACATAAAGGACGTATATATAAATGAAAGGACACGTAAGGATAATAATTTAACCATTGTAGATTAAATTTTAACAAAAATCTAAAAATTTAAAAAAATGTCCCCAAAGTATCATGTTCCCAAACTAAACTTAAGATATATGAAAAGTCCCGAAAGTATGCAAATGTCCTCAAACTATGCGGTAGATTGAAAAACTGTCCCCAAATATGCGTTATGCATATATATATATATATATATAAATATATAAGGATGCAGGCATTTCTATTTTATTTTTTGCCTGTTTTGCTAAGGCCCGAGCAACCCTTGCACAAATTCTACTTACAGTTGTTTGGGAAAATCCATTTAAATTCCCAGCATCGTCCTGGGACTAAAAACATATTAATATATTCTCAAATAGTAGTAATGGAATTCCTTGCATACTTACTTCCCTACGACCCCAACAACGCAAAGCTACTAAGACTTGTTGCTCTACTGATGTTCCGCATCCTCTAGGATCAAGGGCAATATCTTTTTTAGTTAAATTGATTATTTTTTTTACACTTTCTTTATTAAACCGATATTTCCTTTTTAAACTCCTTGTCCGGGATGAGAAAAGGATATATTTCTTCCTTGTAAAATCGCGGGCACCGGTAGTTAGAATATCGCTTTATTAGTTCTTATAAAATCATAACAATTTTTATTTTTTATCAATTATAATTGTACTTACCAATTCAAAAAACTCACAATATAATAAAAAAGAAATATATACAGTGCTGTGCAAAATAATAGACTTATTTTTATTTGGTAAATATTTTCCATTATGAATGATATTTAAATTTATTTTTTATTTATTTAAAAACTGTACTAAAAGATACACTATCCACATATGTTTTTGTTTTTTTATGACTTTATTTAAATAAAAAATAAATCATTTTCCTATGATTCAAAATAATAGACTTATTCAATATTTCTTAAACAAATATATATTTTTTTCATTAAAGACTAAAACAAATTAAATTTTCTACTAATATTGAATATTATAATAATATGCCAAGTTAATTCAATAACCTGAATGACCGCCATTATTGTTTAAAATGCACTGAACTCTTCTGGGCATTGATTCTATAAATTTTTGGCATTTTTCTATAGAAATTGCCTCCCATTTCTTTTTAACATCTTTCCAAAGTTGATTTTTATTCCGAAATGTCTTCCCATCTAGACCTCTCTTCAGTTCAACCCAAAGGTTCTCAATAGGATTTAGATCCGGTCACTGTGAAGGAAATTGTAAAACAGATACATTGATAGTGCTTAGGATCATTGTCCTGTTGTAAAGTCCATTCTGGTGGCATATTGTTCTCCACATAGGGTAGCATAATATCCTTCAAAATATCACGGTACATTTCTTGGTTCATTATTTTTGTGATCTAATAAAGAGGGCCAACACCATGCCAACAAAATTCACCCCACACCATTATACTTCCTCCGCCGTGTTTTACAATCTTTTTTGTATAACGATCATCTAGTTCCTTTCCATCTGGTCATCTAACATTTCTGCGACTATCTGACCCGAACAAGTTAATTTTTGTCTCGTCGTTCCATAAAATGTTCTTAAAATTATCAACTTCACTATTTTTAATTTTTGTAACAAATTTTTTTCGAGCTGCTTAGTTTTTTGAGCTTAAAAATGGTAACTTCCTGGTGATTCTACTTAGCAAACCTTTCTCTAAAAGTTTTCGTCGGACTGTTGAAGCACTAATTATGTTACCTATTTCTTCAGAAACGGCTTTTGAAGATAGAAATGGCTGCTTCTTCACTAGAAAAGCTATCTGTGAATCCGTGGTAGCGGTTATTTTGCAAGGTCTACCACGTGTTTCTTTTGATGGCTTCCACTTGATCGCGTTTCTTATGAAATGATGAGGCCTTCCAAACAATTCCGCAATAAAATCAAGTGTTTTTCCTTGGTCACGTAATTATTTCACTATTCGCCTTTCTTAAGGAGTGCTATGTACATTACGACCCATCATTTCGTAAAAATAATATTATTTTATAATATTTTTTCAATAATATTTCATTTACCTTACATTTAATTATTTTCAGAAAATTTTTTTTTTTAACTTTTCTTGAAATGTTTACGAAAGCGCATAAAGGAAAGAAACTTCTTAAAAATACCCATTATTTTTAGTATTGACAATATCAAAAATAACGGTACCAAAAATTCCTAAGCGAATGTTTTTTTAATAGTGTTAAATCGAAGAGAAAATATTTAATATACATAGCCTATTATATTGCACAGCACTGTATATATATATATATATATATATATATATATATATATATATATATATATATATATATATATATATATATATATACACTTTTTACAATTTGTAAACAAACTAGAAATGTCACTTTAAATTGTGTTAAAGTAGCCTTGAGGCTGCATTAATTTTTTAAAGCTTACAAAAAGTTTATTAAAGGTTTATTTAGCTAATTTTACTTTTTGAATGCAACATTAAGGAATTTTGCTTAACCATGGTTAGAAAAGCTGTGGTAAGTTTTTGTGAAAATGTTTATTTATTCTATTTCACAATATATAGTGTTCTATCACTATTACACATTGCACTATACGGGCTTCTCAAAATTACACAACACTGTTAATATTCGTCAATCACTATTCCATAAAAAGTTTATTCACATACTTCCAAATCCTAATGTATATAATAAAAATGTGGTGTAAGTTTGTTTGTTTGTTTGTGCGTCAAGCACGTCTAAACGGCTGAACCGATTTTAAGATTTCGATTGGATGACACGCCCACATTTTACGCCCACTTTTTATAACTCTCAAACGGTTGCACCGATTTTCACGAAAATTGACACACAGATAGTATCAGTGCCGCTGATCATTATAGGCTATGTATGAACTGGGTTGGATGCCACGCCCACTTTTTATAACTCAAACTGCTGCACCGATTTTCACGAAATATGACACACAGATAGGTCCAGTACCGCTGGTCATTATAGGCTATGTGTGAACTGGGTTGGATGCCACGCCCACAGTTTACGCCCACTTTTTATAACTCCCAAACGGCTGCACCGATTTTCATGAAATTTGACACACAGATAGTATCAGTGCCGCTGATCATTATAGGCTATGTATAAACCCACATTTTACGCCCACTTTTTATAACTCTCAAACAGCTGCACCGATTTTTACGAAATTTTATACGCAGATAGTACCAGTTCCGGTGGTCGTTATAGGCCATAAATGAAATAGGTTGAATGCCACGCCCACATTTTATGTCCACTTTTTGAAACTCTTAAATATCTGCACCGATTTTCGCGAAATTTTACACACAGATAGTACCAGAGCCGCTGGTCATTATAGGCTATGTATGAACTGGGTTGGATGCCACGCCCCCATTTCCTGCCCACTTTTTCAAACTCTTAAACTGCTACACCGATTTTCACCAAATTTGACACACAGATAGTACCAGTATCGCTGGTCATTATAGGCTATGTATGAACTGGGTTGTATGCCACGCCCATAATTTACGCCCACTTTTTATAACTCCCAAACGGCTGTACCGATTTTAAGGAAATTTGACACACAGATAGCACCAGTAACGGTGGTCATTTAAGGCTATGTAAGAACTGGGTTCACGGCCATATTTTACGCCCACTTTTAAAAACCTCTAAACAGTAGCAAATGTTTGATATTCCCTATTAGGGGGTAGCGAAGCTCACCGGGTTACGCTCGTTCAATTAATAAATTTTAGAAACACTTCAAAACTCTTAATTTAATCTCAAGCTACATTTTTCACTTTTTCGATCACTGTTCACTTCAGAAGTTCACACTCAACTCTACTTAATTTAATTACATGGAAAGTGCCGGCTTTATATAGAAAATTTTTCAAAATCCGGGCAAAAGGCCCAGAGTTCGATTGACAATGGAAGAACTCGAACATAAGTTACAGGAAAAAGAAAAATAAAACAAAACTTTATGTTTTCTTAAATAAATATGAAAAATTAAGAAAGACTGTAGAAGAATAAATCTGCATATTGCAAAACAACGACTCTAGTGATGATTTCTCCACCGAAGATGAAATGGTGGTTGAAGAGGAAAAAGCTCCTAGGGAAGAACTTCCGAATAAAGCGGCTAACATATCTGATAACAATCGACAAAATCCTACATCTGGGGCCAATATCCCTGCGGAACCGAAGAATGCTGAGCAATTTTCACATAGCAGCAGTCAACAGGCGGAAGCTAACAATTTGGATAGAAAGAATGAGATGTCTGGTAGCAACCTACCAGACATCTCTCAACCTGGTAGCAAATTAACTAACAAACCTGGAAAAAGTAAGTCTGTGCCAGTAGTTACTACATATAATATTAATGTTAAGGATATTAGCAATAAATTATATGAAAAGCCAGGTCACAGAGATTTTAATATTAATATATTGCGGAAACATGTTACTAATATAGGGATCTGTACTCTCGAGGATTTTAGTAAACTGAAATCAATGCTTGCAGAATAAATACCATTTTTGGTTTCGGACACATTTGATGTAGATGAGGTACTGGATTATATTCGGGGTATCCATATCGATATTAAGGTTGTTGCTTTGCATAAAATAGGTGGGATAGATGGCTGTTCCAGTTAGGTAGGAAGTCTGACTTAAGAGCTTTCCGTAATATAAGGTATATTCTTCATTGTTTTGTAACCATGGTGAAGTATAAATGTCGTGATATTATACAATGTTATAACTGATCCAAAGGATCCTAATAATTATAGAGCAATATCCTTACTATCGACATTCGGGAAACTTTTGGAATGGGTTGTATTATCTGGAATACGACGGAAAATTATGGATGGAGATATCATAAAGGATTGCCATTTGGATCAAAAACAGGACATTTAACATCCCATACCCTTATGGTTTTCTCTGATTATGTGGCCAGAGGGTTGAATAATATATACCACTATAGCAGTAAGTCAAGATATATTTTAGTTGCTGCAAAAGGTCCTCGGGCGCGGAACTTTAATAGGAGACTGAACTCGTACCTGGAAGTACTGCATTTATATTTCTGGAGAGGCTGAGGATATGGAACAGATGGATCTTATCGATCAGTCTGCGAATCATTCCTAGAATGCGCCCAGATGGTAGTTTTCGAAGACCCATTTGCGAGTCTATATACCGCGGAATTGACTTCAGAAGGATTGACATATTCCTAATGGAGTTTGCCATCATATATATTGGCGGGCCACCTTTTTAGACAATGATTTGGTTAATGCATGCTTTCGGCAGATTGCCGATCTGGATACTTTGCGTCTAAACCTTTATGGGGGTGCAGGCCTACTATTATATCACAGAAGATTTAATACTCTTGATATATCGGATTTGGTTTATGACACTGTACAATTATTTTATTATTTTGTTTTCTTTTGTTTTTGTTTGTTATTGTTATTTAGTTTTAAATAAAATATTGATTAGTTTATACACAGAAAAAAGTAAAAAATGATTTCAATTACCAAAATGCTTCATTCAATAAAAAAAATATTTAAATTTGCACCTCTCACCAAAATAATAAGTTTTACCAAAGCCAAGCAATATCTCGATAGACGTCCCCGGATCTAGTCAAAGGAATGTTGTTCCTGATTCCAGCCAGAAGAAGGAAGTAACTGGTTTTAATCAGAAGAAACTACTAAAGCTAATAGGGGGAATATAAAAAGTAAGACTGTTCCAGTTGTAACAACTTATAATATTAATGCTAAGAATCTAATTAGTGAACTGGAATAAAGATTAGGTCACAAAGATTATAACATTAAGATTTTAAGTAAAAATGTGTGTGAACTTTTATACCCACATCTCTAAATCTCAGAGACCATTCTCTATTGTTTTTAAGGGTCTGTCTGATACTTTTGAAGTGCTGGAGTACATGCAGGGTCTCCATATAAACGTTAGAATAATGGGCTCACATAAACTTGGTGGGGTGAAATGGCTATTCCAACTTGATAGGGAATCTTTAGAAGTATAATTTAAGCATCGCCGTCGGGATAATACCCAATGCTTTAATTGTAAACGTTTTGGCCATATGGCCATTAATTACAATATGCCCTATAGGTGCGTTAAATGTGCTGGCTCTAATGGGCCTGGTAAATGTGGAGTTCCTCCTAGGGGTGAGAATACTGCTGTCCACGCACCGTATTACAAGACAGGCAGTAAGGAAGGTCATACGGCAGGCTCAAAGAGTTGTCCTAAACGTCAATAGCTTTTACTAAAATTGGCTGAAAAGCGAAACGGCAGCGCTACTTCTTCTAGACAATCCCCTCGGCATATGGCAATATGGTACTATAAATAGAATGTCATATGCTGCTGCTGCTAAAACTGCGACTCCAGCCAGGGTTAGTATAAGACCCAGTCCCTCATCTGGAGCAGTTGAGGGTAGTTTTAATGGGGGTATCTCACTGGCGTCTGCTGGTTCTGAATTTGATATCATTGATAAGGAATTCAGGAAATTCTTTGGCATTGATCTTCTCAACTGTCTGTGAAAATTGAAAGGATTTAATGTTAATTCTGTTGTGTCGGTACAAAAGAGGTAATTTTTGAATTTATTTTTAAAAGAACATTGATATTTGATAGCGGAACTTAAGTTATCCCCCCGACATACATTGGAATTAAGGGGCTATAAAACTTACAGAAAGGATAGGATGGACAGCGTGGTGGGGGGACTGCTATACATGTGAGGGATAGGATGATGATTGATTTAGGTTCGATAGAGAATAATGCAGTTGGGATTAATAGGGTTGGCGGTAGAGCACTCATATATTTGCATATCAACGATCACGGGAAACACTTATGATTGAGGATCTGGATCTCATCCTGGATCAATTTACTAGGGGTAGCCTTTGAAACATGTTACTAATATAGGGATCTGTACTCTCGAGGATTTTAGTAAACTGAAATCAATGCTTGCAGAATAGAGAGTAAATTATTATACTCATACTCCTAGGGCAGAAATACCATTTTTGGTTGTTGTTAATGAGCTTTCGGACACATTTGATGTAGATGAGGTACTGTATTATATGCTGGGTATCCATATCGATATTAAGGTTGTTGTTTTGCATAAAATAGGTGGGATAGATGGCTCTTCCAGTTAGGTAGGATGTCTGACTTTAGAGCTTTCCGTAATATAAGGTATATTCTTCATTGTTATGTAACCATAGTGAAGTATAAACGTCATGATATTATACAATGATGTAATTGTCAGCGCTTTGATCATGTGGTGGTTAGCTGCAATATGTCATTTAGATGTGTAAAGTGCGCTCTGTTGTCTAGGAATAATAGGAAATCTAGCGGAATGGATAAAATTCCAGGATGACTGATGGTACTACGTGGCAATATCTGGCAATCCACTGTTTAAATATAGGCTATTTTCCAACGAAATGGAAGGAGGTACTGGTAGTCTCTATTGTGAAATCTGGGTCTGATCCAAAGGATCCCAATAATTATAGAGCAATATCCTTACTATCGGCATTCGGGAAACTTTTGGAATGCGACGGAAAATTATGGATGGAGGTATCATAAAGGATTGCCAATTTGGATCAAAAACAGGACATTTAACATCCCATACCCTTATGGTTTTCTCTGATTATGTGGCCAGAGGGTTGAATAATATACAATATCGGACAAAATAAAGTTCGGTTTTTTACTCTTGCTATTTAGTTTAAAATTATTGTCTTCTAGGTTCATAATGGTCTTCATTTTTGGTGTCCATGTATTTGTCGTATTATATTCTTTAAATTAATATGCAAAAGAAGTTTTTCAAATATGTGTGTTTCGAGCTTGGTGCAAAAGTGTGATTTGGTCATGCATTTTGTGCGACATAATAAAGTGACACTTTACATTATTTCCTAAATTTTTTAAAATTTTTTGATACAAAAAATTTTCTCTATCAGGAATCAAGAAATCATACTGGATTGTGGTCGAAGACTTACTGATAATATAGCCGAATTTATCCTTATTTTTCAAATGCAATCATAATTTTAATAGAATTTATGAATAGAATAATAAAATTTAGCACTTCTTAAGAATATGCCTTCCATTTTGTATCAAAAAATTTAAAAAATTTTAGGAAATAATGCAAAGTGTCACTTTATTATGTCGCACAAAATGCATGACCAACACAACACTATTGCCCCATATTTGAAATAAACATATTTCAGAAATTTTTTTTGCATATTAATTTAAAGAATATAATATGGCAAATACCTGGACTCCAAAAATGTAGACCATTATGAACCTAGAAGACAATAATTATGAACTAAATAGCAAGAGCAAAAAACCGCACTTTATTTTGTCCGATAGTGTATATACCACTATGGCAGTAAGTCTAGATATATTTTAGTTGCTGCAAAAGGTCATCGGGCGTGGAACTTTAACAGGAGACTGAACTCGTACCTGGAAGTACTGCATTTATATTTCTGGAAATATAAATGCAGTACTGAAAATGAACATAGACAAAACGTACAGCATCATGATTAAGAGTAAAAGGGGACGCCTATATCCTAAGGGCTACATTCCCAACTTACATATTGGAGGTCTGCGAGTGAGGAATACGGACAGAATTAAGTACTTAGGCGTTCATTTTTGCGAAGATTTTGAATTCTACCGACATATTGACTTCATTTTAGACAGAGCTTATAAGGTATACTTTATGTACCAAAGATTATTGTCGGAAAATTGGACAAAACACTAAGGTCGGGGTCCTGATTTATCGACAGATCATACCACCTCTTATATCCTAAGCCTTTCCATGCTGGTTTGGGATATCGTCCCATCACATGGAGAGGCTGAGGATATGGAACAGATGGATCTTATCGATCAGTCTGCGAATCATTTCTAGGATGCGCCCAGATGGTAGTTTTCGAAGACCCATTTGCGAGTCTATATACCGCGGAATTGACTTCGGAAGGATTGACATATTCCTAATGGAGTTTGCCATCATATATATTGGCGGGCCACCTTTTTAGACAATGATTTGGTTAATGCATGCTTTCGGCAGATTGCCGATCTGGATACTTTGCGTCTAAACCTTTATGGGGGTGCAGGCCTACTATTATATCACAGAAGATTTAATACTCTTGATATATCGGATTTGGTTTATGACACTGTACAATTATTTTATTATTTTGTTTTCTTTTGTTTTTGTTTGTTATTGTTATTTAGTTTTAAATAAAATATTGATTAGTTTATACACAGAAAAAAGTAAAAAATGATTTCAATTACCAAAATGCTTCATTCAATAAAAAAATATTTAAATTTGCACCTCTCACCAAAATAATTATATCAATTACCAATAATTGTAAAAACTGACAAAAAAAGTTTTTTTCCAATTAAACAATATAAAAATTTCAATTAAAAAAATAATTAAAAAAAATATAAATTGTAAACAATATGTTAATTGAACGTTAAATGAAAAAAAATTAGTACGTTAATTATATCAATCAAGTAGATGATTAAATGAAGCAAATTAGTAATTGAAAAAAAATTTATATTGCTTTTTATTTATATTTTTTTTTATTATAACATTTTCTTTTTATATGTTCAATGAAAATATAATTGAAATTTTAGGAAATTTTTTTTTGTTTTTTATTTTCATAAATGCAAATTCTTATATTCCTTTAAACAATTTGAATGCCAATTGGTTTAAAATCTTCGGTTGCACACAGTTATAAATAGGCTTCCTTCCTATCCTAAAAAATTGCATTAGAATTTCTAGAAGGAGAGATGCTTTTTATGTAAGATAAAGGTTTAATATTTTATAACATTATTTATTATTTAAACTTACAAGATAATTACACTTCCACATTTTGTCCCTTTCACGGAACATATCAGCATATTTCCAGAAGATTTCAAACGATTTCCTGTAAGGGAAAATAAATAGTTATTATTGTTTAAAAATATGCGGACAAAACTCATTTACATATATTTTTGTATGTTGTATATTTTTATGTATCTTTTGGAAGTTAGAAGAGCAAAATAGAAGACGGATGGTCACAAAATTTACGATGGCTATTTCGTCATCGCAGGATTTAATACTTCGCACACCTTATGATGAAATACTTTGTTATATCTAGTTTTTAATGCAATGAATTATACTTACTGGATAATAAACATCAATTTACAAGCTATTCATTCCAGAAGTCATACAATTTGTTACAACTTAATAACTGGGAAGACAAAAATGACATTATCTGAGTCTCTCGTTTGTTCCTCGTATCAGCTACCAAGTCTTTTATTCTTCTGTTCGACGATCATTCCAAAAAACTGAAACTCTTTACAATTAATATTTCACAATGTATGTATGTAAATATGTACGTACCTATACAAACTGGTGTAGTACGTTAAAGCCAAACACGCTTGATGTATTTCGGACCTTTCCTTACCAAACCATCATTTAACACAATTTTTTACAAAATGTTTTCAATTTTCTTTTCATTTTAAATTATTGAACTGATGTTACATTTTTTTTTATTTTTTGTAAAAGTTTAAAACAAATTAAAAAATTAATATTTGAATTAAATTTTAGAAAAAAATCAAACAACACCATTAATAGAAAATTTTTATGTAATAATTTTTTCTGTGTAAGTTGTAAAGAAATATGTTCCCTTTTTATTCCTTTTTTGGGGAAAATAAATGATAAGAAATGAAAAGAATGAATTGTATACGGTTAAAAAGAAAGTCCTATAGAAATTTGAGAAGCTGACAGACGGCACTGATATAATAAAGTGATATATTAAACTGTGTGTGCTTTATTATAAAAATAACAGACTGTGAAAAAGTATATTATATATTGCAAAATAAACTTTTGTTGAACTCTGAATAGATGTAGTGTGGAAGGAAGTATGGATGATGACGAAAGTCCGAATCCGGGCTAAAGACCCAGAGTTAGGGTCACAATTGAAGAATTTGAACAAGTGGTAAAAGAAAAGGATAGTGAAATTGATTTTTTATCGAAGAAGTTTGATATTATTATGAAGGAAAATAATAAATTGTGTAAAACTGTTGAAGAATCGGTATGTAGAATACAAAACAATAAAACGAGTGAAGAGTTTAGTAGTGAAGACGAGATGGTTGTTGAAGAAGAGACAAGTGTGAATATCAATGAAAATAAAAAGAAATGTGCTAGTGATTGCAAATAATAACAATATTTAGCACAGTCAGTCAATTAATGCACCTGGTTCGAAAAATACTAAGGATGCCGCAAGAGTTATACCAAAGCCAAGCAATATCTCGATAGACGTCCCCGGATCTAGTCAAAGGAATGTTGTTCCTGATTCCAGCCAGAAGAAGGAAGTAACTGGTTTTAATCAGAAGAAACTACTAAAGCTAATAGGGGGAATATAAAAAGTAAGACTGTTCCAGTTGTAACAACTTATAGTATTAATGCTAAGAATCTAATTAGTGAACTGGAATAAAGATTAGGTCACAAAGATTATAACATTAAGATTTTAAGTAAAAATGTGTGTGAACTTTTATACCCACATCTCTAAATCTCAGAGACCATTCTCTATTGTTTTTAAGGGTCTGTCTGATACTTTTGAAGTGCTGGAGTACATGCAGGGTCTCCATATAAACGTTAGAATAATGGGCTCACATAAACTTGGTGGGGTGAAATGGCTATTCCAACTTGATAGGGAATCTTTAGAAGTATAATTTAAGCATCGCCGTCGGGATAATACCCAATGCTTTAATTGTAAACGTTTTGGCCATATGGCCATTAATTACAATATGCCCTATAGGTGCGTTAAATGTGCTGGCTCTAATGGGCCTGGTAAATGTGGAGTTCCTCCTAGGGGTGAGAATACTGCTGTCCACGCACCGTATTACAAGACAGGCAGTAAGGAAGGTCATACGGCAGGCTCAAAGAGTTGTCCTAAACGTCAATAGCTTTTACTAAAATTGGCTGAAAAGCGAAACGGCAGCGCTACTTCTTCTAGACAATCCCCTCGGCATATGGCAATATGGTACTATAAATAGAATGTCATATGCTGCTGCTGCTAAAACTGCGACTCCAGCCAGGGTTAGTATAAGACCCAGTCCCTCATCTGGAGCAGTTGAGGGTAGTTTTAATGGGGGTATCTCACTGGCGTCTGCTGGTTCTGAATTTGATATCATTGATAAGGAATTCAGGAAATTCTTTGGCATTGATCTTCTCAACTGTCTGTGAAAATTGAAAGGATTTAATGTTAATTCTGTTGTGTCGGTACAAAAGAGGTAATTTTTGAATTTATTTTTAAAAGAACATTGATATTTGATAGCGGAACTTAAGTTATCCCCCCGACATACATTGGAATTAAGGGGCTATAAAACTTACAGAAAGGATAGGATGGACAGCGTGGTGGGGGGACTGCTATACATGTGAGGGATAGGATGATGATTGATTTAGGTTCGATAGAGAATAATGCAGTTGGGATTAATAGGGTTGGCGGTAGAGCACTCATATATTTGCATATCAACGATCACGGGAAACACTTATGATTGAGGATCTGGATCTCATCCTGGATCAATTTACTAGGGGTAGCCTTTGAAACATGTTACTAATATAGGGATCTGTACTCTCGAGGATTTTAGTAAACTGAAATCAATGCTTGCAGAATAGGGAGTAAATTATTATACTCATACTCCTAGGGCAGAAATACCATTTTTGGTTGTTGTTAATGGGCTTTCGGATACATTTGATGTAGATGAGATACTGTATTATATGCTGGGTATCCATATCGATATTAAGGTTGTTGTTTTGCATAAAATAGGTGGGATAGATGGCTCTTCCAGTTAGGTAGGATGTTTGACTTTAGAGCTTTCCGTAATATAAGGTATATTCTTCATTGTTATGTAACCATGGTGAAGTATAAACGTCATGATATTATACAATAAAATTGTCAGCGTTTTGATCATGTGGTGATTAGCTGCAATATGTCATTTAGATGTGTAAAGGAAATCTAGCGGAATGGATAAAATTCCAGGATGACTGATGGTACTACGTGGCAATATCTGGCAATGCACTGTTCAAATATAGGCTATTTTCCAACGAAATGGAAGGAAGTACTGGTAGTCCCTATTCCGAAATCTGGGTCTGATCCAAAGGATCCTAATAATTATAGAGCAATATCCTTACTATCGGCATTCGGGAAACTTTTAGAATGCGACTGAAAATTATGGATGGAGGTATCATAGAGGATTGCCAATTTGGATCAAAAACAGGACATTTAACATCCCATACCCTTATGGTTTTCTCTGATTATGTGACCAGAAGGTTGAATAATATACAATATCGGACAAAATAAAGTTCGGTTTTTTACTCTTGCTATTTAGTTCAAAATTATTGTCTTCTAGGTTCATAATGGTCTACATTTTTGGTGTCCATGTATTTGTCGTATTATATTCTTTAAATTAATATGCAAAAGAAGTTTTTCAAATATGTGTGCTTCGAGCTTGGTGCAAAAGTGTGATTTGGTTATGCATTTTGTGCGAAATAATAAAGTGACACTTTACATTATTTCCTACAATTTTTTGATACAAAATGGAAGGCTATTCTTAAGAAGTGCTAAATTTTATTATTCTATTCATTAAATTCTATTAAAATTATTATTGCATTTGAAAAATAAGGATAAATTCGGTCATATTATCGGTAAGTCTTCAATCACAATGCAGTAAGATTTCTTGATTCCAGATAGAGAAAACTAATTAACATAAATGTAATTGTCTTTAAAGTGCAACATTTTATAATTTGACGCTAAAAAAACCATTTCATTAAACAAAATTACAATTTAGAATCAAAATAATATGAAATAGAGAGGGCAGAAACCCTAAGACTACGAAGTAAAATCGTAACTATATCAATATTCTCGCCAAAAGAGAATGAGTTTCATCATTTAAATACATTAAGAAAGAAGTAATTATAAATATATTAGCTTTTACAGCTTTACAGGAAAAAGCTCAAATATATGAGTTTTAGAAGTACCTATTCGAAGTAAAGGTCATATCATTGTTGTGCTAATATAATAAAGAGAGCCGTAATAGAAAAATAATCGTTAAAGTCTCGGAACCATTCTAAAATGCAGTTATTTGGATGAATAAACATAAATCTTATTAAAACTTAAAAAAAAACTGAAAAAATTTTGGAAACTGCCATGAAAAAATCTGAAGTTTTAAATTTTTGTATTAGAAGGATCGTATAATAAATGTTTTCTTAAATTTGGTACATATGAAACCCATTTGTTTGGACCTTGTCTGGACAGTTAGGCTTGTAATAATTAAAATTACTTCCTCCTTTATCTCTCCGCTTAGAAATATGAGATTCTTTTTGGCGAGAATTGCGATATAGCTACGACTTTACTTCGCAGTATTAGGGTTTATGGCGCTCAATTTCTTATTATTTTCATTCTAAATTGTAATTTTGTATAATGAAATTGTTTTTTTTTTTTTTTTTTTTTTTTTGACCTCAGATTCTAAAATATTGCACTTTATAGACAATTACGTTAATCTTAATTAATTTTCTCTATCAGGAATCAAGAAATCTTACTGGATTGTGGTCGAAGACTTGCTGATAATATAGCCGAATTTATCCTTATTTTTCAAATGCAATCATAATTTTAATAGAATTTATGAACAGAATAATAAAATTTAGCACTTCTTAAGAATATGCCTACCATTTTGTATCAAAAAATTTAAAAAATTTTAGGAAATAATGCAAAGTGTCACTTTATTATGTCGCACAAAATGCATGACCAACACAACACTTTTGCCCCATGTTTGAAAAAATTAATTTAAAAAATATAATATGGCAAAAACCTGGACACCAAAAATGTAGACCATTATGGACCTAGAAGACAGTAATTATGAACTAAATAGCAAAAGTAAAAAACCGCACTTTATTTTGTCCGATAGTGTATATACCACTATGGCAGTAAGTCTAGATATATTTTAGTTGCTGCAAAAGGTCCTCGGGAGCGGTATGCAGTACTGAAAATGAACATGGACAAAACGTACAGCATCATGATTAAGAGTAAAAGGGGACGCCAATATCCTAAGGGCTACATTCCCAAAAGAGTGAGGAATACGGACAGAATTAAGTACTAAGGCGTTCATTTTTGCGAAGATTTTGAATTCTACCGACATATTGATTTCATCTTGGACAGAGCTTAGAAGGTATACTTCATGTACCAAAGATCATTATGTCGGAAAATTGGACAAAACACTAAGGTTAGGCTCCTGATTTATCGACAGATCATACCACCTCTTATATCCTAAGCCTTTCCAAGCTGGTTTGGGATATCATCCCACCACATGGAGAGGCTGAGGATATGTGAGAGAAGTATCTTGTTGATCCTGGAGTGCTGGAGTACATGCAGGGTCTCCATATAAACGTTAGAATAATGGGCTTATATAATCTTGGTGGGGTCAAGTGGCTATTCCAACTTGATAGGGAGTCTAATTTTAGGGGCTTCAGAAGTATAATTTAAGCATCGCCGTCGGGATAATACCCAATGCTTTAATTGTCAGCGGTTTGGCCATATGGCCATTAATTATAATATGCCCTATAGGTGCGTTAAATGTGCTAGCTCTCATGGGCCAGGTAAATGTAGAGTTCCTCCTAGGGGTGAGAATACTGCTGAAACATTGTCCATGCACCGTATTACAGGACAGGTAGTAAGGAAGGTAGGTCTACCAGTTAGATCTACTGTGATGTAGAGGGTCATACGGCAGGCTCAAAAAGTTATCCTAAACGTCAAACAGACAGGCATTTTGGCTGAAAACCTGGCCAAAATTATTATAAGTGTTTTTTGAGCTAATGGCTGGAATTTTTTGATAGTGTTAGTGTTAATTAGGCCCAAGGATGAACCCAACTGATTTTGGTTCAAATCGGTCCGTGATTTCGCCTAGCCCCCATACAAATTCCCCTCGAAATTGCACTTATTTACACATAATGGTAATTATGCAACAATCATGATAAAATTTAGCATGAATCAGTTCTGTGTACAAAGAAATCATGGTTTAAAGTTTGGTGAAAATCGGACCTTTGACCCTAGTCCCCATATAAAGTCCCCTTTAACAATTCACATTTACGCTTATAAATGGCTTAAAAACATCGGTATCGTGATGAAATTCGGTGTGAACATATTGTATTATGTAAATCTAAATCATATTACCAAATTTTGTTATGATCGGTCCATAATTGCCCCTAGGTCCAAATTAAGGCCCCTTAAGAAAATATGTTTAGCAATTATAATTGGCTTAAACATTTTATTACCTCGATGAAATTCGACATGAACATGTTTAATATGAATGTGAATAGAGATTTCATATTTTATTGTGGTATATAACAATTTTTGAGCACTTGTTACTTTCAGTTTTAAAAATCTTGTGTTTCTTTTTTTGGTAGAAAAAGATTTTTTTTTTAATTTTTCAAAAAATGTAAAATTTTTAAAAAATCGCCTCTAAAAAACCCGAAAAATTTACAATGGTATATAAAAAGTGTGCAATTAAGAAAAATTGAAAAAAGTGAAATATTCAAAAAATCGCAAAAGAAAAAAAATGTGAAATTTTTATTAGTTTTATATTTTGAACGAATAATTATATATATATATATATATATATATATATATATATATATATATATATATATATATATATATATATATATATATATATATATATATATATATATATATATATCAGTGTTCCGCAATTTTAAAATTTCCTGACTAGCGAGTCTAGACAACAAATACTGCAACGCTGCTTCACACGTACATTATAAACTACTTCGTTCGACTGCTGCTCTCTCATTAATGTCAATGGAAATTAAGCAGAGTTTTTTGCTGCTTCACATATACAAGCGCAAATGTATAGTAGTGTGTGTGCGCATCACTGATATATATATAGGATCTTCATCCCATCCTGGATCAATCTACTAGGGGTCGCCTTTGATTGTGAGGGACTTTAATGCAGGAAACTCAATATGGGGTGATAGTATTTGTAATTTTTGTTTTGTTTGTTTATTTGGACATTTTTATGACGCCGTCTGACCTCATACTAGCCTCACCACCTGACTGCTTAGGACGATACCGTTTGAGTCGGATCATAGGGAGATAGAAATAATTATTGAGCGTAGAAACCTTACCAGTGTTGAATCGACCCTATTTAATTTTGATCTAATGGATAGGAGAGGATGTAATATAATTTTAGCTCAGGGTCTTCCGGTGTTGATGATATGAGCACTATTTTAAAGGTTGCAGTGAAGGAATCAGTTCCTAAAATAACTTCGGGCAACAGGGGTATGTTGAAACTAATGCCAAACATATTGCACTTAATCTCCTGGAATCTTCTGATCCTGGAAGATACAATATTCTCAAAGCAGATTTTCGTAACATAGACAAGATATAGCTATTTTCGCGGAAAGCTACTTGTCGAACTTTTAAACAGGCATTAGGAAAAGGGCACATATTATTGTCTTGATCAATACTGAAGGAAGACATCTCTCTCTAGACTCTGAGAAGACTGAGCATTAAGCAGATTGTTGTTACGCTGTATGTTACGCGTATGGCTTCTTTTAGGTACACTGTATTTCGTTAAGTCTCATCATTGGACAACCATGAACCTATTGTGACTTTTGAGCAACAGTTTATAATATATAAAGAGTCCCGGGAGTTATAAGCTGATTTCTCCATTGCCTTCATTTGGGAAACTTCTAAAATGGTTTATTTTATCTGCGATATGGAGAAGGATTGTCAATGTTTGCATTCTTAAAGATTGTTAATTTTTTTTTAAGGCTGGTAATTCAATATCTCATGCCGTGATGGTATTCTCCAGAGGATTGAACAATAGATAAGCTACTATCGCTGTTAGACTTGATTTCTCGAAGGCGTTTAATGCTACTTGGCAAGAGGGCATAAATTTCAAGATGATATTACAGCTCGTCTATGAAGATGACATGCTTGTTGCTGCGAAGGGTCTAATTGTCAACGACTTAACACGTATTTGGAAGTTTTGAAATCATATATTAGGAAATGGGGTCTTAGACTGAATATGGAGAAGACATGTGGGATCATGATTAAGGATAGTAGGGGCCAATTTATGGAGTTTTATCCCCAGTTTACGTATTGGGGGACAGATATTGAGAATATCGGACAGGACGAAATATTTAGGGATTATATTTTACAAGAATTTCGAATATTATAGACACATTGACTATGTTTTGGAAAAGGTGAGAAAAGTTTACTCCATGTACCATCGGATATTACGCAGAAGGAAGGTACTAATCACTAGGGTCAGGCTGCTTATCTATCGGAAGATCATAAGGCCTGTCATATCTTTTGCCTTTCCAATTTGGTTTGGGATATCCTCTCATTAAATGGAAAGGCTTAGGATATGGGAGCGGCGGATCTTGTCGACTTCTTTGGGATTTGCCACTAGAATGTTCCCTAATGGTACCTTCCACAGGCACTCTTGTAAGTCATTCAATTAACATCAGGAGGATAGATGCATTTATGACTGAATCTGAATCTCCAAGGATTGATATTTTAAGGGAGTATTTCGAGCAGACTCCTGATATGGAGACCTTGTATAATAGTCGATTTATTAACCCTAACGAATAGGGGTCTTTTATACGGGGATACAGGCCTCTTGTTTTATCATAGGAGAATTAACACTTTAAATATGACGGAGCAACGAAAATTATGTAATGATGGATTATTATTTTGAGTTCCTTACTTTTGTTTTTTTCTTTGTTATCCGTTTTTTTATTTAGTTCTAAGTATGAATTAGTCTGTAAAATAGTTTGTAAATTAGTTTTTAAGTTTAATATAACATTGAAATTAAAATTGAGAGAGAGAGAAAGAAAGAAATTAATTATCTAAATTGCTGTAATTTTTTATACTTAAAGTTATAAAGTCTTATATATGTATTTAATACTTTAAGAAACTAGGATAAGAAAATTAGCCTAATAAGCATTGTAAAATTAATTTTTTTTTAAATAAATAAAATCAAAATTAGTACAAATTCCAAAGTGTGTGAACTGTTTAAGTATCAAGACCATAAGCGGAAAAAGTGAAATTTTTAAAGTGTTGTGAAAAGTGTAAATTGAAAATTTTAATAAAAAGACTTGAACTGAGAACAAAAATTTGTTAAAAGTGAATTTATATAAATTGAAAGACAATAAATAATCACATTTTGAACAAATATAACCTGTGTGAATTTAAGAAGAAGACAGCATTGTATTTTAATTTAGTATAGTTCTACATATATTAGGGTGATCGATTATTCGACATTTTTGAGAAACCGGTTTTCGAATAGTTCGAATAATTGGTATTTTAAAAAAACCGGTTGCACTTTTAGAAATTCAGAAAAAACCGGTTAACCGGTTTTTTGCAGAAGTTAATATTTATATCAAAAGACTACATTTCTTTAAAAAAAAAATCAATTCTTATAATTAAGTTAAAATTTATTAAATACAAGCGTAAAAGCCTGACAATGTCAGGAAAAATAATATAATAATGAAAAATGCACAAACAAATCCGAAAATTAAAAGAAAAAAATATGAACAACATTTAGACACCTTCCTCTCCCTAATCGAAGTCAATTATTTGAAGCCGTTCAAATTTATTGGAATAATATTGATTAAAGTTTTAAATTCGTAAACCATTCAAAATAAAAAAAAATCGTCGTAAATGGCCGAAATACAGATCAGTTTTTTATAGGATTTGGAGAGCAAACAATAAGTATAGCAACTCAAAAGTTCTTAATACCAGAACAGACTTTTTGGTCCCTGATAGAAACATCCTGCACTATTAGAATTTGTTGAACGAATAGTTTTATAAGTATGCCGATTTTTAGTTTCTTACGTCGTCTGTGAGCTTCAGAAAGCTCTGGAAAAGAAACATTGCTTAGGAAAGATATATTTAAATCCATATATATAGATCCATGTATTTTCGCTCCCTGATAGAGATTTCAAAATCTTGCTACGTTAGGATTTGTAGAACGAATAGGGTTATAATTAAGCTGAATTTTAATTTTCTATGTCTTCTGGGAGCTTTAGAAAGCTCTGGAAAGAAAAAAATTCTTAGAAAAAGACATATAAATCCTCTTATATCCGCTTCCTGATAAAAATTTCAAAATATGGCTCCATTAGGATTTGTTGGACAAAAAGTTTTATAATTAAGCCAAATTTTAATTTTCTACGTCGTTTGGTAGCTTCAGAAAGCTCTGGAAAGAAAAAAAATGCTAAGCAAATTATATATCTACACTCTAAAAAATGCATGTAAAATTACTATTATAAAGCGAGTAAGTTTTCATATGAAATTGTCGAAAATATGTATATTTACCCAACAAACCAAGAAACGATACAGTATCATTTATGATATCATAATTTTAAAATTATATGATAAAATATCAAAATTATATTTTCCTTAGAAAAACACTTCAAACATTTTCAGAAAAATAAAATTTAATGGAAAATATTTGTATTAGAAGAATATTTTATGTTATGCATTATATGGAAATTGAATTTTTACAGCTAAATTTATTGGAATTGCAAAAAATAAACGAGTATAAGATGAAGAAACCAATATCAGCCCGGAGTTAAAGGAGAATTGTCTTGAGATTACAAAAGTTTCGTATTACATGTTAAATTATTTGGAGCTTGATGAACTTTAATGTATTGTGGTTATTTTATTAATTTTGTATAAAATATTTAGAATATTATATATTGATGCAATCTTACCATATATATATATATACATATATATATATATATATATATTGCTAAATTATCGCGCTGCTTAAATTAAATGATATCATTACTAATATCGTTATTTTAAAAAATTATGATATCATTTTCGAGTGTACCTTTTAGAAAGCAAACTATATAATTTTAGAATTATAAATGATATCATTCTCGGGCTTCCATATCACCGAAATGATATCGTAATGATATCATTACGATATCATTTGGTTTGTTGGGTAAATACAACTTGTTTATTAAAAATAATCACAGAGTTTTGTCCGCAAAAGTACACATAAAGCAAGTATTTTGAATGTTGATAAACATGTTTACAAAAAATTAAGCATTAAAATTTTATAATTAAACATTCTATATGTAAGATTTATTTTTTAGACACAAAGTGTTTATTTTTCTTACTTAAAAACGATAATACATCAATTGTCAAAATTTTATTTATAAAAAAGGAAAAAATTCAAACAAAATTTATTGAAACACACTATATTTTCATATCGATAAAAAAGAAAAACAAGAAACAAATGTTGTTACAAACAAGAAACAAAAATTATTAAAAAAAAATAATATCTAAATGTAGATAGTGAAAGTGCGCAATATCGGTCAATCATCAAAAGTTCACAAGCAAACCAGAAGAAAATTTTTAAATAAAATTCAACATCCAATTTTTGGGAGAAGTTCTTAGGAATGATTGCTTGCGATGGACGATTTCTTCAAACACTAAATACGTTTACAATGAACGCCTGAAAGATGGATGATCCGAAAAATATTAAAGAAATGATTGGATTTCAAAGTTATCAGAAAAAAATGTGGTGTTAAACTGTAGATTGTTATTGATGTAAATTTAATAAATCTTACTGATCATTAAAAAAGTATCCCATTGAATTATTTTTTTAATCATACAGTTTGTGAATATACTTATTTTATGTATATTTTTAGACTATTTAATTGCAATTTTAAACACAAAAACGTTAAATTTACTTGAAACTCATATGTGTCTAAACATTTTTTAAACACAAAATAGAGTAAATATAAAAATTTTGTTTATAATTTTTTTAAACACAAAATGTGTATATATTTTATATTACATACTGCAAGTATTTTTACTCCAATTATAGTAGGAGTTAAGTTACCTTGTAATGTTGTTTCTTTGAGTTTCGATTAAAGAATGTTACTTTATTTTTCAATTTCATTTCTTATAAATAAAATTCTTAAAAGCTAATATTGAGTGATTCCTAAATCACTCACTAACTTATGTTCTACTCATTACACATACTTACATTTATCTTACAATTATTGTTTTGTATCAATGCATACTTGTGCAGTATGTAAATTGAAAGAGGAGCATAATTAGTTGCAATTTTATTCACTCATAATTGTAATATTAAGCTGTTGACCTAATTCTTTGTCAACCGCTTTGTTTGATTTAAAACATATTACGTTAGCAAAAACAAAAGTCAATAACTCCAAAGTAAAACTGCGATAAGTAAAAGATCACTTACACAAAAATGCATTAATAGTTAAGTGTGTGGCATATAAGAGGTTTTGGTGCAATAAATATATGTGCACACTACAACCTACTATAAATGGAGTAAATTTAAATGAAAATTTATTAGAGTGTAGATGACTAGAAGATAATTATGTTTCAAAATTGTAGAAAAAATCATCTAAATTTTAGTTAGCATAAACAGAAACCATGGCTTAATATGGAAGTCTGTCTCAATTGAAACGATTCTGCACACTCTAAAAAATGCATGTAAAACAGTTACTATAAAGAGAGTAAATTTTTGTGTAAAATTACAGATAATGCGTATACTTAAATAAAATTTATTTAATAAAATTATTCACATAGTCTTGTATACAAAAGTACATACATAGTGTAGTAATCTGAATGTTTGTATACATGTTTATAATATAGTAAATATAAGAACTTTATTATTAAACATTTTGTGTGTAATGTGTATGTTTCTGAAACAATTGAAAAAAAAATGTCAAAATTTGTTTTCATAAAATATAAAAAGTTATAAAAAAAATTTTAAAAATTTATTTACAATTAGAACAAAAAATAATGTGGAATTTCTAAAAAATGTAATAAAAATAAACTTATAACTGAGAATATACTGAATATATTGAAAGCCAATCATTAAGAATCACATATTTAGCATTCAAGTGGACACTAATAATGCAAGTTCCATCAAACTTCTTATGACAAATATGCATCGCGTACTGACAACAGAATGATGAATTGCAACTTCTTGTTCATTTCGAAAATATAAAAAGTGTTTTAAGTGCATATTTACTCTGATCACAAAATTAGAAAAGCCACTCAAACTGAACGTTTTGAATTCAAGATAATATTATTACCAACTAAGAAGAGGAATGGGCATAAATAGACCACCCTGACTCAGCTCCGATTTATTTGATTTTTTTGCCATTGATAGTACTTTTAACGGTGAATATAATGATGTAAAAATTTTTGACCGCAAATAAATATTTTGGAAGTTATAGGGCTTTGAAAATCGAATTTTCCTAAGAAACTCGTATAAAAAAATTTTCGTTATAAAAAAAGTTGGGTAAAAAGGAAGAATTACGTTAGCGAAGCCCCTTTTGGACATACCACAGAGTTAAAAAAACTTTCTTCTAAGAAAAATTATTTCCACAAAAAAAATTTTTTTTTTTTTTTTTTTTTTTTGCACAAAAAATTACAAAATACATAAAAATTTATGCTTATGAAACTTTTATATTATTTTTATTTTATATTTGTAAATGCAACCTTAAGAGCTTTTAATTGACACCTTAATCTTTGCAATCGGATAAATAGTATAGGAAATATTTACGATTTTAAGTGAATTAGGGAGGTAAATGAGTACCGAGGAATGTATTCAGAAAACGGAAAAAATAAGATTTGCTATTCGTTACATTGAATTGTTCATTACCAATCCTTTAATTCAATAAATCTAATCAAAATTAATTATTTTTTTTTATATTTTGTATATACATACATTTGTATGTATATGTACACACTTATGTATGTTTAATTTTAAAAATGTTTTCTTTAATTTCAATATTTTTAGACACAAAAAGAGTAAACTTACATACATAAAATTAGTATGTTGCTATACATTTTTTACAAATTTTGAGTATTTTTACCCAAAATATAGGAGTCAAGTTACCTACTATAAATGGAGTAAATTTACATGAAAATTTATAAGAGTGCAGGTGAAACTTTTTTAACACAACACCTTTAAAAAATAAAGGAAATATTGGATCAAAAAAAATTAAATTGGGTCATACAGGATAATTATTAATTATTTATTTGTTTAATATTACAGAATAAATTCCAATTTAGACTTAAACCATATTTTAAAAACATAAGAAATCAGCCTTTATGAATATTTAAAAAATTATTCCTAAATTTCGATTCAAATATTACTATTTAGTACATGTTTTCTGAAATAAAATGCTATTTTTAAAACCGGTTTTTTGTGTTTAAAAAAACCGGTCTATTCGACATTCGAAAAATTAACATTTTGAAAAAAACGACAGCACATTGACTGAAAAAACCGGTTTTAAAACCGGTTGGAAAACCGCGTCGATCACCCTAACATATATGTAAAACTTAATTGTGAACTGTTTTATATAAAACAAGCGCGAATGTTACATTGGTCCTTGAATTATTTAAACACAATTTCGTTGATGACGAGGAAAAATCTTCCTCTATAGAAATAAAAATGAAATACAGCGAACATGAAGTGATTAGTGAATATGAAGTGATTAGTGAATATAAAAGATAAGTGGAATATAGTACAAATGCAGCTCTTGTGAAAAGACTAGAAAAATCTGATCGAAAAGTTGATTTTTTGATCAATGAAAACTTTTCACTGAAGAAGAGATTTGGCAACCTTCTTTAGTAATATGAGGAAAATTTTAAGCTGAAAGAAAAGAAAAATTAAGATTAAATTGATGTAGAAGCTAAGTTCTTAAGCAGCCTGAAAAGCCTGGTATACAGACAATATCGACAGAACGTACTTTGGGTGGTACGGCAGTTCTAGTTTGGGAGAACATTTGCTGTGAAGAAGTAAACATCAATATGAGTGCTATTGACAATACGGTGGTCCGGATATGAAGAGTAAGACAGAACGTACTTTGGGTGGTACGGCAGTTCTAGTTTGGGAGAACATTTGCTGTGAAGAGGTAAACATCAATATGGGTGCTATTGACAATACGGTGGTCCGGATATGAAGAGTAAGAAATAATGATATTCTTGTAATCTCGAAGTATCTTAGGCGTAGCATTACGTTTGAGACGGAGTTCTTTAACTCCGTTCATGGATCTAAATGCAAGACACCAGTATTGAGGTGATCCACTTATAAATGTGAGCGGCAGTAACTTACGTGAATTTTTGTTGGGCTGCTCAGATATTGACATTAGGCAAACCGACGTGATATCTTCCTTTATTGATATCTCTATTACTACTGTGGATATTACGCCGACGCACGATTATGACCGAATGGACATAAGGAAATTTGGGAATAGGTTATCGAGGAATCTGGAAGAGGGAGGATCACCTACTGATAGGAATGCATCGGAAGAGGAAATTGATAGGTTTATAGGGTCAATGGAAGGAGCATTTAGGGATGCTATGGACTACTCAGTTCCGAAGATTGTTATTAGGAGTAGGAATGTAAAAAAGCTTGGATTTTTCTATATATATTGTGAATGATCTTGTTGTTGACGTTTATCTTGTTATTTACATCATTGTCTGTTTTACCAATTTTTGGAAAGAAACTACCTTTTGTCGCTTTAATGGCAGTTTAATTGGAAGGCTGAGAGGCTTTATTTGGCCATAGCAACAGAGTTTATGTCATTTTGGTTGCTAACCTTTAAAGTGAAACTATTTTATCGGTCCTGAATTGTTTTTTCTATTTATTTCATAACATAATTTTTCCTGTACGAGGAAGAAAATAATTAAATTTTATGGTGTTCAATTGAACAGGTAGGTGTTTGTGAAGAACAATGTTTTGTTTATTACTTTCGTTACAAAAATTTTTGTTTGGTATTTCAGATTGAAATTTCACTTGCAGTTTGTTAAAAAATTCCATTGGCTTGGTTAAATAATTATCCAAAATACATCTTCATTACTTTTTTCACCCTGGTGCCATCTCAACCGGTAATTTTTTTTTTTTTTTTTTTTGTTATTAACAAATAATTATTTATTTAAGCCTTTGCTTAAACAAACGAAAAGGGTGGTATTTTGGGGAGTGGCAGAAAAGTAATTTTTGCATTTTTGGAAACCTCATTAACTATTCTTTCATTCTAGGGGGTGACTGGCACAATTTTTTTTTTTTTTTGACCAGCCCTAATGTACAGAGACAATTGAATTTAAGTAAATTAATAAAACTATTGAATAAATTATATATAAATGAATCTATGTTTTAAAAAATACAAATAAAATTTGAACAAGTTAATATTATAAGAAATGAATAAAACCATTTCGGTTTATATGTATATTAGAAGATTATATTGTATTAATTTGGCTTTGTTTCTTCAAATATTTTTTTTTGTAAAAAATTTAAATATCAAAATTTTTTGTAGCAAATTGCAAATTTCAGACAAATGTGAACGTAATTCAAAATATTAGTTATATCATTAAATGCGCCTTCTAAAAGGCCCAACCAGTAAAATTTGCTACGCAATGTAGAATGAAGAAAAGTAGCGTGAAACATTTTGTACAACCAGTCAACAAAAGTAAACGTATCATATGTTTTTGAACATTCATTGTGTAAACAACCCTGTTTTTCGGTTATTTTGTGAACAAAATAAAATACAGGGTTGTTAAAAACTCACGCAGCTACGTAAAAATCTATTTTCTGTAGATTTCTGCGATAGCTACCTAGAATTTTTGTGTCAATAGCTACATACACAAATCTGCATAAAACAGGTTGAAACAGCTGATTGCGATGTTGAGTGGTTGGCCCTAAAGACCAGTCTTACGATACCAAATTTTCATATTATTCCCATGGGAGAAATATGAAATAAATGCCAAAAACCTGAAAAAATTACCTTTTTCATTCTACTTTAGCTCACGAAAGGATAACGCCAGGACGAACATTTTGAGAAACGGTATCTTAGAATGAACTAAATTTTTATTTGAGGTGGGATCATCAATACTTTTCATTTCGGGGCCACAATAATATACATAGATTAGCATTTTTTTTTTTTTTTAAATTAATGAGGGGACATTACTTTTTGTTGTTTATAAGCAAAAACAATATGTTGGAGTACTTTTTTGAATATTTTTAAATTTAAGAATAAATAGATTTTTACTCTTTGAAAAAAGTTGCTGGATAAATCTTGCTGAAAAGTACGCAAACACACCTGCTATATACATACACTAGGAAGCATAAATCTGCGTACGAACTATTAAGCAATTATTTTTATCGTAATTTCTCTGTTATATCTTTTAATAGCCTGTTTCTCTATGTCCAACGAAAATCAAAGCGAACGAAAGCAAGTCGAACGAATTGGAATCAATTTGGGTTTCTGTATTTCCTACGCTTTCGTTCGCATGGAGTTACGTCTTTTCGTATTGTTTTTGTTTTATTTTTCTTTCAGAGTTACTTTTTTTCGTAAAAATATTAAAAGTACTACTAAATTGTTTTAAGCAAGGAAATAAACAAACAAAATTAAAATAATTAAAAAAAAATTGTTTTTTTTTTTTTATTTTTTTTTTTTTAGAAATTGTTTTTAAGACACAAAATCGTCATTTATGTATTCCAAATACATCAAAATGAATAATAAACATGATTAAGGAACATTTGCAATGTCCTTGTGAGTATTTTTCCTATTTTTCTTTAAAAAATTCAACTAGTCGAAAGCAAAATAGCAAGTAACTGATTTTGACATTTTTGTTCTTATCGTTCGAAATACAGAAACCCAATTTTATATGAAAACACTTACGGTTTCTTTCGACTTGTCGTTCGACTCATTGTTCGCATAGAGGTAAGTTAGAGAAACCCAAATCAGTTTTCTTTCGCTTAAAAGGCGAAAGAAAGCTTTCGTTCGACATAGAGAAACAGGCTATAAGATTCTGATTTTTTACACATATTAAATACAAATATTAAATTTGGAAATATGAATAGATTTGCGGTTATTCAAAAATATTTAAATAAAGGTTCTATAAATATATAGCAAATGTCTGCGTACACTGAACCAAATCTCGTAGGTAATATTGACGAAAATTTTTCGTGGAATTTTAACGGATTTTTTCTTCAAATCAAAAGAATTTTTCTTCAAATCAACAAATTTTCTTCAAATATATTGATTTGAATAAAATTTCGTTAAAAAATTGACGAAAAATCTTTTATATCGATGAAAATTTAATTAAATTGGCAGTAACTATTAAACAATTGGCAGTAAGAAAAACAACACACAATTTTATTCAATTTAACACCCCAAAAAGAAGTTAATTTGAATAAATTATCTGTTAAATTATTTAAATTTAAATTATAATTTTAAATATTTTTTAGTCAATTTGAATAAAATTATTCAACTTGACCAAAAATTTTTAAATCGACTAAAAGCATACATATTTAAAGAAACTAAATAATTTATTTTATTCAAATTGAATAAAATTCTTCAAATTGAAGAAATTTCTTCAAATTTACTAAAGACATGTAGAATTGAAGAAAATTCTTTAAAATAAGTTTGAACGGTTTTACATACAATTACAGTTTTTGATAATATGTAAAAAATATAAAAATAGTATATATTTCTTATAATTGTATTATTTATTTAGTTTTTACTAGAAATTGACTGTACTATATATGTATGTATATGAACAATATTTATCGTTCATATATGTATATGAAAGATATTTAAAAAAGTTATAAAATATACTAATATATAAACTAATTTATATTTACTAAAATTAAATAAAATGATGTAGTAAAAATAAATAAAAATTCTTCAATATGATTAATACATTTAGTACATTTTACTAAAGACATGTAAAGTTGAAGAAATTTTGTTAAAATTAACAATTTTATTTTAGTCAAATTGAATAATATTCTTCAATTTGACTAAATATCTTAAAATTTACTAACGACATGTAGAATTGAAGAAATTTTGTTAGAATTAACTAATTTATTTCAGTCAAATTGAATAAAATTCTTCAAATTGACGAAATTTCTTCAAATTTACTAAAGGCATGTAGAATTGAATAATTTTCGTTAATTTAAATAATTTCTTTTAGTCAAATTGAAGAAACATGTATAGAACTGAGGAAATTTCTTCAATGCAGAAAACGCATTGTGAAGAAGATCAGTTGAAAGACAAACATTAAAACTTGTGCACGTGTTTTTGTGTCAATAGATTTAAATTTCGTTTAAAATTATTTTATACAAATACAAAAATTCTCGAATAAATAAAACATAGTGAAAAATAAGTATGAATTTGTGTTAAATCAGATATACTTCAAGAACAAGCAAGTTTCGATCAATAAATATATAATTCTCCTGCGAAAATGTTAATTTATGTGCAAACTCATGGATGGCACAAAATGATATGTTTTGGTGGTGGATTTTGTTTTCCCTTGTTACTTATTTCCCTCATCATGGCAAAATGTTGAGAGCGAGAATTACATGAGAGCAGTTTCTATGATTAGAACCCGCCATAAGAAATTTTGCTTCTACATGATGCGCCTTCTATATATGAATATTTTTTGGTACTACCCACAATAAACTCTGCTTAATTTTCTCCCCTAAATGGTAACCAATCTAAGCACTACCTTAGCTTAATCACGAAAGGAATATTGTTTTCTATAAATCGTCACCCATCTTAGTACTACTCACAATAAACTCTGCTTAATTTTCTCTCCTAATTGAGATTTTACATGGTAACCAACCAATCTAAGTACTACCTTAGCTTAATCAGAAATATGAATATTATTTGTTTTCTATAAATGGTCACCAATCTTAGTACTACCCACAATAAACTCTGCTTAATTTTCTCCCCTAAATGGTAACCAATCTAAGCACTACCTTAGCTTAATCACGAAAGGAATATTGTTTTCTATAAATGGTCACCTATCTTAGTAATACTCACAATAAATTCTGCTTAATTTTCTCTCCTAAATGAGATTTTACATAGTAACCAATCTAAGTACTACCTTAGCTTAATCAGGAATAAGAATATTATTTGCTTTCTATAAATGGTCACCAATCTTAGTACTATTCACAGTAAACTCTGCTTTATTTTTACCTTAAAACAGGTATTACATTGTAACCAATCTAAGTACTACCTAAGCTTAATCAGAAATAGGAATATTATTTGTTTTCTATAAATGGTAACCAATCTTAATACTACTTACAATAAACTCTGCTTTATTTTCTCCCCTAAATGAGATTTTACATGGTAACCAATATAAGTACTACCTTAGCTTAATCAGAAATATGAATATTATTTGTTTTCTATAAGTGGTCACCAATCTCAATACTACTCACAATAAACCGTGCTTAATTTTCTACTTTAAAACGGGTATTACATGGTAACCTATCTGAGTACTACCTCAGCTTAATCAGGAATAGGAATATTATTTGTTTTCTATATATAGTCACCAATCTTAGTACTACCCACAATAAACTCTGCTTAATTTTCTCCCCTAAATGGTAACCAATCTAAGCACTACCTTAGCTTAATCACGAAAGGAATATTGTTTTCTATAAATGGTCACCAATCTTAGTACTACTCACAATAGACTCTGCTTAATTTTCTCTCCTAAATGAGATTTTACATGGTAACCAATCTAAGTACTACCTTAGCTTAATCAGAAATATGAATATTATTTGTTTTCTATAAATGGTCACCAATCTTAGTACTACTCATAATAAACTCTGCTTAATTTTCTTCCCTAAAACAGGTATTTCATGGTAACCAATCTGAGTGCTACCTTAGCTTAATCGGAAATAGGAATATTATTAGTTTTCTTATAAATGGTCACCAATCTTAGTACTACTCGCAACAAACTCTGCTAAATTTTCTCCCCTAAATGTTAACCAATCTAAGCACTACCTTAGCTTAATCACGAAAGGAATATTGTTTTCTATAAATGGTCACTAATCTTAGTACTACTTACAATAAACTCTGCTTAATTTTCTATCCTAAATGAGATTTTACATAGTAACTAATCTAAGTACTACCTTAGCTTAATCAGAAATATGAATATTATTTGTTTTCTATAAATGATCACCAATCTTAGTACTACTCATAATAAACTCTGCTTAAATTTCTCCCCTAAAACAGGTATTTCATGGTAACCGATCTGAGTACTACCTTAGCTTAATCAGAAATATGAATATTTTTTTTTCTATAAATGGTCACCAAACTTAATACTACCCACAATAAACTCTGCTTAATTTTTTCTCGTAGATGAGGTTTTACATGGTAACCAATCTGAGTACTACCTTAGCTTAATCAGGAATAAGAATATTATTTGTTTTATATAAATGGTCACCAATGTTAGTACTACTTACTAAACATCTGCATCAAATAATTTGCTTTTCAATTCACAGTAATGTTTTTTAATGTATGCTCTTACATTACTGCGAAAATAAAAAACAAAACAATACAAAACAAACTCTGTAAAAAAAAAATTATTTGAATTGAAACGATGAAGCAAAAACAAAACATGTTCTGTTCTCTTTGAGAAATTACTGTTATGAGAGATTTTTAGAAAAACAATAATGTTAAATAAAAAACATCAAAACAAAACTGTGAATTACTTACATTACTGCGAAAATAAAAAACAAAACAATACAAAACAAACTCTGTAAAAAAAAAATTATTTGAATTGAGTTGAATTGAAACGATGAAGCAAAAACAAAACATGTTCTGTTCTCTTTGAGAAATTACTGTTATGAGAGATTTTTAGAAAAACAATAATGTTAAATAAAAAACATCAAAACAAAACTGTGAATTACTGTCATTCCCTTACATCTAATATGAAAAAATGCAGGGAACATAACAGTTATGTATTTTTAAATAAACAACAGATAATAATTACGTTTGATTTCAATGTTTTTGCTTAGAAAATGTAATAATTTGTTATTTTAATTATATTTAATTATATCTAAAATGAAATAAAATTTATTTTATTTGTGATATTTTTATTTACTTTTAATTACATACCTATAATATTTAAATTTTTTTAATTTAATATTTCCTTCACATCAAATTTTGTAAAAAAAAAAAAAAAAACAAACAAATGACAGTATTGCATTTTTAGATTTAATTCAATTCAATTCAGTTGAAAATGATTTGTTGTTAAAGTGTTTTTATGACTCTCTGCACAATTGATTTTGTTTATTTTTGTTTTGATTTTTTTTGTCTTTTTCTAACGTTGAGTCCATAGTATAATAATAAAGTACTCGCACATCTACAAAAACAACAATTGCTTGTATTTTGTTAGTGTAAAACTACTGCCCACAATGTCAAAATGCTTTGAACGGAAAAATGAGAGAATGAAGGAGAGCAAGAGTAAACAAACTCGAAAAAAATTTTACATATGAATACAAAAACAATTTGACAGTACCGCGAGGTTTGCCAATGAAAAAATTGTAAAACAGCTGTTCTTACGAGTATACTTTATAATTATACTATGCGTTGAGTCTATATTAGAGAAATTTGTATCAAGATAAACGTCAATTTTTTGTTTGATTTGCAGATAATTTTTTATCTCTGTCAATTATAGGGGAAAACGTGTGTCATAATAAACCATGCAAAAAGTACCAACAACAATCAAAATGGCGTCTTTTACCAAGCATTATCAAGACAACGTTGTCAGAGCTCGAGCGCTGACAATTTTCTTTTAACGCTGCAATAACACTGACAAATTCAGTCTACATTACTTTGAGTCTACATTAGACAAATTTTTATCAAGACAAACGTCAAAATTTTATCATGATAAAGATTTGTCTAATGTAGACTGAATTTGTTAGTATTATTGCAGCGTTAAAAGAAAATTGTCAGCGCTCGAGCTCTTACAACTTTGTCTTGATAATGCTTGATAAAAGACGCCATCTTGATTGTTGTTGGTACTTTTTGCATGGTTTATTATGATATACGTTTTCCCCTATAATTGACAGTGATAAAAAATTATCTGCAACTCAAACAGAAATTTGACGTTTGTCTTGATACAAATTTCTCTAATGTAGACTCAAAGTTAGACAAATCTTTATCTTGATAAAATTTTGACGTTTGTCTTGATAAAAATTTGTCTAATGTAGACTCAAAGTTACGTACGCACACACAGAGATTTGATTTTAAATTTAAAAAACAATAACAGTCAACAATTGAAAAGAAAGAGAGTAATTAAAAATGAGTTACAAATGAATTGATGCAGATGTTTACTACTTACAATAAATTCTGCTTAATTTTCTCCCCTCAAACAGGTTTTACATGGTAACCAATGTGAGTACTACATTAGCCAGGCGCGGATCCACGGGATGGGAAGAAAGGAAATTTCCCTCCCCAAAATAAAAATCATATTAAATCATACAAATCTAGGAAATAGTTAAGAAAATCATTCTATAATCCTCTCTCAAAAGTTTGAGCTCGGTCCGAGCCTGGTTTTGATTGAGATTTTCATATACAAATCGATTTTTGGTATGAAACATGAGTGATCACGAAATAAGTTTATATTCTCGAAAAACTCAGAATTTACCGAGTTATTAAGGATTTCATTATACCCACCATCAATAGAATGGGGGGTATACTAATTTTGTCATTCCGTGTGTAACATGTCGAAGGAATCATCTAAGACCCCAAAAAGTATATATTTTCTGGGTCCTGGTTAGATTCTGAGTCGATCTAGCTTTGTTTGTGCGTCTGTCGAAAGCAGGATACGGCTCGGACGGGAAAAGGTAGCTGGAGGAAATTTGGCACAAATATTTATCTTATATAAGGTTTGTTATACCCTACACTACCATAGGTGGTTGGGGTATTATGTGTTTGTGCAGAAATTGTAACGCAGAGAAAAAATCTTCGTACACCCACCTTAAAGTATATCACTTTAACGTACATAAATCCCATAGAAATGTTACTAGTGCGTTAATATTTAAGACAAGTAAGTTATATAGTAGTAAAAACAAAATTAAGTGGATTGAAATGGTGTAGGGTATCATATGGTCGGGCTTGACCGACTATGGGCTAAAACGGTTAATAAACAAAAAAGTTATGGGCTAAAAACTAGTAACACAGGGTGTCCGATATATTTTTTGCTGATATTTCTTCAACAAAAGCATGAAGTACAACAAAATTTTGTACGTATAGTTCGCGGATCGATATAAAGGATTTTAGTTTTGTCTCAGATTTTTATATAACAAAAAATCGGTTTTTGGTATGAAACATAAGTGATCACGAAATAAGCTTATTTTCTCGAAAATCGCAGTATTTACCGAGTTATTAAGGATTTTAGTTTTTGTCGAGATTTTTATAAAAAAAAATCGATTTTTGGTATGAAACAAAAGTGATCACGAAATAAGCTTATTTTCTCGAAAAACGCAGTATTTACCAAGTTATTAAAGATTTTAATTTTGTTTTTGATTTTTATAAAAAAAATCGATTTTTGGTATGGAACATAAGTGATCACGAAATAAGCTTATTTATTATTATTATTAAGGATTTTAGTTTTGTTTGAGTTTTTCATAAAAAATCGGAATTTAGTTTTGTTTGAGATTTTTATAAAAAAAGCGGTTTTTGGATTGAAACATAAGTGATCAAGAAATAAGTTATTAAGGATTTTAGTTTTGGTCGAGATTTTAATAAAAAACGAGAGAAGAAGATATAGTCGACAAGCCCGACTATATGATACCCTACACCATTTCGATCAACATAATTTTGTTTTTACGTATATGTATACAACTTTCTTGTGTTAAATATTAAACCAACCAACCAGCTTATTTTCTCACCTTTTCCGAATGAAAAGATATGATATTTGGTACAATCATTATTCTTGCCAAAAATGATACTAATTCAAAATTTTAGATAATTTCAGAAATTGTGGGATTCGCAATATTTTATGAATTATTACAACAAATGTCATAATAAATACGAAATACTATTTGTATTTGTATTGTTTTGTTTATAATAAAGTAAAAAATCGAAAATTTCTTCCAAAAATCATACGAATTTAATGAAATTCGCCAAGAATATTAATATTGACGATGGAAACGCAAATACCGAGTTTATGTTTGATTAAATATTTACGTTACAACGTTAGAGGTAATGAAATTGCCTTAAAAATTAATCATTTTGATCTCGTGAACCACTTAATGAAATTATGAGAAATTTTTAATTAGTCTTAACTTTGACAAGAATAATGATTATACCAAATATCATTAAATTCGGAGATATAAAGTCAAAAATTGTAATATTTCGTGTTGGTGTTAAGTGGAATGACTCATATATTATATCATTAATAGGCAAACACAATTCCTGTAATCCCTTTTACGTTCACACTAAACATAAGACTTTTGTTAAAAATATACCATTAAAAACATAGTTTTAGATAGAGCTGCAAAATATTAATAAAATTCGTTCAGTATCATACATATACTAAAAAACAGTATATGTATATGTATTTGTATATCATTATTTTATTTCAATACTATAGCGGTAGCGAAGCACCTGCCAGGGTATCCCACGTTGGTCCAAGTGGATTCCTAGTCAACCTATATCTTCATATAGGAAGCTGGAACGCTTGGATCATTTAGTAAAGTCTTGAGTTTATATGGTCTCCACCAGGGTAAATCCAATTAAAAACACGCGGTCAATATAAACGACGCATAAATTTTACAGTTATGCGTTGTAATACACTACGAGCGATACGCAAAATTCTCGAAGGCTGAACAACAAAAACCCGCCTGCCTGTACTTAAGAAATAATTACCGCGACGCGAGAGTTGTTCCCCAACCCAGAGCTACTTTACGACTGTTTTTCTCAAGGCTTATTTACTATTAGGTTAGAGCAATTCTACAACAAATACAACAATAAAAAAAAGTTCTCTCATTTGTTTTCGTAAAATGTCAAATTTTGTACATTGAAACAATAACAAAAATGATATAAAAAATGTAAACAAAACACACATAAAAACAAACACCATATAAAAAAAAGATTTGACAGTCATAACACATAAAGAAAAAAAAGTCAGCTGTGTTTTCAACTCTACCTAATAGTGAATATACCTTGGTTTTTCTATTTC
The DNA here is from genome assembly GCA_951394005.1 of Protophormia terraenovae. NCBI lineage: Eukaryota > Metazoa > Arthropoda > Insecta > Diptera > Calliphoridae > Protophormia > Protophormia terraenovae. The sequence goes on from OX596074.1 coordinate 34,395,260, forward strand.
GGTGAATAGAAGTTTCATTTTCTTCTAAAAAAATCGCTCGAGTATACTACTATATTAAAAAGATTTGGCATCCCTGCAACACAGCTGTTATTCCGATAGCACCATGCATAGGTATCGATTATTTGTTTTGTTTATAAACACACCACTAATACTTTTTGTCCAAAACGTTTAAACACTACATCTTCGAGCTGCTCCAAAATAATGTCCAGAAATCGTAAACGTGATGCTCAGAGCAGCAGTTCTGAAGAAATTGACAGTGAAGAGGAGAGCCGGCGCAGGGATTTAAAGGAAAGAGATGAATTTGCCGAAAGACTTAAGAAAAAAGATGAAGGACGTACACGCAAAGTATTGGAGGCTAGTTCCAGCCGTAAGGCTATTGAAGAAGCCGCCAAACGGTTAAAATTGGAACACGAAGACAGAGATAAAATTTTACCACAATTGCGTATACAATCAAGAAGAAAATATTTAGAGAAGAGAAAAGAAGATAAAGTTGCCGAGTTGGAAGCAGATATACTGGACGACGAATATTTATTTGATGATGCAGTGTAAGTGAATTTTTGTTTTATTATAATAATTTTTTCATACTTATTAAATTTTACTATAAAAGTTTAACAGAGAAGGAACGTCAGGAGAGGGAATACAAAAAACAATTGTTGACTATTGCCAAGGAACATGAAAAAGCCAGAGAATTGGAACGTATACAGCGTTATCATATGCCCAGAGATTTAAAAAAGGGAGAAAAAGGTAACACAAGTTTGTTATTTATTTAAATTATTCACAATAACCAATTATATTTTCTTCAGAGGAATATGTTGAGGTCGATGAAAACGAAAGGTTGCCCAATTCCGAACAAAAGAAATGGGAAGCAGAGCAATTGGCTTCTGCCAGATTTCAGTTTGGTGCTAAAGATGCTAAAGCTCAAGAAGAGTATGAGCTTTTGCTTGATGATCAAATCGACTTTATTCAAGCTCTTACAATGGACGGTTCAAAAGATAAATCCTCTAAAGAACCTGAATTATCAGAAGCCGAACGTAAACGTATGACTATTGAAGAAACACGTAAATCCCTACCCGTATATCCCTTTAAAGATGATTTAATAGCTGCCATTAAAGAACATCAAGTAAGTTGAAAAAAAATTGATTAAAAAGATACTACAATTGTTTATATTAAATATAGATTCTCATAATTGAAGGTGAAACCGGTTCAGGTAAGACCACACAAATTCCACAATTTTTAGTTGATGCTGGATTTACAGCAGATAAAAAGAAAATTGGTTGTACTCAGCCACGTCGTGTGGCCGCAATGTCTGTAGCAGCTCGTGTAGCTGAAGAAATGGGTGTAAAATTGGGCAATGAAGTTGGCTATAGTATACGTTTTGAAGACTGTACATCGGGTAAGTATACTATACAAAAACATTTTTTCTATTTTAACATTTGAAATTTTACAGAAAGAACTGTTTTAAAATATATGACTGATGGTACTTTACACAGAGAATTTCTATCGGAACCAGATTTAGGTTCATATAGTGTTATGATTATTGATGAAGCCCATGAACGTACTTTACATACCGATATTTTATTTGGTTTAGTTAAAGATATTGCCAGATTTCGACCAGAATTGAAATTGTTAATATCAAGTGCAACATTAGATGCGGAGAAATTTTCACAATTTTTTGATGATGCTCCTATATTTCGTATACCAGGAAGAAGATATCCCGTAAGTAAACTTACACGTGCTAAAGATAATTTTATTTTTAATAACATAAAACTTTTAGGTTGATATCTTTTATACAAAAGCTCCAGAAGCTGATTATATAGATGCTTGTTGTGTGTCCGTTTTGCAAATTCATGCAACTCAACCTTTGGGTGATATTTTAGTATTCTTGACGGGTCAAGATGAAATTGAGACTTGCCAAGAAATCTTGCAAGATCGTGTTAAGCGTTTAGGCTCTAAAATACGTGAATTGGTAATAATACCGGTATATGCAAATTTACCTAGTGACATGCAAGCGAAAATATTTGAACCTACACCACCCAATGCCCGTAAAGTTATTTTGGCTACAAACATTGCCGAAACGTCTCTAACAATAGATAATATTATTTACGTTATTGATCCCGGATTTGCTAAACAAAATAATTTTAATTCTCGCACTGGTATGGAGTCTTTAATGGTGGTGCCTATTTCAAAAGCATCGGCTAATCAAAGGGCTGGTCGTGCGGGGCGTACAGCACCGGGTAAATGTTTTCGTTTATATACTGCATGGGCCTACAAACATGAATTGGAAGATAATACAGTCCCGGAAATACAGCGTATAAACTTGGGAAATGCTGTGCTAATGCTCAAGGCTTTAGGCATTAATGATTTAATACATTTTGATTTTCTTGATCCACCACCTCATGAAACCTTAGTGTTAGCCTTGGAACAATTGTATGCCCTAGGAGCCTTAAATCATCATGGAGAATTAACAAAACTGGGTAGGCGCATGGCTGAATTTCCAGTTGATCCTATGATGGGTAAAATGTTGCTGGCAAGTGAGAAGTAAATTTTAAATTTAAACAAAGTTTAGACCATTTTTTTAAATAATATATTTCTTTTGTAGGTATAAATGTTCCGAAGAATTGGTTACCATAGCTGCTATGCTTTCAGTAAATAGTGCAATTTTCTATAGACCCAAAGATAAAATCATACACGCCGATACCGCACGAAAAAATTTCAATCATATTCATGGCGATCATTTGTCGCTTATGCAAGTCTATAATCAATGGGCCGAAACTGATTACAGTACACAATGGTGTTATGAAAATTTTATACAATATCGTTCAATGAAACGTGCGCGAGATGTTCGAGAACAATTGGTGGGTCTAATGCAAAGAGTTGAAATTGATATGGTCTCCTGTTTGCCGGAAACTATAAATATACGTAAATCCATAACAGCCGGTTATTTCTATCATGTAGCCCGTTTATCTAAGGGTGGTAATTATAAAACCATTAAACACAATCAAACAGTAATGATCCATCCGAATTCATCCTTATTCGAAGAGTTACCACGCTGGGTACTCTATCATGAATTGGTGTTTACAACAAAAGAATATATGCGACAAGTAATAGAGATTGAGAGTAAATGGTTATTGGAAGTAGCACCTCATTATTATAAGGCTAAGGAATTAGAAGATTCAACGAATAAAAAAATGCCTAAGGGTCAAGGTAGAGCTACAATGACTGAATAAATAATTTTATATAGAATGTTAATGTTTTTGTAAATAATACGGAAAATTTCTAAAAAAAAATATTTTACACTTAAAAAGATAGCAATACCGGGTTTTGATTATTACCCGGAAAACATTTAGAGACTTTTTTTTAATCTGTAGTTTTTGAATTGGTATAATCGTAACCTATCAGATTTATTAATAACTTACTTGAAACTCACAGTATATATATTATTAAAAATCGGTCACTGCATTCAAACTTCTTAAGTGAGAAATGTTAGAGTTAGGTATTTGATACATCCATATGTAAGTTTATTAATGACCATTAAACTTCTGCAATAGTGCAAATCAAATTGCAAAAAAATTGCAAAATTTGAATTATTTTCTAAAATTTTAACGAAAAAAGTGTGTGGCACAGGAAAGTAAAAATGCATTCATATTTTACGACTGGTTTACAAATATCTAGATAAGTTTTTAAGAGAATTAATATGTAATTTCATATAAAAAATTGTGTTTTCTGTTCGTCGGAGAACCAACGATATATTTTTATTAACAATATATCGCCTATTTATTTCAAGAACGTCATTAATAAAAAATTGTTTTTGCAGAAATCGCATTAAAGTTTTAAAATACACTCTTTTTATGCATTTTTTAAGCAAATTTGAACTTTTCTACAGTCGGCATTATTTAATGCTTTCTTAATGGAAAATAATTCCTTTCATTTCAAAATAATATCGAATAATTTTTGTATACTTATTTATTTTTATGTAACTTTTTTATAAATATTAGTAACAAAATCTTAAATTTAACTCCCAGTGGAAAAATATTCATTACAGAGTTAACAATCTTTGTGGGAGTTCAACTCGTGTCGTTCTGGAGCGTGGGAACAGTAAAATATCTTGGTGTAATTCTCTCATTGAACTTTAAAAACATCAAGTGCGTCAAGAATTTTTCAATAAATAAAAATAAGGATAATACTAATTTATTGGCAAAACGAAGAATTCTAGTATTTAGATATTTACTGACTTTTCCACGAAGTCTGACGAAAAATTCATTTCGATTAATTGTATGGAGATATGATTGATTTGGAAAATTTGTCAAGCAATGATTTTAACAATATGTATTTATTTTTTTATTTGGTTTAAAACTGAAATGAATTATACCATAATATAACTACTATTATATCATGAATTATACAATCTTATGTCTGAGTGTATGCTTGTTTCGTACAAACATGCGGATTTACAAATACAACTTTGTATGCGATTTTGTTTGAATTTTTGTGTTGCATTTTGAAGTTATTCGAGTTTTGAATAAATTGGAGCGGAACTACCAATTTTGTATGAAATTTGAGTAATTTTTATGCGACATTCCTTGAATCACACCTACCGTATAAAAAGAGGATTGAGTCTACCATAAACATTTATGGAAAATTTTTGCTCAAACGGGGGCAGAAAAAATGTTTCTACTCTTTATTTTTACAGAAGATAATACTTGATATAACGCATATTTCTACCCCATTAACTTAAAAATCTCGTTTTATATAGCTTAATATATTTATAAAAAATGAAAAGTTTAAAATAAAAAATATGGCCACAAACTGACTTCAATTCATAAAATTTCTTCCTCGAAAACCTTAACCTTATTTTTTTTCTTTTGTTTCATTTGAGTTTAATTTAGTGTTTTTTATTCTCATTCCGCATCACCTTAAACCCTAGCTAACTATAGGTGGTTGAAGTATTATGCTCTTATGTTGATGTTTGTAATAAACGGAAAATATTTTCAGATCCCACCTTAAAGTATATCGTTTGACTATGAATCACTTTTCGACTTACTTATAAGAACAAAAAACTATTTATATTTATGTATCCCTAAGTTTCCAATGACAAAACCTACAACAACCTTTCACTTACCTCATATTCCAAACGCTCAGTAAAATGTTTAACAAATATTTATATCTATTATGATTTTGTTGAGAGTTAAAAAAAAGAAAAAGCATTTTAGTTTTATTATCAAAATAAACCATATAATAATGTAATTTCAATATTACAATAAAAAATAACAAAAAATAAATAAGAAAAATGCTCCAAAAACACACAGATCATATTACATATTTAATAATTACAAATTACTTAATACATTATACAAAAAAGATTCAAATTGAAATTAATAAATAAATATTCCAGGTTTTGGATTTTTTATACAAATTTCAACTAACAGACAGTTTGGTGCTAAGGATTTTTTATTTAATAGTGTAACAAAGTTTTTTTAATTATTTTTAGTTTATTAGTATTGAATTTATTATATATTTTTAATGTATATAATATATAAATAATGACTTATAAAATGTAATCAAATATAAAGAAATAAACAATAAATAAAATACAATTAGTATAAAAATATATGCATTATAATTAGAAGTTTTTTTTTAATATTTACTGTCTTGTTATATTTAATAATAGTTTATGATATTATGAAAAAAGACAAAAAATAAATAATAACACTTAACTATTAGTTATTAAGACACATAGAATAGATTTAGGAGATTATGTATATAAAATATAGTTTATGATTTTTTTGTTTTTTTATAGGTTTTTTTATAGATTTAATATATGTATATATATAGTTTATTTTCTTTTCTTTAAGAAATGATATATGTATATGCTATAATATTCTGGGCTTTGACTCAAATTAGACTTATACGAAATTTCAAATTTAATTTTTTTTATATAAATAGTTTTTCTTTAAGTTATACCATGAGTCTTTGAGTTTAAAACTCAGAATATTTTAGTATAAGAGATTTGAGTTTTTTTTTTAAGATTTATGTATGTATATTATATGAAGTATACTTTTTTATACCCACCATCAAAAAGATGGGGGTATATTGATTTTGTCATTCCGTGTGTAACATGTCGAAGGAATCATCTAAGACCCCACAAAGTATATATTTTCTGGGTCCTGGTTAGATTCTGAGTCGATCTAGCTATGTCCGTCCGTCTGTCTGTCTGTTGAAAGCAGAATAGGGCTCGAACGGGGCAACGAAGGGGGACGAAATTTGGCCCAAATATTTATCATATATAAGGTTTGTTTGGTATTGAAAATAGGCAATAGGAAAATAGGAAAATCGGTTAATAAATAAAAAATTAATGGGCTAAAAACTAGAAACACAGGGTGTCCGTTTCATACTTTTCTGCTGATATCTCTGAAACAAAAGCATGTACGACAACGAAATTTTGTATAAATAGTTTGAGGGTCGATATAAACTTGGAAACCACAAATTGGCGTGGTCCGCCCAATTTACCGTCCACCTCCCATATAAGGTGAAAATTCAACGAAATTGTATTCAAATAGTTTAAGGACCAATGTAAACTCGGAAACAAAAAATGGGCGTGGTCCGCCCACTTTACCACCCATCTCCCATATAACGTAAAATTTTAAAAAGTTGATGGTGGGTATATAGATTCGGCCGAGCCGAATATAACATTCGCGCTTGTTTTTTCTTTTATACATATTAGAAAAAAATACGACAACACATAATTTGCACTTTTTTAAAACTTAAAAACTATTGAAAACATAAAATATATAGAAAAAACAACATATTTATGTATGTTCGAAATTAGATGTATCTTTTTTAATTTTATTTAATTTTTAACTAATATTAATGATATTTTGAAAATATAATTTTAAACAACTTTTATAGTGCTTCTTTGGCCATTAATATATTTTGACTTTTATTTTCGTTTCTAATACATATTTAAATACATATATATATTTAATTTTCTTTGTTTCGTTTTTAAGTTATAAATTATTTATATTTTTTATATATTCTCTTAAGTTTTGTTTATTGTTGTATAAAAAAGAAATATTTTTTTGGTTGTGGTTAACTTAAACTGTTTCACAGTGTTGTACAAGACAAAAATTTAATATAAAATTTTAGTTTCAAACGATTGATAAAAAAGTGTAAATGATTTTTTTTAATTTTATAACAATTCAAATGATTTGTACGTTTACGAGGTTTTTTGATAAAATTTTTTATATTTTACATGAGTCTATAAAAAGTTGTACCTAAATATTATAAGAAAGTTAATTAAGAATTAGGAACATAGATACTTATAAGAAAACCAATAGGGATATTATTTTATTATTATTTATCGTAAATTGAAAGGAAATTATAATTTGTTAAAAATATGTATCCATAATTATACAAGATATAGAATTGCAAACTTATATTTGTACACAATTTTATAAATAGAAAATTTTATTATGAATATAGTCGTAAGGATTTATTAGACGTACAAATATATCTAACGATAACTTTGACAACTAAACAATTCTTTAAAATACACGTTCAGATATTTCCGACAACTTCACGAATATTTTATGTCACTTCACAATATTTTCTTAATGTTCGCAAATTTTCCTGTGGAAATTAATGCTTTTTTTCATTTAATTTTATAAAACTTTTTTTTGTTTATTGAGAAATATATTTTGATTAGAAAACCGTAAGAAGAGTACCTAGTCGTACGACGGTCGTATTCAACACTTTACACTATCAACATTTTTAATCATGAAACAAATCGTTAGATTAGTATGATCGTCTAAAGGGGCCTTTAGTATTTTATTATATTTTAAATCTTATTTTTACGATTTTATATACCCTCTATTTTTGCTTTCAAATTCCAATTAATTCGAATGTGTGATTTTCTGTTTTATTTTAAGGTTTTCATTTAAGGAACTTTATGTTTGTTAGAAGTACGGGAATATTTTAACATTTTACTATACTAACTAAATATATGTACTTAAATATTGATATCTTACAAAAAATCGTTTTAATGAATTTTATATATGTATAATTTTAAATTACTGATTATATTCAAATTAATTGAATTATTAAAATATAATTGAAATCGAAGTATTGCTTATAGAAAACATTTGAAATAACTTGTTAAAAAAGTTTAAATTGTAAACAATCCTTAAAGAAAAATAGTCACAAAATCAAGAAAATTTGGAATGGGAAATAGTGCCACATTAAACACTAATGTGATAAATGGCTCTGTTATACCAACATATCGTTAGTATAACATAGAGTAAATTGAAAGGTTTTAGTTATTTTTAAAACTCAACTTTAATTATTATAGATTATTTAGTTAGATTATAAACTCTAACCAAATATTTACATATCGTCACCGAAAATGCAAAACAACGTAACATCACTGCATAGTTTTACAGGTGGCACAAAAAACTTTCTAAAATCTTAACATATTGTCCTACAAACAAAATTTTTTGGGTTATTACATCCTTAAACATTGCGTAATATATTGATGATAAATATTTTTATTTTTATTAAATATTTTTTAAGTTATGTGGTTTACGTTTTTCAAAATTTTAATTTTCTGAAGAAAAACGTAACATCAATACAAATTTTAGAAAAGTTTTAATATTATACAATTATTGATATTACGTTAATTCGACTTAAGAAAATCATTGCCTTCGTTAATATAATCGTTATTTTTTGATCTACAAGTCTGAAAATTTGTGATCACACGTATTTTGCAAAAATAAACTATATTTCATAAAAATTTTGAAAATTTTGATGTTATGTTATTTTGCATTTTCGGTGACGATATATTTGTTTTATATTCTCTTAAATAATTCCAAATAATCTCTGTTTTATGGTAATACAATTAGGATGCTGATTTGAAAATTACTTTTATAATTAAGCAGCATTAATTCCCAATTAATGCTATTTAATTCCCAATTAAGCATTAATTCCTAGTTTATATAGTTGATTTTTAAATGTTGTGAATATAAATTTGTGCTTAGATTAGATTAGCTTGATTGAAATAAATAAGATACAAATTAATTTTGTGTTTTGTTTAGTTTTCGATTCGATTTTGTAAAACGAAAACAAATTTCTTATGTTTAAACCGAATTCGATGATAAATTATTACCCGTTACCCGGAAAAAGCATTGTATAAACTCTATTAAACCTCCGAATAAACTAGTCATTAAGCAATACATATTAAATTCCATAAATGATAAAATATATATAATTCATAACGTTTTTATTATGTTTTAATAAACTTCTTCTAATTTCATAATTATTAAAATGAAATATCCTTAAATTGCTACAATTATCTTTAAAATTTTTTTAGTCTCAAAAAAATTTTATTGAAATTTAGTTTTAGTTTTGACTAGGAGAGATTTCAATTTGATTTTTGATCGATTTTAACTAAAATTTGATGACTAATAGTATTTATTTGTTCGTTAAGATAAGGAATATTGGATGGATGTGAAATATCAAAATTGAATAATATTTAAACAAACAAATCATTTGTAAAGTTATATTTTTAATTTAGTACTACCTCTGTCAAATAATTATATGTGCAATATTTGTTTTCTGGTTTTTATATATTCCAAGAGTGATATACATTTCTTTGGTTTACAATTTTTTTCATTCTTACCTAATGTCCCTATTTGCAAAATTTTAGGTTCCTCTTAGCATTGTATTTAAAGTACCGTTAAAATAAACATATCATTCTCTAAATTTTAATAGAAAATAATTATATGTGCAAATTGAAATTTTTACTCAACAGACTGACATGAAGTCCACAGTTTGAACCGTTTAACCAATTAAAGTTAAAATTAAAGTTATTTGGGGAATATTTAAAATGATTAGACCTAAAATACCAAAAAAATTTTATTTTTTTTTTTAATTTATAGCCAAAATATGTTACCAGGTCATGAACTGTCAGTTTAAGAGCTGAAATCATTAAAGTAAGACGTCAGTTTATGTAAAATTCCATAAAATGGTGTATACAGAAAATGGGTATCATAATACTGTTGAAAATTTTAAAAAAATCTGAGAAATTGCTATCATTCTAGGAGCGGTAGCCCATAATCAATTGCTTATTAGCGGGGATTAAGGAAATTTTTCGAAGAAAAACAATATGTGTTACAGAAAAATATCGGCCAAATGAACGGGTTTTAATAATTGGACGTGAGCATAAAATAATAAAAGAGGTTTTAGATTAAAATTATGACCTTTGGGTGGCAAAAACATAACTAATAGAGCGGTACAAAAATCCACACGCAGGATTTTATGATAAATATAATTTTTTGGTTAAAAACTTTAATTACACCATGAGTTCATGTACATAAGGGATGAAAAATATTATATTTAAATTATCCAAGTGTTTATCAAAAATATTACATGGGTATTCGACGTCTACAAAAGACATGCTTGAAGCGTAATCATAGTATCGAATCGCACATAATATAAGTCAATTTTAGTTCTAGATAGAAGTTGAAAATATTTATTGGACGTAGCTAAATTAATTCACAGCACAACATAAATTTACTTTACAAAAAATGCAATAGCTTCGTTGATGAATTTCCTACAAAAATTTGATTTTTCAGTAAATTAATGTGACGATGTTACTATATCGGGCCTCAAAATCGGTTTTTAAGTCACAAAATATTATATTTCTGCAGCGACCAGTAATGATCCTCAGACCTTCATGACATAAGGATTTCCAAAGAATACTGTATGCTGAGATATATTTAGATTCAGAGCTATATGACAATATCAAATGTTTCAAATTGATTTTTTATAAATATACTACAGTTTTGACCTATATATATGTAAAGCAAAAAGGACGAATCTGTATAACGAAGGATGCATCTGGTAACGTTATATTAGGACAACACAATTCCTTAACAACTTTCATGAATAATGAAAATTAACTTTATTTAAATAAAGGATTTTTATAAAATTCTTGTCGTGCACATATAATTATTTTCTATGAACAATTTTAAAATCAATTAAGTTTTGCTACAAAATACACATAAGAAATAAATTTTTCATTTGACTTATAAAGCTCTAATAAACATTAAAAATATAAAAAAGGTTTGAATTTGAAAATCCTATTTTTGAAGAAAATAAATTACTTTATAGGTATGCACATATAATTATTTGACTGGGGTATTATTAATTGGTTTTAGACAAAAAAAAAAAAAAAAAACAAATTTAACGAGTTTCACACAACACACCAAATAAATATTAAATGCAAAAAATTACAAGTTATTAAAAACTTTTTGATATTAAAAAATTTTAACAAATTATTGAAATTTGTTACTTTTCTGTATATTATTTTACAACACAATTTTTGCGATAAAATTGATTAAATTTTGTGAGTTTTTTTGAAATTTTAATACGATTTTATTTAAAAGCAAATTACTTTGCATGAAATTTGTTTCCAGATTTTGTAGCAAAAACTATTATATATACAATATACAAGTTTTTGCAGTATTATCAGTATTTAGTTTCTAAAAATATAGCATTACAAAGACCTAATAAATAAAAATGTAATTCCGCTTTATTTAAAAAAAGCTGACATTGAAATTTCATTGCCTTATCAACCATACAATTTTATTGTCTGAAAAAAAAACCCTAACAGTTGTTTGATTTATATATAATAACTCATTTGTAAGTTTACAGGTGTTAATATTTGTCAAATATTAATTTGTTTAGAAAAAAGGTATTTAAAAAACCATTTCCTACAAATGTGACTAGTAATTTCTTATACTCAGAAATTAATAGGAAATTTTATATTTATAATGAAATATTTAGTGTGAAACTTCAATTTATATTTATAAAGTTGTCCTGCTTAATGTTTCGTTTACAACATGTGTAAATAATTTTTAATATCATTTAGATTGCCAATATTTCAACTTAAGAATATGATTCTATATAAAAAGATTCTTGGAAAAAAAATTTCCTCCCTATATAAGTGTTTGTTTTAAAGAGTTTATATTCCACTAAGTTCCTTGTATAGCTGATCAACTAAAAAGGAAAGCCGAATAAACTATTTGGCAGTAATTGTGTAATATAGTATACAATATACTAAACAAACATTTATCATTACTCCTGTATTCCAAATTTTATGATAAATAACAAAAAACAATAATTTTTTATGTTTTTAAATATTGAAATGGTCAGAGTGCGGGTTTTCTATTTTCTATACGCGTAATTCACGTTAACAATTTTAGTATGGCGATAGTGGAAAAATGCATGAATTACTTCAAAAACTTTAGTTTAACGTGAATTAATGATTTTACTGGACTTAATTCATTATCATTAAATAACAATTTAATATTATTTTCCCGAATCAATATTAAAACAAATTAATTATTAATTTTATTTTAAAATTAAGATTAATCCTGAAAATCTGTTAAAAATATTATGCCAAATATTTATGTTAACTCTTCCTTTAAAAGTTGATTAAGATATCGCTTGTAAATAAATAATTAAATTATAAACTGTTGTTTACTATATTTTCAAAAGTTAAAAAATCTACTGAGTTTTTTTGTTTATATAATGTAAGTAAATATTCATGTATTTATGTATGTATAAGTTTTTTATATATATGTATATGCATGTGTATATTTATATTAAAACCTTTGTCTTGCCCAATACTGTTTACTTTTCTAGTTACCACGGGGTTTTTGTAAATTAGTATCATAAGATCGTATAATAACAGATTGTGATACAGCGCCGCCTTCTTCCTGTGAGAAAGCATAACCGTGTGACAATTCAACATCAGTATCGACCCGAGTATTGGCACGTCTTATAAAAACACTACGCAACAGGCGAGCTGTTTCCGTAAACGAACTACGTGTCTCGTTCATAACATCATCGGGATCGTGTTTACGTATTTCGGATTCTCGCACGGCTTCGGTAAGAGATTTAAATACGGTATTTTGTACAAGTTTAAAGAGTACATCGACTAGTAAAGTTGTGACAGGTACTAATAATAGACCAAACCAAAAGACTGGTGTGGTAAATATCATTCTTTCCATACCCAAAAAGTTGGCGGCCACCGGTAAGACGGGCCAGAAATTTGAGTATATAACAATAAAGATAAACCATAAACCTATGGAACCCCAAATCGAGCAATGCGTTAACCAAGTCCATGAATTGGTAGAAAGACCAGCTTTCAAACAGACTGTAACCACCACATAGGTGTAAACAAAATTTCCTAAGAAAAGATAATCCGATATTCTGCCACTAGACCATAGGATTTCAGACTGTAGGGCTCCTAAAGGCAGCCAAAATAAAATAATTGAATGTAATAAAGCATTTATAATCCAAACCCAGAATACTTGTACATTGAAAAGTTTTGCACTTTGTGAGGGCTTATAGAGGAAGGGATATTTTAACATAGTTTCTGCAGAGCATACCTTTTCAAAGATACCAATTGCAAAAGGTGGCAATGCCGTAAATACTACATTGTATAAGCCAATAGTCCATCTTTCGAACAATATTTGTCCTGACCAGCCGGAATAAATTGCAAACCACAATTCTATAACATAAAGACAGACATTTTTATAAAATGAATATAAAATAAGTTTGGTTATACGTCTATAATTCCAAGCGCCATGAACCAAAAGCAAACGTTTTAAGAAACGAAATTGTCCTATGGAATAATCTGAAGCACAGGCGGCTTGTAAACCCTCTACACCAGATATACCTACGCCTACATTGGCCTTTTGTATCATGGCAACATCGTTAGCGCCATCGCCAATAGCCAGAGTTACAGCTTTCGTACTTGAAGTGACTAGTTCCACCACTTCGGCTTTTTGTATGGGTGAAACGCGACAACATACAACCACACGACAGCCGGTGCAGAGTTCTTGAAATTCACGCCGTAAATCACAGCTTAGCGCATACTTAAGCGTCTTACCATCTATAATCAAAGCAACATTACAGTTCTTATTAATGGATGTTTGCAGTTCACTGGAATGCCTATGTATAACTTCCCGTGTAGTATCCAAACTTTCTTCATTCAATATTATAATGTCCATAGAAGGCGAGATGAGTTTGCATGAATGGCCAATATTAATGGCAGTTTCTTGTTTGTCTCCCGTCAACACCCATATATAAATGCCGGCATCTAGCAAAGAAGCTATAGTTTCTGGCACACCTTCCTGCAGTTTGTCTTCTATGGCGGTGGCACCTAAAAGGTGTAGATTATTTTCTATCAAATTGGCTGCTTCTTCTACTTTTCGTTCACGTTCATTTACTGCTGTTGAAGCCTTATGGTAAGTCTCCTGCCAATCATTGTATACATCGTCAGGTATATTGGAGACAGCACAACATAAAGTACGCAAACCTTCTGCTGCAAATTCCTCAAGGTGACTAAGAGTAACGTCTCTGAAAGATTGACCTTCTTGGGCTAAACGTTCATAGATAACACTATCGGCACCTTTGCAATATAATTTTATATTGCCTTCGGGTGACTTAACAATTACCGACATGCGTTTACGTGTCGATGTAAATTCTAAAACGTTGAGTATTTCATAACGCTCTCGAGTACCCAAAGCATTAATCTCTACATAATGAGGAGTACGAGTATCAAAAACAAATCCGTATTGTTTGGCTCCATCTACCAAAGCTCTTTCATCTGGACTGGCAGCATGATAAGTTATCGACCCATCAGAATTTTTCTCTGGTATAACTGTGTGACATACCGACAATAAGACGAGAAACTCTTTAATAATTTCAGCACTTTGATGGTTACTCAACAAATGCTGCACCACTAAACTTTGTTCGGGTGTATTTTCTGTCTGATACATTTGCCGGGCAATTGAACATTTTTTAAAAACCATTTCGTTACGTGTCAGAGTACCAGTTTTATCTGAAAATATGTACTTGACCATGCCCAATTCTTCATTGAGATTAGAGGTACGAGCCATAGCCGGTGTATTCGATTCCACATGATACATTTGTATATCGCAATTAATAAACTGGGCTTGCAAGAATCTCACCAACTCTAAGGTGACTTGTAGTGAAATAGGTATCAAATTGTTGAAGAGTATGAAGAAGGTTAAGAGATTGTAGCCAAAGTTTTTACTTTTAAAATCGTCCAGACCCAAATACCAATCGGAGACAAAGTACTGGCGGGTCCAAATGAAATTGAAGATGGCACTAGTTAAACATAGTACCAATAATATCATAAATAACATTAATATCTGGGTATTGGTCAGGCGATCAACGGTGGAACGCTTTAATGGAGCCGAGGTAGAATTTTTCATAAGTTTTGTATCATGACCAGTATAAACAACAATTCCAAATATCCAAGAAGTATTGCGCAGAACAGCACCTCTTTGCAAAATTTGATCAGGACCTAAAGAAACTGTCTGCCTATCATGTTCTTTTAGAACGCCATTGAATTCATATAACAATCGGTTGGGCAATTCACATTCCACCACACCTTTAAGTTCCACCAAGTCTTTCGTTTCCAATAGCTTAGCTGTTGCCGGTACACCTTGTCGTATTTTCAAATTTGTTTCACCATCCAAATTCGATGTCTCAATAAAACACATAGCCTGAGGCTCACTAGACGATATTATTATCAAATCGGCAGGGAAAAATTTATTATTCGGTATTTTAACGATATCGCCCACAGACAACTCTTCCCAACGTATCGTAGTCCAAACACCATCTTTTAGTTTCTCCACAGTTCTATGATTGATTTCATTGTCTGCTCGATGCCTTTTGTAATCTTCTACGATTTCCTTAATGCCACTCACCGATAAAATAAATATAAGTGGCACCAAAGTGGTATAACGTCCCGTGGGTGATACATCGGGTATTTGCTGCAACAAAGCGATCAGTAAGAAAAAACAATTCGAGTAACGGCGAAATTGTTCGAATAGGAACGATGGTAGAAAACTTATAAAACTATATTTAGCTGTCGAAATGTGATTATTGCAAAATTTCTGTATTTGAGGGCGATTAATGAAAATAATCCGTTTTTCGCCATCATCTAAGTTAGCGGACGATGGTGTTCTAGCATCATCACAGGGAGTTGTAAGCGGTGGCGTACGCATATGCATGCGGCCACGTAACTCCTGCCACAAACGTTGACCCCACCACAAATGCACTTGACGTCGTTCATGACTTAGATTTTCATTTCCGCTTCCGTTTGAGTTATTGTAGTTGTTTTCCATATTAACATTGCTTCTAGGAATATAAAAAAATGGAAGAGAAGAATAAAAAACACAAGAAATTATTAGAAATTATTGATTTTTGTGCTTGTTGGTTTAGTTTAAAAGAAAATAAAATACAGTGTAAAGACGTGACTTGATGTTTTCAAAATAATAACTTTGAAAATACTTTTAAAATGGAACTAAACTTAAATCGTGCATATACAATAAAATGTAGTTGGGATAAAGTGAAACACCAATTAAAAATTTATAAATAATTTTAGATATTTAATAGGATTTCCATATCAAGTATTCAAGGGTTTTTTAATAAATAATTATAAAACTAGAAGAAAATACATTAATAGGGCTTATAAGGAAAACTAAAATTATTTTAATAATAAAAAACTGAACTAAATTGTACGATAACTAAATTAAAACTGAATACTCAAATCAAATCAAAACACTGTTTTTATATTTCTATATGACATTTATATACTATTGTCGACCACAATTTAACACCACAAACATACTATATATATGTACATGTTGGTATATAAATTTCTAAATATGTATGTATGTACATAAAGGCTATCTAAAAAGGACTAAATGTAATTACATTTTTTATTTTTTATACTACTTTCACTTTTGTAATTCATAGATATTTTCATCACATATATGTACATATTTCCTTATTTTTGGTTGGATTTGGTGGTATACATACTAAAAAGTGCTAATCGCGGTAAACAGAGTTTACAAAATCCTATAAGAATAATAAATAACTAACTACTACATACTTAACCATTTATTAGTATGATGACGTCCAGTCACGCAAATGGACAACATACTAGACAGACATTATTAAAAAATAAAAGAATAAAGGTTTCTTTCCATCATACACACAATTTACATGCGTTTTTAGAAACAGCAAATGTTCTTGTAATGTAAACAATAATAGTAACTCAACCAGTAGGTGTTATAAAACTTTTGAATATTATTTTCTTGTAATAATTAATTGTGTGAATTAAACATTTCCCAGAAAGAAATTCAGTAATGAGGAGGTGTAGTTAAAGTAAATAAAGTAAAAATAAACGAATCACAATATATATTTTTTTTACTTAGATAATTAGTTAATTTTTTATAAAAATAAATGTAAAAATAGCATATTATAATTATGAGATTTACATTGAAATATTTTAGCACCAACGACTAATCTTTTAAATAATTTTTTATTTTAAGTGGACACATTTTTAAAAAGCATTTATTAAAATTTATGAAAAATTTTACCCTATTTTAAAAAATATAAGTGTATAGAAAAAAATAATAAAAAAAAGCCCTATATAATTTACTATTGTGTTCCGGATTTGTTTCGTTGAAAATTGAATTTGATACCGTTTTTATCTAACGTAATAAATAAATGAGATAGAATTTGAAGTGTACTTCTAATAAAATGTAACACAAATTTTACTTTATAACTTTGTCTGCTGTTAACTTTTTTTATTTTTGTGGTGTTCTAGCATCATCACAGGGAGTTGTAAGCGGTGGCGTACGCATATGCATGCGGCCACGTAACTCCTGCCACAAACGTTGACCCCACCACAAATGCACTTGACGTTTGAAAAATACTCCAGACGTTATATAATCATATTGATTTTTGCAATTAAAGTAAAATTTGTGTAAAAAAAGAAATTAGCAGTGGACCTTTTATTGCTCCAAGTGAGGTTGACATATTTAATGTTTCCTTCCTAAGATAACTAATATAAGGAGTGAGATCGAAAAATCTTAACACACATTTTGCCTCATAGCTTTTTTCGGAATCAATATTCAAAATTTTTTTTGATCTAGTTATCATGGAAAAATACTTCAGTTATTATTTTTAATACCAACCATGTTAATTTGTCCTTATTTTCATCAAAAAAAGTGACGAAAAAGATTTACGTCCTACAAATTTCAAAAAATCCAAATAGGTCTTACAAATAATTGGCCACAGGATTAAATATCGTCCGTAAAACCGTTTCTAATGTTATTAAACAGTATCAGGAGAATTTGACTATTGATGTGAAACCTAGTTCGGTAAGAAAAAAGGACCACATGATATTGGGAAGGCCAGAAAATTGAAGGCATATTGAAAGGAACTCCAAACACATCTGGTAGAAAATCAGCTCAGTTTTCTCAGTGCTTCGACTATTTGGTGCGAAAATTTAAAGCTAATGGGAAAGTTGATAACATATAAAGTTCAAAAAATTCCAAACTGGAATTCTGCAAAAAAAAAATTACAAGCCAAAAATAGGACTCGGAATTTAAAACCAAATTTCATACAAAAATACTCAAGCTGTATAATTGACGAAGAAACGTAGGTGCTGGCAGAATCTTCGCAGCTTGTGTCTCAAAAATTTTTATTGCTAATGCTCGAAGCAATGTTGGAGATAAGTTTAAGAACCAAAAGCAGCAAAAATTTCTTACAAAATTCATGGTATGATAAGCTTTTTGCAGTTGCGGCAAAACAGGAAAGTCATTTGATACATTCGGATCTATAAATACCAAAATATGCATAAAGGAATATTTGCAAAAAAGACTTCTTCTTTTCTTAAGAAAGCACAACGTGTCCACATATTTTTGGACCCATTTGGTATCATGTCACTACGGTAAGAAAGCTCTGGAGTGGTACCAAATCAATAACATAGATTTAGTACCAAGAGAGGTCAATTTTCAAAATTGTCCATAGCTTAGACCAGTAGAGAGATATTGAGCTCTTGTGAAAAGTGAATTCAAGAGCACAAAAAAGGTGTCCCAAAATACCGAAGATTTTAACAGAAGATGTGCACACTGTTCCAAAAAAGTGACTGAAGCAACTATCAAATTTCCAAAGAAAGGGTTTTCAAAAATGGTCCACAATTTTATAATTAGTGGTTAGAATCATAAAAATTATATATTTCTGTGATCTGTGCTAAATTATCAAATGATTAAAAAAATAATAAAAACTCTAAGATCAACCGTTTCCAAGTTATTGAATATTATGTATGTTAAGAATTTTTCGATCTCACTCCTTATGATTTAATATTTATATGTACATATTTAAGTAAAACATTATTTAGCTCAAAAATATACACATCATTTATGTTTTATCTTTTTTTTTTTTTATTATTTAAAAAGGGGTGTAGAGTTTGAATATTGTTTGGCCTTTAATTTTAGATTTTATTAACAAAATATATATAATTCCATTGTTGGAAATAAATTTGTTATTTATATAATTTTAGTTTTTATCATTACACTAGAAAGTTATGTTTGTACATCAATACTAATTGTAAGAATCTAGATAAGTTTTAGTATCATATTGTATTTACAAATTTTAATTCCTTTAACCACATCTAAGGCTGTAGTTAACATTTTTAACAAATAATTTTGTGGTTAATACATTCCAAAAGAATGTATGGTTTCCGTGTAATAATAAAATACATATGTACATTAAAGTGTATCAATTTGTATGAGGACAAAAAATGTTCCCCTAAAATTAAATTCAAATTGCTATGTTATAAACGAATAGCCAAAATATTTCGGTCCTATTATTTCGCCCTCGTCAGCTGAATCATTTTTAAAATACAAAATTTTTAACTTTTTATCGAAAAAACTATAACTTACAAAAGACACAGGTTGATTAAAACATGTATTCACCTCAGAAATTGAAACTTTGCAAGACCCTTGCAAAGTAAGTTGTGCAAAATTTATTTTACGTGGTTGTTGTTGTGTTTACAGAAATCGATGTAAATTTTCTACTTTGCAAGGGTTTTGCAAAGTTGCAAAATTTCTAAGGTGAATAGCTTTATTTTTTTAATTAGTTTTCATTCCCGTAAAATTAAGATTTTCGTAAAATTTTCTATGATTATTTTAAATTTATTAAAGTTTGAATATGTATTTCAGACATTTTCCTTAAATAATAATAAATTCTGTATTATTTGATTACACTAGTCGACAAAAAAAACAGTTTATCATCTTTATTTTAATCTGGACCTAACATAGTGACTTTTCAGGGCCAATAATGCTGCCTGACTGTCAACATATATAGTGATCTCAGAATTCCGCCCAAAGTTTTCCTCCAGCAAACCTAGGGCTTTATATATGCCCAAAATTTCTGCATGGAAAACGCTACAACAGTCAATTTATATGAACGTCTTATATCAGTTCCCAGAAAGTAGACCCCCGCTCCGGTGCTACATCCATCTTCGAGCCGTCTGTAAAGACAGCACAACCTCCATGGAGCTTTTCTACTCCAACCCAGAGGTCCCTGTCATAATCCGTAGGTTAACCCACGGATAGTGTCCGACCATTAAATTGAACCATATCGAGTATTCTAGCATGCCCCGCTTCGTAAGCAAAAAGGCTCGACCTTACATCTCCTGATAAACAAGACCAACTCAATCTTCCCTGGATTTACCTGTAATCCTTTACTATAACGACCCCTCCTTGCGGTGTGCCGCTCGTCACAAGCTTCCTCATACAAATGTCCCCCATATTCAAGTTGATAACCCTACTGCTCAACATTAGAGTTATCCACTCAATTAGGAATTCATTTGCATTGACTGAAGCCAGTGCCTCCTTGATCGCCTCAATCCTAATATTATTGAAGGCCCCTTCAATGTCGAGGAAGGCTGCCATGGTTATTCCCTATGCAACAAACCTAGCTCTATATAACTCACTACCTCATGCAAAGCATTCTCTACAGACTTACCCTTTAGGTAGGCGTACTGAGCGCCGCTGATTATATGAGTCCCCATTTTGCTCCTAAGATGCATATCAATCAGTCTCTCCATTGTCTTCAGTAAGATAGAAGATAGGCCGATTGGCCTATAATCCTTGGGTTTCGAGTGAATCGATTTACCCGCCTTGGGTATGAAAATGACTCTAACCTCTCTCCACCCCCTGGGAATATATCCTAACCTAAGACACTCCCTAAATATATCCACAAGTAGTGAGATGGCCCTAACATTGACATTCTGCAACATAGCCGGAAAGATCCCATCTGGGCCCGGCGATTTGTATGGCCAATGTAACAGCCCATGTAACTTTGTCTCTAGTGACCATCTCCCTAATTGTGTCTATATCCCTCTCATTCGAGCCGGATAAATGTAGGTTATCACTGACGCTACCTGATCGCGGTTCAGACTCAATATCACTACAGCCTTGAAAATGTGTCTCTATAAGTAAATTGAGGGACTCTGAGCTAGACTCTGTCCACGAATTGTCCACAGGTTGTATATATCAACCACAGGGTTCTTGGGTAATACCCGCCTAAATCTACAAAGCTCGTATACAAAGTACACGGACTCACAGAAATTTACCCAAATATTAACAAAAAATTATGCAAATTCAGCTCAAACACAATTTAGATCGCTATATATTGGAGTTTAATTTACAAACCTTTCTCGAGTTATACAAAAATGACTGCTTAAAGGAGGGGTCATAGTAGTCATGCCCATAAAAAAAATCAATACGTGATAGAAAAAAAGTAAAAGATGATTCTTATTTAGCACGTTAAATTCCATCTAATACACCTATTTTTTTTTATTTAAGACGAAAAAAAATGATGTTTTCACTTTTAAAAAGAAGTTTTAGTAAAAAAAAAAAAAAGAAATTTTGAATTTAGCATGAACAATTTTTTTTCTGACACTTATTTCGAAATATCTCCTAGAATCCCATCTATAATCAATGATACTTCCATACAACTTATTTGAAAAAAAATGCTGATTTAACCATTGGAAACCTTTTGGGAATATCAGAAGTAAATAAAATCACATATATACCCAGCAAAAAACGATGAAGTTCTTCCAAATAAAGAACATTTTCACAACTTCAAAAATGGAACAAAGTGCATATATTAAACTTTTTTGGAAGTTCTTAATAATTACTTCCAAAAAAGTGAAAATAAATGAATTTTCAGCAGGAAAAAATGGTAATACTAAGAAAATTAAAACTTTACAAATTTTAAAGCATTTTTTTATATTTTAATAAGGCTAAAATTGAATTTTAATTACAAATTTTTCTAAACATAGTTTTAAGGGAAGTACTTCAAAAGAAATGAACAAGAAGTATAAAAGAATAACATCCTACCAATGACAACCATGGGTTAAAAAAGAACTTCTGCAGCTCTTTTTCACCACTAAGTACTTCTTTCCAATGACAACCAATGTTAAAATCATGACTTTTTCAGTTCTTTTTTTGGTGGGTATTTAAATAAAGAATTTATAACTAAAAATTTAATAAAATCTTAATATTCTGTTAATAATAAGAGATGTAAAAATTATTTAAATTGATATTCCAAGTATTAGATTTCAATTTGAAGTTAATTTTCTCTTCACGAACATTTTGATAATGCTATCAAAAGATATCCGTATTTTTAGAGTTGAAATTAAATGAAAACATTTATATGTAATATTTTGAGAATCATATAAGAGCATATTAATTTTTATTTTTAAAAAAGCTTATTTGCAACTTATTTATGAAAGGCACTAGAATGTACATAGGTATTATTAGAAATCATTTTATTAAATACCACAAATAATGACAAATATATCTATACAAATATTAAAATATTTATAGGTTTAGAAAACACAAACTAAAATTAAGTAAATAAGTAACAAAATGATGGATATTTCCAACTTAGTCATAAAAAATAAGTACAAAAATAAGCATACATTTTTATTTAAACTTAACACATATGTATATTCAATAAACTGATAATAAGGACCCCAATAAATACACCTGAATAAACAGAATATTGAAAATTGTCTGTTTAAATTAAATTGAACAATATTCTCAAATTGTTTATATGCTAATATTTTACTTAATATTATAATAACCACACAAAACTTTAATATTTATAATACTTTTCAAACTAAATATTCTAAACAATAAAATCTATTAATCATAAACATTTATTAAGAGTACACATACATATGATTATAAGGTGCTAATCAAACATAATGAATAATCAACAAATTAAATATGTATAATGAATAATTATTAGAAATATAGGAATATAAACATGAATGGAATTACAAACAATAAAATGATTATAATAGATTGTATAAAATACCTTAAATCTTCATAAGACATTTTGGTAATTTATAAATTTTATTTTGCGTTTTCCAATCACTCGCCTCAAATATAAATATTTACAATAAGACCGCAGAGCAACACACTATTATTTACTTAATAGTTGAGAAATTTATTTATGATTGTAAACTAAAAACCGACAAATGTTATTTCTGGAAATATATTGAACGTATAGAATTTGTATGAAAATAAAATAAGACAGATAGTGCAAAATAATTATATGTGTAGGGGAAAAACAAATTTCAGTAAAACACAATAGTTCTTATCAAAAATGTATTTTTATAAATGTGTATTTTTTTTTACTTTAATAATAAAAAAAAAACACCTTTAAATCTTAAAATTAACTTGTATTTTTTTAAATAAATCTCTTCAATAAAGTTGAAATCATAAACTTATATTCTTTTTAATATTGTATTTATGTAGGTATATAAAATTTTAAACTTTTTAATTAAACAAATCTTTTAAATGATATAAATACATAAATTTGTTTCAAAATGTGAAAAGAAATAAAACGTGGAGTTTTTCATAAAATTAATGAATATTATGTTTTGCAGGTACTTAACTTTTTGCCATAATATATTACAATTATATACCCTCTTTATTTTTGATAGTGTATTTTTTATAATCACTAATTATTTTTGTAGAATTTATAAAAAAAAAAAAAAAAAAACGATAAGAAAGTTTTGTTTAGTGTCTTAACTGATAACATAAAAAAGCAATTTTGCTAGACTTATCTAATAAACGTCATTTGTTTTACACAAATGAGTAACAATAATAAAAGAAAATAATTTATTATAACCAAGTATAAACAAGGGTTTACTTAAGGTCATATAAAACATATGCGTAATAAGTGCGTGTATTTATAAATTATTATTGATCGGACATTGTTAAAAAAGCTTTACTACAGGAATTCAATAATTGATTCATAACATACATATAGTAATGACTTTTAAACCAACAAACAATTTACATATAAATTGTGCTTAATGAAAAGATTATTTAATTTTACATTAAATATTTACTATTACGTATGTATATTACTTCTATTTGTCGTCGTAAATTACAAATAAATAATTTGAAATAGTTACGAAGTTTGTTAATTAAATAGTAGTTTTCTGTGCATCAGTAATTCCAAAATATAGTAAAGTCACATTAATACCATTAGATAAAACAAAAATGTATACAAAGTTTATTTTATAAATCATTGATAAATTTAAATATAAATTGCTCAAACAACAAAAATTGTATATAACATCAATCCCAGCAAACACAAAAATGTGATATCAAATTGAGAATGATTTGAAATCAAACCCTTTGAAAATAATAGCTTTCTCAACAAAAAGGGGAATTAATTCTCAAATTGAGAAATGCTATTATTATCAAATCATTATCAAATGAAATTCTCAAACATTTTTCAAATGTGGATTGTGACTAAATGTTGAACATAAATAAAAATTATTTGATTATTAATTTTATTTGTTAATTCATTTATTAATTTGTAGATTTGAGTATTTGTTTGTAAAAATGTTTTATTTTGTAATTTGTAAATAATTTTTTTTTTTTTTTAAGATTTAAATAAGAATATATAAAATATATATACTTATTTACAAAAACCGCAAATTTTAGATCCTTTTTAAGGAAAATTATTTCCAAATATCCGCTACTTAAAGTTCGTATAAATATTTATTTAATTTTTAAATATATATATATTTTTTAATTATCATAATCCAAACTTCTTTTTTTTTAATAATGACTTGTTTACAAATATTTATAAGATTTATAAATAATTTAATATCAAATTGAGAAAACACATTATTTCAAATTTTTGTAAACTTGTCTTAAGATTTATGAATAATTTGATAATAACATTTGATACCAATTTAAGAGCGTACTATTTTTCAAATATTTTTAAAGTTATCTTTAGGTTTGATTATGATTTGATAATAACATTTGATATCAATTTGAGAAAATATAATTTTTCAAAGTTTTTTTCCAAATGATTCTTAATTTATATTCAAACTCAAAATTCAAAACTCTATCCACATTTGACACATGTTTGAGAAACATGTTTGATATCAAATGATAAAGTCATCATATTTCAAACGTTTGACACCGTATTTGCTGGGATGTTACGAGGGCGAATGAATAAATCTGTAACTTTCCTCGTAACAAATAAGGAATCAATTCTTCTCTCGAAAACAACATCTATTAGTAGATATCTGAAGAATTTATGGCAAGCTTTTTGATTTAGTGAACATGATTTTCCAGTTATTATATGGAAATCTCTATAAGGAAAGGTTTGGCTGTTATTTTGTTGCTATACTTTAAATACTAACAATCCAACGATATTGTTGTATCCTCTGGTTATTATGGTTATTATATTTATGAAACATGGATTATAACAGACCAAAGATCATTCAGTAATCTAAATAATTCTGGATAAAACACTGCCAAAGAAGGAAATGATGGTAGGTTTATTGTGTAACAAATCATGGAGGCAATTTTCTGTGTCGTGCCTATCATCCTTTTTGATTTTTTTAAAAAAGTAATAAACAATAAAAGTTAAAAATTATGATAACATAACAAATGCTATGGGTGTACTCAGAATGTCTCTAACTAATTTCCTTCATATTGATTTTTTTGATACGAAATTTCATGTGGTATACTAAAAATTGCAGCGTTTGTTTACAATTTAAAGCCACATACTTAAACAGTATTCAACTTGTTTGTCAAATATATAAACTACAACCTCGTGTTGCAGTGTGCTCGTAGAATTTTGCCGAAAACATATTACACACCAGTCAGTGTTTTCTTTGTTATGCTGGATATTTTTCTCTATTTGAAAATTTGCGCTTTGATTTTACTGCTATAGTAGGTATTTTAGCAGTCTTGTTTTTGCACTTTCGTTGCTTTGTGTATAAAATAAAACACACAAGGGTTGAAATGTAACCTAATGTACATATTGTATGTTGGTATCTACGTTTGTATATATGTAGTGCGTATGTTCGTAAGTATGTTTATGTTTTTTATTTTTCACACAAGAATGTCTAGCAGCAATGAAATTGTCATCAAAAAGGCTGCTATACATTATACTATAGCAGTAAAATCAAAACGAAAATAAATAATACTGTGCAATATGGGTTCAATAAAATTGTGCGTGCGCAACTCTACAGAAATATATTTTACTTTGTGTGCAATGGTTTGCTTTTGCTGCTGCAAATTGCAGAGACGAGTCACAAATTCAGTAGTATAACGATGTCATAGTGTGGATATTTCTAGTTGTTGTGTATTGTATAAATGAAACATTTGTATATTTATTGCACAGTCGTAAGTGAAAATTTTTTAGCTAAAACTGCATATTTAAACCTTGGTTTTTAATATTGATGTCTTCAGTTAATTGAGAATAAAATAATTATTTGTTTATAAATGTTCACGTTTGTCTAATTTTAAAGGAGAAAGATTTTGCAAGTCTGTATGAAAAATGGATTTTGTCCAAAGTAATTTCCGAATAAATCCAAAATTATTGAGCGGATACAAAAACATCTTAAGGTAACTTTCATATAATTATATTCGCCATATATTAAATCGTTCTCGAGTTTTTATAAATAATGTAGCCGCACAAAATGGTAAAATATTGAACACAATCATAATAAAAATCAAGACCTGACAAAAAAAACTGAAAGCAGATTCGTGTTCATCAAAACAAGTTGCATCAATTCCACCATTTAAAAAAAAAATTTCCTGAATAGTGTAATTGATTCAAAATATAAAAACTCAACTAAAATAATTAATCAATTCTTTTTCACAAAAATAAAAAATAAAAAATATATATATATTAAAAAATTAAACCTATACATACGTAGTAATTACTATTAACTTAATAGTATTAAGTCTACACTATGTAAGTATTTTTCAATTATAAAATATTAAACTGTTGGCATAAATATGTATATACAGTACTGTGCAGAACAAAACCGAAAAAATTAGAGTAATTCTAAGAATTATTTTTTTTTAACATTTTTAGTGATTTGAAATCATGTCCTTTCTCAATTGTCAAGCGTTTGAGAATGGTTTGAAAATAACTTGAAAATACAAAAAGGGGAATTAATTATTATTATTTTTTTTTTTTTGGAATTCTACCGTCCAAGCTACTTCAAAATTTGTCTATCAGATTTTTTGACATACCGACGTTTTTTCTCAAATGATTCTCAATTTGAAATTAAACTTAAAATTCAAACCACTAACTACATATGATATCAAAAGTTAGTCATCATATTTCAAACGTTTGACGACGTTTTTGCTAATTACTATCATCTTCAGTTTTTTTATTTTATATTTTGCAGTTTTGTTAAGCTGGAATATTTCCTTGTCTTTAATTTCAATAAAAGATATAGTGCGTTTACATATTAATTTCAAAGCACGAAAACATACAATTTAATGCTTCGACTGTCATTAATTTAAAAAAAAAAATCCCAAAAAATGTAAGAAACAGATTCACTTCTTCTAAAGTAGAAATTGTTATTACTTTGAATAAAAACAGCAGTATCTTTTTTTTTTTTTTTTTTTTTTTTTGTTGTTGTTTATGTTCGGCACAGTATATAGCAAACACACTACTAAATAGTTCAAAGTTCTCCAATTACTGTTAAAATGAGTTTTACGAACAATCAGTGAAAAGACATTTATTTAATGAAAACAAACAAAATCTGTTATAAAAATGAACGTTGTATACTTTTCTATATATTCTCCACCCAACAGGTGGTACGTTAAATACAAACAAACATACAACAAATAAAAGGCCAAGACGGAAAATAGAAAAATTACAATAACGTATGTGTATATGTGTACAGACAATTTATATAAAGAAAAAGACATGTATGTCAACAAGGAAAAAACTGATTGTTTTTAAATGATAAATTTTATAATGATTTTAGTGAAAAGTCCTAGTAGAGATAACTGACATTAAAAGACAATAAGAATATTAAACAGCAAAACACAAAATACTCTGAGTGTCCTTTAAATGTCCGTATGGTTTAGAAAGTGTAATTATGCATATGTAAGTATAAACAAGGTAAGATGTCCAAAAGAGAGTGAGAGAAAGGCAAAAATTTTAAGTATGTAATACCAAGAGATAATGGAAAAAGTTGTCTTAAAAATAATTTGAATAATATCCTCTCCATGATATCATCGCATATAAAAACCAAGTCATAAACAAAATGAAT
Source organism: Protophormia terraenovae (assembly GCA_951394005.1). Classification (NCBI taxonomy): domain Eukaryota; kingdom Metazoa; phylum Arthropoda; class Insecta; order Diptera; family Calliphoridae; genus Protophormia; species Protophormia terraenovae. Next base: position 34,423,782 of record OX596074.1, read on the forward strand.
GAATAATATGACATTGTAGGGTATACATATATAATTACAGCTAACGACAAAAATGTTGCATTGTGCAATATATGCATGTATGTAAATATTTTTAATTATTCACTATACGAATTGTTATCAAAAAATCATTTATAGTTAGTATGTATAGAAAAGATAAAAAAGGTATTTGTCTTTTATTTACTTTTTTATTATAAATTTTTATCACTATCTGTGCTTAAGATAAAAAACTTTATTTTACATTATGCCTTATAAGCACGAACATCATACCTCTGATGTCTAAAATATATTTTTTATATTAAAGTTAAATAGAAGTAGAATATTTTAGCCACTCTAATATATTTTAAAATATGAGCTTGTTAACACATTTAAAACTGCATTTATGGGGAACTAAAATGTTTATAATTTTTTGAGGATAAATAAACAGAAGTTTAAAAAAAATGTTTTCTTAGATAACATATTTAGTTTTTAAGGTATATATAGGTTGAATTCATATTAAAAGGTACATAAAACAGATATTGGATTTGACAGCTCCAATTTTAATGAAATTCACTTTACGCATTGGCTTTTGAAAGTACAATTTCATAAATCATAAACTTTTACATCCGTATTCAAAAAAAAAAAAAAAACATAACATAACATAACTAAATTCCTTAACTCTAGGATGACTGGTAACGTTATGAGCGCTAAGTTATCCTCTTGGTCTGGCCAGACCACAGAAAAGTTATAGGTAAAATGTTGGCCCTAGGAACAATTTATATTAGCACTTTTGTCTTCATTTTGTGTATAGTAGTTAATATAAGTTATATATGTTAATATAAAGTGGAAATGTTTCGCTAAACTTATAACAACTATTACGATGAAAACAAAAGTAGATGAAAAATTTTTATTGTAATTTTTATTAAAAATAATGTTTATCTAATATTACTCTGCTTGGCAATCATAAAAAAACATATGAATTTGCTTATTTACAATGTCATAGGCTGGTAGTAATGTTTCATTTTTTACATCGAAGAAATATTTTGTGATTAATTTCAGTATTCAATTACACCTAATTTTCTTTATTTCGTCGTCTAAGGAGATAATTTGTCTTTGTATAGTATTTTTGTGTCATATTTAGCTAATTCTGGCGGAATGTATATTTTGAAACATGTACGTACAAGATAAGAATAGAGCTATTTATTCACGTACAAATTTACGACTGGGGTATATGGTGACTCCAAGTTTTTAATGAGAATTACTTAAAGATCCTCTAGCAAATTTTCTAAATTATTGTTGATTTGGGTAAGTGTTTGAATTGTCAGATCGAAAAAAAATAACAATGTAGTGAAGCATCGTATTAACGTTTTCGCCTTATCAATATCGAATTTATATAAACTTTAATTGACTAAATCTATCACATTGGTTGTTTATTATTCAAGGTACATATTGCAATTTATGTTTAATATCTTGAACAATAATATTAAGCACTTGTTTAGTAAATATTCTTTTAAAAATGTTTATAGTACTCGGTGGAAATTGTCTGTTTGGTAACTTTTTGTTATAGTAATATGAGAGTTTTAAGTGGTTCCAATTAAGAAGATTTGGATATTAGATTTGCTTTATTGCTGAATATCCAGTATTTCCCGAGCCTAACGTTTCGTCACCTTCATATTCACTGTATGGAAATGGCAGTTGCACATTGTCTCGATTTCAAAGACTAGACATCATTCCCTCTTCATCCACTTTCTTTTTAGTTACGTTAAAATCTGGAAAGTCCATTTTATGGCATTTAATAACGCCCAAACCACATTTTTTTGCATCAAGAATTAATTTTTCAAAGGAATTGCCAATTTTTCTCTAACTTAATTTTCGTTCATGAATGACGAACATTTACTCACAAAATTGGGTAAATTCAGTTTTATTCAGACATTTTATACTTTCAACAACATATTATGATTGTTTTTGGAATGATTGTATGTAGATGAATAAAAAGAAACACGTCTACAAAGAGAAAACACATTGTGGTCTATCCAAACCAAGACGGTCAACTTAGCGTTCTTTTTCTTTAAACCCAAAATTTTCCTAGTTATCGTACTCCAATCGACTAAAAATTGATTTCATTCGATTCATTAGAAATCAGTTATAGATATCATGTTCATCTTTTTTGATTTTCTTCTTAAAATAAGATATTAAACTCCAAAGACAAATTTGGTCTGACCAGACCAAGATAGTAATCCTAGGGTTAAAGTTGTATTCAAAAACGATGATTTGCTTACTATTTTTTTGGTAAACCAATGTTTACTTTAAATATTTTAATATTGGTTCGATCCTTTAAGGCTTTAAGGTTCGACTCTACTTTAAGGGTAAATTTATTTCCGTTACATTTTTAAGAAAAAATAATAAATTTTTTGATTAATTCGTAAATTTTTGATAAAAGCGACATATTTTTTAATGTCCAAAATTCAAAAATATGTCAGTATTGCTATTTAAAAATTTAATTAATAAATTTTGGGACGGGATAATTATTTTTAAACCATATAGGTACATATTTTAAACTTTCTTTTGCTTTTGTATTAAAATACTAACAGTATTTTAAATATGTTTTTCTATATAAATACATTAAGAACTAAATTGTGTATTAGCTAGAATGTACATCAAACAAAAGTTTTTTTGAATACGGCTGTTAGACTTGAGATTTTCTTTCAGGTCTAAAATGATAAGGTTTAAATATTTAAAAAAGCTAATAAATTCACAAAGGTTTGGGTACTGGTTTTATCTTCATATTAAAGAAATGAATATTTTATTTTTAACGATATGTATAAAGTTATTTCAATGTTAACATAACTCGAAGACACGTATTTGGAAATTTATTGTTAAAATGCAATGCTCTTTATTAAATCAAAAATTAGGAAATTAAAGAATAAATTGCAAATTACAATATGTCTTTTTAAAAGATGTAACAAATTTTTGAAATATTATTTGACACCAAGTGTATAACTGTATAAAAAACGTTTCCAGTCAGCCAAAAAAGCAAACAATAAAACAGCTCTTAGCCATAAAGTGTATATATAGGTCTGAATGTAAATATGTATAAATGTACATATACAAATGTATATATGTATGTACATATACAGATAATAAGACAACGCAATAGAAAGATTTTGCCAAGAAAAATGTATAAAACAATTTTTTTCAAACGAATCAAATATTTATAAACTCATTTTTTCGTAATGTCATTCGTGATGATGATTAAGATGATAATGATTTTTATAATTTTTAGTTGGTCAAAATAAAGTAGTTGTTATTGTTATTATTCTCAATGTGTCACGTGTCACTTAAAACAATTTTTACAATTTTTTTTTAGTAATACGACTAGTTCCAATTATTTAGAAATGTTCCAATTATCAATGATTGTTTACAATCACCACAACCGAATTATTTATAAGTGAATCATTTGTTTTTCTTGTTATATTTATATTTATCATATGGATTTTTAACCACTTTTCACTTTTTTACCCGATTTTCATTTATTTTTTTTTTTTGCATAAGACTACAATATGTATACAAGTATGTACATACATTTCATACATATGTATCTTCCAAGTATGTACATATGTATGTTGTATATATTTTTTTTTTTTTTTTTTTTTTTTAACTCTCAAAGTTGTTGGCGGAGTACATCAACTCACAAACTGCCAGGTTATCCCACAAAAAATAACAAAGTATACATTAAAAAAGCAAAACAGCTGATTACAGATTGATTTTGGCATTTCTTAGAAATTCACAAAGTGACTTATACACACCAAAGTCACCAGATTTCAGTAAAGACAAAATGTTGTCATGACAATCAAAAAATTTAAATCCACTTCTCATGTTACCATATTTTTGACAGGAAAAAATAGTATGATTCGGATCATCAGTTACGTTGCACATACTACATAAGATTGAGTCCAGAACACCAATTTTGAAAAGAAACATATTTCCAAAGGTATGACCAGTCAAAAGTCTATTTATAAGTTTAACCTCATCCGGGGAAAGGTTGTGATTGTCCATATACCAAGGCTTCCTAGGAACATTAGGAAAGATAGAGGCAAAGAATTTTCCCTTATCCTTGGAGATTTCAATAAAATCAGAATTCCAATTCTCATATAATTTATCACGTACAATTCTAATAGCTTCTTCAGCAGTATATTTCACATCAGTTGCAATACCATCAGTAATAGCCTTCTTAGCAAAAAAGTCAGCTTTTTCATTTATAGAGATACCACAATGACCAGGAGTCCAAATTATTACACAATCCTCAAAAGATGAATTATTTATAAGGTTATGTATCAGTGCTACTTGATAATTTTTTGAAGACGTTACATCCAAGAGTTGACATGATATGCGACTGTCAGTAAAAATCGCCAATTTCCTATTCCCCAAACCTTTAGCAATTTCGATGGCCTTTATTATAGCAAATAATTCTCCAAAACATGAAGATGTTTTATAAGAAATTTTATAGCAAAAATCATTATTTCCATTAAGATTAAAAACTGCACACCCAGTACACAAATTCGATAGAGAAGAATCAGTAGCATAAATATTGTAACCATTTTCCTTGAAAAAGGAAATTCTTTCATTATAAATTGCACGTATTTGCTCATTCGACATATTACATTTACGGTCAGGCAATATATTCGTAATAATATTCAGCTTACAGCTCCTAACAAAGGTACAGTTTACATTAACATTTCTGAAGATTTCCGCAAACTCGTCAAAAACATAACTGTAGCTCGCATTCAATGAATTAGAATTTTCCAAATCTCGATAAAAGTTATAATTATAAAATTTCTGGTTAATGATCTCCTTTGCAGTCAAAAATTTAGCCCTGTACTTAACTGGCAACTCACCAGCCAGGGCATAGATAATGTGAACAGGCGTGGATCTTGTCAAACCAAGACATCTACGTAACGATGAGTTTTGAAAAGTAATTATTTTCCGATCAATTGATAGAGGTGTATGAGCCATAGTTGTACGAGCATACTCAATTTTCGATCTGACAAAACTTTTAAAAAAATTCACAGAAATTTTTGGGTGTAAACCACCCTTAACCGTAGTTAAGCATTTAATTAAATTCACACTGCTTTTCGCATTTTCCAAAGATTTTGAATAATGATCTCCAGCTGTAGAAGACATATTTAAAATTCTTCCAAGAAATTTCAGATTCTTAACTTGTTCAACTCTGGTATTATTTATCGAAATATTTATTTCCTTTCTGCTGCCTTTAGCAATATAAATTGTCTTAGTTTTATCAAGGTTGAAAGTAAGATTAAGCTCGGCACATTTCCTCAAAAAAATATTACATTTATAGTTCATCAATCTTACGGCATCATCAAAATCTCTATCAAAGGTAAGTAGTAAAAAGTCATCCGCAAATTGGTATATTAAGGTGTTATTGTCTTCCAAATTATGTAAGGAGCTGGTGTATAAGTTGAATAAAAAGGGCGATAGACAGCTACCCTGAGGTAGGCCATCACTTACTGCAACCTCATCATTGCATAATTTCAAAATCCTTTCAGACAGAAAGCTGTGAATCCAATTAATGTAAAGGGTAGGAATATTCCTTTTAAAAAGTAATTTTGTGAGAGTGTCAATATTTACGCAGTTATAAGCATTATTAATATCCAAGGCAACCAGTATTACTTTATTACCACAACTTTTAAGCGATGCAATCTTAAATAGAATTTCATTCAAACAAGTGGCAGCAGACTTATGTTTTCTATAAGCAAAGGATCTTTCTGGTATAAAATTCTGTTCTTCACACATTCTAGTCAATCTTTCCTTTATCATCAAATTTATTAATTTAGGGAAAACCGATATCAAGGAAATCGGACGAAAATTCTTATAATCATTCAAATCCTTATTCCTCTTCGGAATTGGAACAACTTTTATAACTCGCCAAGAATCTTTAAAATTGGTGTCCAAAAATGCATCATTTAGAGCCGTCAAAAGCGATCTACGAGTTATAGGGGAAAGTGCCCTAATCATCTCATACGTAATTTTGTCTTCGCCACCAGCTGAAGGTTTCTTCTTTTTATACAGAACATTATTAAACTCATCATCTGAGAAAACAAAGTCTCCACTGTGACCATCGCAGGGAGATGAGAAATCAAAAGAAGAGGAAGAATTATTATTCGGAACTTGATCCTTTAAGAAGTTGAGATATGGTAAGTTGTTACATTCATTCCAGACTGATTTGTCCACGTATTTGCAATTTCCACCTATATTTCTTACAAAACGCCAGGCATCCTTCGTATATGGTCGAGAGTTTAATTTATCAATTTCAAAATCATAATTTCTCTTTTTGGCCATGTTAACCGCCTCTTTCCATTCAATTTTCGCACATAGAGCAAGTTTGCAATTATCAGGAGTCGGGTATTTATTACATTTCTTAAGAGCAGCAATTAAACAACGAAAAACTTTCTCCAAACCCGGATTCCACCAGGCCTTGGGAGTTCTATTAGCCTTCAATTTATACGTAGCAGCATGTAACTCATCAGCAAATGTCATTTCAATCTTTTCAAAATCAGGATCAAAGGTAACTTCATTTAAAGAAGACAACAATTTCTTTTTAGCCAAAAAACTCGAATTTTTGACAACAATAGATCCAGCAACAATAGAAATTGGAAAGTGATGGCTACCTCCTAAGAAAATAGGAATAACTTCAAATTTCAGTCCACAGTTCATTTTCGAAAAACATAAATCAAGAACAGTACCAGTTGAATTGAAATCACGTCTAAATGTAGGAGAACCATTATTATTACAGCAAAAGTCAGAATTATCTATGAGTTCAGAAAGTTTAACACCCCTAGGCGAATCAAAAAAATCTCCCCAAGTACAGGCTCTAGCATTAAAATCTCCACAAAGTAAAACATTATGAAAGGGTTCAAGAAAATTGAGAAGTTTCAGCATTTCAGAATGGAAATCAGGCAAGGTTATAAGCGGTTCAAAATAAACTGAACATATTACAAAGTTAGTAGATAAATTTACAGTCTGTGCAATAATAATATCAAAATTTGTAGTAAAATTGATTCTGCGAAAACGAATGGATTTTTTAAAGGCTATGGCAACTCCGCCATAGCCATCCATTCTGGTTTTCTTAATAATATTAAAATTGATGAGTTTAGTTTGTTGATTCTGATCAGCGTGTGAAAAAATTTCACTTAAAACAGCAATATCATAATCTTTATTATTCAAAAAATATTCCAAATTTCTGCCGTTGGCCTTAAGGGATTGACAATTGTATTGTAGGATTTTCATTATATGGATCCATTGTGGCATTATTTATAATTTCAGAATCCAAATCTCTAAAAATTTTATTAATTCTGCTACCAAAATGAGACACTGCATTAACACCGTGCATATTATCATCCTTATGGAAATAATCATTCATAAAGGCAATAAATTCACTCATTGTCTTCTCGAGTAAAGATACCTTGTGTAAGTTTGTCCTCTCTAAAACTTTACCCTCCATTGCACCCTCCCAAGCATAATCTCTTGGATTATACTGACGTTTGGGTTCAGTCCTTTGAATTGGACGAGTTCTCTTCAAGACAGTATTATACGGACGGGGAGTTAAGATTTTATTCACTTCAACATCGTTATTTTTCCTATTAACGAAATTATCCCGAGTTGGCAAGGATGGAAATTGATTCTCATAGTCATCCAAAACAGAAAATCTATTTTGTGACCTTGGATTAAAGGTTTCTAAAACTTCTCTTCTATTTAATTTCTTAACCGTCATAATCTTCCTTATATTGGTTTCAGTCTCCCACACACTGCATCTATTCTTCTGTTTAACATTATGATCTCGACTATTGCATAAAATACATTTCATTATCCCACATGCCGGATTACAAAGTCCCGGTCTGCCACAATCCAGACATCTCTTGCCAGAACGACATCCTCTTTCCGTATGCCCCAAACGACCACAGTTTCTGCACAAACGCACAGCAGGATAAAAATGATCCACCTTTATAATGGTGTAGTTTAACAAAATTTCTTCAGGTAAGTCCTTACCATAAAAACCAATCTTCACAGCATAAGTTGGGCTTAAATCATCACCATCAGGACCATTACGCTTCCTGAATCGATTAACAGAAGCTACCTTAACAGAGGAAACAATATTTTTCTTTATATATTCATCCGACAAATATAAAGGAATGTTCCTAATGACTCCAAAAGTCTCCAAAAAAGATTTGGGCACAAATACTCTCATATTTCTAGATTTCAATTCCGTATTTTCAAGGCACAAATTGGCATTTCTAACGTTATCAAAGAAAATTTTATACAGAGTAGTACCAATAGCTTTAATGTATCTAATTCCAGGAATATGTATATCCTGAATTTTCTCCCACAAATAAAGACCATTCTTCACACTCTTATTAAGAACAATTTCTGAACGTGAAGTGTCCACAAGAACAATAACTTCACCGTTATATCCAATAGGATAGTAGTTAATCTCCTCATTAGGATTGGACTGAGTATTCTCAAAACGATTATTGTAAGGTTTGTTCAAATTATCATTATTGTTATTAGCAGATAAAATTTCCGGTATTTTCTGAGTCAAATTCAAAGGTTTAAGAATATTCTCCGATTTACAATTGTCATTATTAGTTAAAGTTCTAGCCGGGTAAGATTTTTCATTAAAATTGAGGTTATGTTGTACATCCGTGATTGTGTTAGTATTATCAGGTGATTTAAGGTTAAGAACCATTATTTCCGCATCAGAGCTTACATCCATCGATATGTTAGTATCAGATTCATTACTACTTACATTTAAATTAGCTTGAGGTATATGAGTTGTTCCCTTTGCAATAGGATTACTATAACCAGTCTTAAAGTATTCGTTGGATTCCACCACAGGTACATCATTTGATTCATATTTTTTATTCTCCTGTTGTAGAGCAAGTTCCCTTGCAAGCTGTTTCTTCCTCTTCTTACTTCTCCCTTTTTTCTTAACACCACCAACAGCAACATCTTTCAAGGAATCACTCCTCCCAGCAACAAGGGACGACGCAAAACCTTCAAAATCCTGCTGCGATACACTTAACGAATGTGACGCCATGGCGCCACTTCCTTTCAGAACTCTTCCAGCCGCTACTTTTGTTATCTTTCTATCCAAAAATTAAGCTTAAGGTGCCAAAATGGCGAAAAAATTCTCCTTAGAAAGCACAAGAATTTTCCAGAAAGAAGAAATAAATTTCAAAATGGCGCTTCACCAGCAAAAAAGCAAACAACTAAGACAATGCCAAAAATACAACCGTATAGCTCAAAAGTCAAAAGGCAAGTGTATGTTGTATATATGATACATATTTTTGCGGTCGATAATTTTTTCTTCAACTTATAAAAATTAAAAAAAAAACTAAAATTATCATTACTTTTTTTCTTCACGGTATTTTTTAATGATCTTAGTACATTTTTAGCTTTTCCTTTTTTTAAACACACTTGGAATAAAATTATTTTTATATTTTACGTTTTTGGAAATAGCACTATTTTTGTTTGCAAATTTATTTATGGTTCTTTTTATGGATAAATCGGATTCTTTTTCACCGTTTGCGAAGCCAAACAACAGAAAACCTAAACATAGACAACTCAAATGACAGTTTTTTGAAAAAAATAACATAACAAAAATGTAAAAAGAAAACGCAAAGAATATTTTACGCACGTTAACACTTTTACAGCAACATATTTTATGGTAATATCGTTACAATAATTCTTATTTATCCTATAAATTGTATTATTGATATTTTTCGATAAAATCTATTAATTTATATTAAAAAAATTAAATATATTTACTACAAATTGGATAATTTAGGCTGATTTTGATTTTATTTAAATCATTAAAGTAGCAAAAGTGTTCTATGGGCTAATCTAAAACGCATAATAAAACTTGATTACCAAAATAAACGAACAAATTACCTACAAATTGAGTTGAATGATGCCATATTCAGAGAATATACCAAGTTTATCGAAAAAAACAAAACGGGTATTCACCTTTAAATATAAAACTACTTGATGTATAATTATAAAGTATACTCGCATAGTATAATTATAAAGTATACTCGTAAGAACAGCTGTTTTACAATTTTTTCATTGGCAAACCTCGCGGTACTGTAAAATTGTTTTTGTATTTACATGTAAATTTTTTTTTGAGTTTTTTGCTCTCTTTCGTTCTCTCATTTTTCCGTTCAAAGCATTTTGACATTGTGGGCAGTAGTTTTACACTAACAAAATACAAGCAATTTTTGTTTTTGTAGATGTGCGAGTACTTTATTATTTATTTTTTTTTTGAGTTTTTTTTCTCTTGCTCTCTTTCGTTCTCTCATTTTTCCGTTCAAAGCATTTTGACATTGTGGGCAGTAGTTTTACACTAACAAAATACAAGCAATTTTTGTTTTTGTAGATGTGCGAGTACTTTATTATTTTACTATGGTATACTCGTAAGAAAAGCTGTTTTACATTTTTTTCATTGACGTACCTCGCGGAACTGTCAAATTGTTTTTGTATTCCTATGCAAAATTTTGTTCGAGTTTTCTTTACTCTTCCTCTACTTCATTTTCTCATTTGCAGTTCATAGCATTTTGACAATTGTTGTTTTTGTAGATGTGCGAGCACTTTTTAATTACGCTATGACTACTTGTTATATAAAGTGTTACTACGTTTATACGCGCGGTTATTGCAAATAGAAATAACTTGCAAATAAATAATTCACTGTTTATACGCAAATTGCACAAAGAAATATATTTCCTTATTTGTCGTGCCAGATGGGAAAAATGAAACTATTATCATCGAAAATTCTATAAACGAAAAGGAAGTGGCAACACTGTACGTTTTATTTGCAATTAGCTTCACTATTCACGATTATTTTTCGTGAGTTAAGCCCAAATTACAATAGCGCGTAGTCAGCAACAGTATCAGCAAAAATTATCAGTTGTTCACTGTCAGTACAACATGTTGCTGCCGTTATAATTACAATTCAGCATATGCAGCCACAATTTACAACCACCATCTTACTTTATTCTACTTGTGTATTTTAGCCTCTCATTTATTTGATCACTCTCTTTGTCTCGTTCTCAATCTGAAAGCAGCGCAGTGAATTTAGAAACAGGGCTAAATTAAACAGCACTGCAAACTGCTGCTGACCAAATGTAATCAACACCATAACAAACAGTGCTTTATAAATTATCAGCTGATTATGTCAGCACACACTGCTGCTGACTACGCGCTATTGTAATTTGGGCTTTACTAACTTACAAATATAATACTAACTCACTGTTTATACAGCTGAATTTCATATCGCAATATTTTTAATTGCGAGTAAATGGTGCGTATAAACGTAATATGTGAAATTGTAAACATGTAAAGTAATTCTAATAAATAACAAGAGAAACTATTGTCGGTCAAGACCGACCATATGATACCCTACACCATTCTGTATGAGCTAAAAATTAGACCTGTGACCAATTTTAGACTAACACTTTTACTCAATGTAAAATAAATTTTAAAAATTTTACAGAACAATGCATTGATACTAACATCTATACATTTTTGGCAATGTTGTTTCTACTTATTAAAACTTATTTGTGTCGAATATTAACTCGATACTATCATTCGTATGTGAATGTATGTTAAAGTGATTTTCGGAAGAGGGGATTTTATGGGAGCTATGGTAGACCGATCTCGATGAAATTTGGCACAAGGATTGACACTTTTACTCCTTGGTACCGAGTTTCATTGAAATATTGCTATGTTTAAGGCATGTATGATCATTAAACACCTATTCCGGGAGGACATTTGTATGGGGGCTAGGTGAAATAATAGACCGATCATAACAAATTTCAATAGTCTTCGTCCTTCTGTCAAAATAATTACTTGTGCTAAATTTCATTAAGATATCTTTAAAATTGCAACTAGTACTTTGGTCACAAAGTTTACATGGACAGACAGCCAGCCAGCCGATCAGACGGACGGACATCGTTAAATCGACTCCGAAAGTGATTCTGAGTCAAACGGTATACTTTAAGGTGGGAGTCCGATAATTTTTTCTGTGCGTTACACATCAGCACAAACGCATTATACCCTAACCACTTATGGTGGTGTAAAAGTACTAGAACATACATTTTTTAATGCTCATATATAATATGTACTTAAAGATTTTTTTAATTTATTGTTTAATTTTTGTTTTATTAAAAGCTTGATTATTAAAACAGTGCTTTTTCCGGATTTTTTAAATGAATTTTTATAATTTAATATCAATTAATGATTAATGAAGTATGGTAATTTAATGATTTTGTGGGGCTCTTTAAATCTATCATGATGAAAAATATATATACTCCATACAGATGATAATGATTTGAATTAGTTTTCCGACATTTGGTTGCTACTTTTTTTTTTAATTCCAAAACATCAGTTATTTTCCGCCCTGATAGTGTTAATTATCAACCGTCTACAATTATTAATAGTTCGGTTATTAATAAACTTATACATTTAAATAGAATAAATAAGTTGAAGAGTTAATTGATTCTTAATTAATTAAGAGTTAATAGTTAAATAACAATATTTAAATTTTCACAATTAACCAATTTTCTTATACATTTCTAATTTTGGCTCCAAAAATTATGCACCAAATCAAACATCAAATAAAATACTTTGTCTTAAAATTTATAATTTTTTCGTTATTTACAGCCTGTTTTTATAAAACGAACGAATTTGTCTACGAGCGATTCGTTTGTAGACGAATACGTAAGAAATTTGGTTTTTATAACTTGCACGAATTCGTTCTTTTCAAGTTACGTTTTTACGTTTAAAAATATTATTTATTTATTTAGAAAATATTTGACTTGTAAAAAAATTATTTGTATTGGAGTTTTATATCACAGATCGCAAATTATTGGCCAATATTTACAAAATTATGTGCTGTGATTCGTTCCAAACAATATACATATGTACGCACGGACAAATTAAATATCTAGCAAGTGAAGGTATTCGTCCAACTAGCAGTCTGTGTATGTGAAACAAATTTATCAATTTTGATAATATACCAACATAAGTGGATAATTCTTCAATTTGGCGCAAATAATTATTTTAGCACATGGATTGAAATTGGTTATTTTAGATGCATTATTATTAATAAAGCCTATATAAATATATTTCCTGTATTGGGCACTAACCTCAAACATTATGCTGTTTAAATGAAATCTGTCACAAATTTTCCTAATATCGACCATTAATTGAACCATAAAAACATATTTCCGCAAATCTCTTACGTGTACAAGTCGTTAATATTGTTATTGAAATACTACTTGATAAAAATTAGTTTTTTGCAAACCATAAGTGCAGTAACAGTTTCCACATCTGAAAATCCACATTGAAGTTAAGCATATTTCATTTTAATAGTACAAAATTTGGCACAAGTTCCACGAAACTTGATCTATTTTTTCTTTCAACTTGTTTTTATTCCCATATTTTTCCCAATCTTACATCTATCATATATACTCTTTGTTTGCGGTAAAACTACAGTAAGTTTTTCTCAATCTTGGACTGATTTTTAAATTATTATAGAGGAATTTCAATATTAGCATATGAAAATGTTGTTTAAATTGTGAAATTATATGTAAACTGGCCACAAATATGATAATTTTGTACCTTTTTATTATTAAAATTTCTAATTCAATATTCGTTTTATAAAAACAGGCTGTTAATAAACTTTTGAGCTTTCAAGCGATTTTTTGATGTCTCGTTTTATTCAAAACTAAATAGTATTAAATATTATCTAATACTACGTTCACATATAAGTGTTTTTTGAAAAACGAGTCGTTTTCTTACAAAACACAGAGAAATTGACTTGTTTTTCAAAGCCAGAAAACATCTCGATTCGAGTTGTTTAATTATTTAACACAGTAAAAATATACTAAATTTCCATACAGGGAAGAAATTTGTATTATTTTTAGTACATAGAAAATTGTTGATAAAAGAATTTGTAAAAATTGTCACAGTTTAAAAACAAAAAATTAAAAATTATGAATGAAATTTATATTTTTCATAAATTTTATTTGTTTGAAAATTTTACTTTCTTAATTAGAAAGTGTCTGTGTGTGAAATTTTTGTTTAAATTTAAATTTTGTGAAAATATTTTGACAAAAGAAAAACAGGTCAAAAGGAAAAGCACAATAAAATAATATGTGAACAGTGATGTTTAAACTCTATGTGTTTTATAAAAAAACAAGTCGAAAACTAATGTATGTGAACATAATATAACATTATGTATACTTTCAAATTAAATAAAAGAATCTAAAAATTAAGTTTCAATTGCTTATTGTAAAACAAACAAAAAAAAAATTATAATAATAATAATAATTTAAAGTAATAGTTACGCCCAAAAATATATGAAAATTAAAATTAATTTGTTGGTATCTCAAAAATCCCTATAATAATTATTATTTATTATGAGTTCTTGACCAAGCTCATGCTTAAAATATTATATTTTATTATTTTCAAAAAATATTTAATATAGTAGAGCTTGGAACTTGCGCAGAGAGAACCTTTACTGGAAATCAACAAATAAAGTTATTTTATTAAAAATTCAAAGTTTTTTCTTCCAAACTAAGGCAATGAGATAAAAAGTTGCTCATAGAATTTATTAGTTAATTAATAGTAAAAGAATTGTAAAAATATAAGCAGTTTTAGGATTTTAATTTGCCAAATGACCATATCTCCAAAAGATAAACTTACTTAAATAGTTTATATCTGGCAACTCGAATAAATTCTTATCAGATTCGTGTTTTTAGAAACTGTCAAAAGTCTAAACGATAACTACAGTGTTGCCAAAACGGCGGTTTTTCCGCTAGATCTGGCGTTATTTTGTTGTGCATAGCGGGCACTTTACATAAAAAACCGCTAAGTGGATTTTCTGGTTGCAACATTTTTCTAGCTGGCGGTTTCTAGCGACTTTTCTTTATTGTAAAAACTCGGAAACTGTACATAAAATTAACTGTTTTTCTATAAAAAAGATAATAATTTTATTCAGCTCGGCCGAATCTATATATCAACTTTTTAAAATTTTACGTTATATGGAAAGTGGGCAGGTTTCCAAATTTATATCGACTCTCGAACTAACTGTATAAAATTTCGTTTGTCGTACATGCTTTTGTTTAAGAGATATCAGCAGAAAAGTATGAACAACGGATACACTGTGTTCCTAGTACTTAGCCCATAACTTTTCTGTTTATCAACCAATTTTGCCCATTTTTTTAATTCAAACTTTTTTTTTCAAAATGTTAAATCACCACTACATTATAGTATGGAAATATCCTTCAAAAATTGGAATATTATTGGTTAATTCGATTCGAAAGAAAACGTTTTCGAAAAAGTTTTTAAAATAAAATCGAAATATACAATAAGCCTCTCGGTCTGATGTTTTGCAGTATGAAGATGCAACTTAAACTGATCTTTTAATGAATTACAAGTTGATTTTGCCTGCAAATGTTCTTAATATAAATGTCAGACGAATATAGTAAAATATAAGCAAAAATATATTATAAGTTTTTAAATTTGATGACTCTGAGATGCATTTAGGTACCCAAAATTAAGTTTTTGAAGGATTAGCTATCAATTTTAAACATGTTTGAAGAGATGAAATAATTTAGCGGTAAAAATCGGCGATTTTATTTTAAGTGTAGGTGGTTTCTAGCGGTTTTTCAAATGCAATCTGGTGGGACATTGCCTCAAAGTTTTGGCAACACTGGATAACTACAACAAAATTTACCATCGCATTTGTTATCGAAAGTTTTCCTCGTTTTACTCGGTCCGGTGATTTAAGTGATTTTGTAATAAAAATTTTTCATTAATTTAATAATTTAAACAGTGAAAAAGGTACAAATTATTAAATAAAATACATTTTAAGTGTTAACAGTGCAATTAAAATTCAAAACATATAAAATATAATAATTTCATCATAAACAAAAAATTTACATGGTTTTTTCAAAGAATCTAACCTAAAAAAATGATTAAACATTAAGTGACCTTTTTAATATTTCATTAATGTACTCCTATTTTTTTTTTTATTTAATTTCATTGTTTGGTTTTAGTTTACATAACAATGGCTGCTCAATTTTTCAATCGCATCGGCCAATTGGGCTTGGGTGTCGCCGTTCTAGGAGGTGTTGTCAATTCGGCATTATATAATGTTGACGGTGGTCACCGTGCTGTTATTTTCGATCGTTTTACCGGTGTAAAGAATGAAGTTACCGGTGAAGGTACACATTTCTTCATACCCTGGGTACAACGTCCCATTATTTATGATATTCGCTCACAGCCCCGCAATGTTCCTGTTGTGACTGGTAGTAAGGATTTGCAAAATGTTAATATTACATTGCGTATTTTGTATCGTCCCATTCCCGATCAATTGCCAAAAATTTACACTATTTTGGGTCAAGATTACGATGAAAGAGTTTTACCATCTATCGCTCCTGAAGTATTGAAGGCTGTAGTAGCTCAATTCGATGCCGGTGAATTGATTACACAGCGTGAGGTAAGAATAAAAAATAATGTTTTTAAATGAGTATTTTATGTGTGTGTGATATATAAGCTGACGGGGATGAAAATTAGTGTGCTGGATATGCAATGGGATTTATGACATATTATATCTTATAGACGTAGTTATAGTTATTGTACAAAACTTGTTACCTTTATTACAATTTAAATCAAACTGAGACTTATTGTTAATTTTTTCACAGTGATTGAAATGTAGACGATTTATGAATGCAGTACACTAAAACCTAATTTTGTAATATATTTAACATTTATTTAAATACTTATAATCATAAATTAATCTTTCCAGATGGTATCTCAACGTGTATCCGAAGAATTGACAGAACGTGCTAAACAATTCGGTTTCATTTTGGACGATATCTCCATTACACATTTAACT
The DNA here is from genome assembly GCA_951394005.1 of Protophormia terraenovae. NCBI lineage: Eukaryota > Metazoa > Arthropoda > Insecta > Diptera > Calliphoridae > Protophormia > Protophormia terraenovae. Next base: position 34,440,733 of record OX596074.1, read on the forward strand.
TTCGGTCGTGAATTCACACAAGCCGTTGAAATGAAACAAGTTGCTCAACAAGAAGCCGAAAAAGCTCGTTTCGTTGTCGAAAAGGCCGAACAACAAAAATTGGCTGCTATTATCTCAGCTGAGGGTGATGCCGCCGCTGCTGAACTTTTGGCCAAATCATTTGCTGATGCCGGTGATGGTCTTGTAGAATTGCGTCGTATTGAAGCTGCTGAAGATATTGCCTACCAACTATCGAGATCCCGTGGTGTTGCTTATTTGCCAGGCAATCAAAGCACTCTTCTTAATCTTCCTGCCAATTTGGCTCAATAAATATTGTGTTAATTTTGAAAATTAAGTTTTAGCATTTAAATGTTATCTATCCTACACACGTATGGCCTCCATCTCCAAGTTAACATATAAAATTTCAAAACTTTTTTCGTAAAAAAGTTTTTATTTTTTTCTTTTTTTAATTTTTTGTTATTGAAGAGAACCATTTAAATTTTGGTTTGAATACTCTTGAAAAGGGTTTAAAATTCGAGCACATTTTTTTATAACAGTTTTAAGTGAAATTTTGAAATAATCCTAATAAAGATTTATAAGTTTAGGTAAACATAATTACCAAGGAATTTTCTTAAATGTTGTGTTAGTTAGGATTGAAGGATATACTTTTATTATTTGATATCCAAATCCTAGCAAATTAACAATATTAACTCACTTTGTTTTTGATAAATAACCAGCATTTAAGATAATGTCCTGAAGATAATTATGTTTAATTAATTTTCGTATCGGTCTAAGCATTTGTTATGTGACATAATAAATAAAAAAAGTTTTATTAAAAAGAATTTTTTTATTTTTTATTGGCTAAAAAGCACTGTAACATTAAAATATACAAAAATTTACATTTCTTCTTATTATATAAAATAAATGCACTACTGGAAGACTTCAATTTGACTAATAATTTTCAATCAAGATTATTTGGATTCGTCATAACTGGCTTTACATGACCACAAAATGGTGTAAAGTTTTGACGCACCACTGCATAGTTTAGGTTGTAGAATTCTATGCGATGTAAATTCTTAACTCCTTCACGAAACTCTTTGACTTCTTTATCAACCTTTATTAGTGTATCGGAGGCATTAGGATCTTCTGGATACAAATCATCACCGGGCAATACACTGACTTGACCATTTTTCAGTTTAAATTGTACAGGCAGAGTTACTATGCTACCTTCAGACGAACGTTGTTTAGCAAAATCTTTAACTTTTTCCAGTTCGTTAAAGTTTAACAAACGCGACAACTCGTAGACTTGAGGTGGAGGTAACCAGATTTCATTGTTAAAATAGGCTTTCAGATAATCTGCAGGGGTTTTCCACTAGAATATATTAATACATAGATTTCATTATTCTTTAATTTTGAAAAATTTACCAACAAATTTTTTCAAATTGATTAATATCTAATTATGTGTTTTATACAAAACGTTTCTATGTGCATGGCATTCTTTAAAAGTAACTTACCGCAAAATTTTTCACTTCATGTTCTTCCGGCAACACATTAGGCATACTTTCTAAAGCAACTATAAAAAAGGCTGTATCAAAGCTTAAAATATACAATATTAGAATTTAAATTTGCTATATAAACTTATCTAAAAAATACCGTTTTTTAAAAGATGAAGGAGTAAACCAATTGGACCATTCATACAAGCTCCATAGATCAGGTACAATATCTAATTCCTCACATAAGGTAAGGAATTTACTAGCATCATTGTGCACCAAAGATTGCCAATGTTTGCGATCAAAATTCTCTCTAAAATTACCATAACCTTTTCCATCCAGCGAAGATATAGATTTGCGATCGCGGCACAAAATAATTCCCAATTCTTCAAAGGTTTCACGAATTGCTGTAATTCTCAAAGATAGTTCCCTACGAAGAAAATAGTGTTAAAAAGCATATTCAGTATGTTAATATTTATAAGGTACATACCTTTCCAAAGCGTCCGGATTGTCGTTTTTAAAAATGTTCGATACTTCGCCCTTGATGGGTGTTAGAGGCTTAAGTTGATTTTTTGTAACACCTAACTTTTCAAAATGTTTATACCATAGTGGTGTTTCATCGGTTGTCTCACATACTCCGCCTGGGAATACCGAAGAATTTGGCATAAATGAGGCCTTATCATGTCGGTTGAATAATAGAGCCTTAAAATTTGCTTGTTCATCAATTTGTACTTTATCTTTAGCTAAAATAATTAAACTAGAGGATTTGCGGAATTTTATAGCCAATTGTTTTGCCATAGCAGTATTGTATCTTCAAGAGGAATGAAAAAAATAATAATATTGCACAACCAAAGTTGTTTATTTAAATTAACAACAATAACAACGTCAAGTAAAGAGAAGTCAGAGTAAATATTTAACGCCGTCAAGATAATTTTTTAAAATTGAAATAAGCATAATTCATTATATTACATTTTTTTTTTTAATGTTCAATAGTCTTGAATATATCCCCATAATTTTATTTGTTTATAAAAATATATATTTTTTTATATATTATTTTCCAATGCTTTATAATGTCGACTTTGTACTCTGTGTTATCAGTGTTTTTTTCTTCACAGCTGTTGTTTGTTTACATGTGCAGTTTTTTGTAGTGTTGGTAAACATGTTTAGGTGTGAAAATTATGAAAAGTGTTTTAAGATTCCGTTAAAAGACAGATCTTTGTATTAGTGCTGGCAAATTGTACTACTTTTGAATACTCGGTACTACTCAATACTTTTTCATTTGGGTACTCAATACTGCTCGATACTTAACGCATTTTTTAATTTGAAATATAATTTTTAATAAATGTTCTTTTATTTAAAATTAAAACAAATATATTTAACCAATTACCATGAAATTTTGTAAATTTGTTTATATAACATACAAAATGAATAAAAACAACTTTAATAAAAATCAATAGAATTATTTTCATATATTTGAAAATTTACATGTATCTTCATACGGATTTGTATTTTAGCAGTTATATTTTTGATATATCATTAAAAAATTAAACTCTGAAAGTGTTGAGTAACTACTTTATAGTATTAAGTACGCAAAAAAAGTTGGCAAATATTCGGTACTCGATACAAATACTCAATACAGCACTACTTTGTATTCTGTTAATATCTTTATTACTTTGAGTCTACATTAGACAAATTCTTATCAAGACAAACGTCAAAATCAGTGCGAATCTATACAAGGTAGCCTCAGTTAAACAGTTGATTATTATTTTTGGTTGTTACAGCTGTCAAACTGCAATATAAAAAACATTACTGAATTCGCCATATTGTTGTTTTTGCACAACTGTTGCCACCTTCCATAAATTCGAGTTCATTTTGACGTTTGTCTTGATAAAAATTTGTCTAATGTAGACTCAAAGTTACTCGTTGTCTTCACCTAACATAAAATATTTAACATTAACATTAAAAAAAAAGTGAGCAGAAAATTTGTTACGTTCTTTGTTAATACAACTTATTCAATCAGCATTGAAACCATTCATACCAATCGTTAAGTATTCGTTGCTTTTGAGGGTATTCGTTTACATTTGTAGAAGACATGCAATGCATGTATCATTTTTCGTTACACTCCGTTTTTGTGAATAATGTCATGTATTGCTTTAAGGAATTGATTTATATTGTCAACATGAGGTTCGTTTTTTCTGATTGTATTCAAAATCAGAAATTAACAAATCAACCGTTCTCTGGTCCCCACCCAACATAAAATATTTAACATTAAAGCACAAATTAGAATACATGGGGCTACAAAAATGTAGTACTAGTAAAGTCTATAACTTCTCACACATAGGACCTAAAAGTCGTTAAAGTTGTTAAAATCAAGAATTTCTCAATTAACACTCATAAAAACATTGAAAAATGGGGGATAAGGAGTGGATGTATAGGGGAAATTTATATTTTATACAACTGATACAAGACCGCAAATTTCAAAAATGGTAAAATTTTTAAAATCGCATTGACAGAAAATGCGTCGACATCATAAGTTAGAAAAAAATAAAAATCCAAGTTTATTTCTATTCATTCATTATGTTATAGAAATTATGAAATTTCTTCAATGTTTACAATAATTTGTGTTTTTATTTAAAATAAATAATTTTCTACATCTAGGGTTTTTTATTTCCAAACACTTCTAGTTCCCGGGAAAATATTTTTTTTTTACATTTTTATAAAATAATGCATATGCATGTAAGTTTTTACTTTAAGAATTTTATAGTTTTAAAGGTAAGATATATTTTATCTAGTACCGACTCGTACAATCTTGCAAATGAAAATGTTATATAAAACTATGAAACATAAAAAATAATAAAAGTAAAGTTTTAATCGGTATAACATGTAATGTTAGATATTATGTAATAGGTAGCAATAGGTTAGCAAACAATAATTATCTGATTGTTTAAAATAATAATAATTAAAAACTTAACAATAATAAGAAAATCTAAAACTTCACTGAACCAAATCTCGTAGGTAATATTGACGAAAATTTTTCGTAGAATTTTAACGAAAAAAAAAAAAAATATTTAAATTTACAGATTTTTTCTTCAAATCAATAGAATTTTTCTTTAAATCAACAAATTTTCTTCAAATCTACTAAAAAATTTTTGTCGAAAATATTTTTTTGGAAAATATGTTGATTTGAATAAAATTTCGTTAAAAAATGACGAAAAATCTGTTAAATCGACGAAAATTTAATTAAATTGGCAGTAAATCTTTAACAATTAGCAGTAAGAAAAACAACACACAATTTTAATCAATTTAATATCCCAAAAAGATGTTAATTTGAATAAATTATCTGTTAAATTAACTAATATTTTTCGTAAATTTTAAAATTGACTAATATTATTTAGTCAATTTGAATAAAATTCTTCAACTTCAACAAATTTGTAAATCAACTAAAAGCATACACATTTTAAGAAACTAAATAATTTATTTTATTAAAATTGAATAAAATTCTTCAAATTGAAGAAATTTCTTCAAATTTACTAAAGGCATGTAGAATTGAATAAATTTCGTTAATTTAAATAATTTCTTTTAGTCAAATTGAAGAAACATGTGTAGAACTGAAGAAATTTCTTCAATACAGAAAACGCATAGTGAAGAAGATCAGAAATATTGTTTTTCTTTCGATTTTAAATTAAAATAATAAAAAATAAATTTCTTTTCTTCTTTCAAATTTGAATATTCCAAAAAACAAGTTTACGAATTCATTTACACATTGAAATTGAAGCGTAAACATTTATAAATTGTGTAAATAATTTTTCAAACAAAGTTTGACAAATATTTTACGAGCTCGTATTTTTATTATGTTTATTAGGTTTACAGAGCAAATATATGATTGGATGACAACCCCTAGTGAAAAATAAGTGTAAATTTGTGTTTAATCAGATATACTTCAAGAACATGCAAGTTTCTATCAATAAATATATAATTCTCCTGCAAAAAATGTTAAAAATGTTAACCAACTAAAGCACTGTTAAGCGTAGGGACATCTGGAAGACTTTCATACTTTTCACGGTAATGTTAAACATTTTAATTTTTTAATATTTTAGGTATATTTACTTATTTTATAAATCATTTCGATAGCAAATATAAACAAATTTAATTAATCAACTGCCAGACCACGCTCATCATTATCTCAGGGAGCCGTTTTGGATTATGGAGAACAGCACGGCAAAAATTTCCTTGGAAAACCCAAAAACTAACCTACTACAAGTGACCACAAATGATTTACAAATTTAGGTAAATATTTTTTGTACTATGTAAACTTTTTTTATTCATATTTTCGTTTTCTTTACATTTACTATATGTTGCTATAGATCATCCAGAAATAAACTTTAAAAATATTAAGTTGTAAATCTGTATGGGCTGAAATTGAATGCAGTGCACTGGTTGTTGATTACTAAGTGAGTGTACATCTAATGTACTTAATAAATGGTACAAAACTAGTTTGTTATTTAACATAACATATGTTTTTAATAAATGTATATTTTTTATTTACTCAGGTTGTTTCCATTTGAGTTATAAAGAATTTTCATAAAACATCATCTTATATAGCGATCATAACACGGATTCAGCAAACAAACTTTTGTAACAAAATGTGAAACAAATAGATAATATACCTGAAGGTAATATATTACAATTTAATTATAAAATAACAGAATTTCTTATTTCTCAAATATATTTTTATATTTCAGACGGTAGTAAACATAGAGTAACATATAGAGACGAAATTCTCGATTGACAATTGAAAAAAATTGTTGCTTTGTAAACAAAAATGTGTTTTTATTTACTTCTAGCAACAACAAAATGTATTTGATTACATGTATTTTGTTGTTGCATGAGTTAGGTTTTTGACAATTAGTCTCGTCTCTTGTTACTCTTTGGTAGTAAATTTGTTTTTTTTACATTTTTTAAAGGCTCAAACCAAAGAGTAACAAGAGACGAAACTAATTGTCAAAAACCTAAGTCAGTTGTCAAAAACCTAACTCATGCAACAACAAAATACATGTATTCAAATACATTTTGTTGTTGCCAAAAGAAAATAAAAACACATTTTTGTTTACAAAACAACAATTTTGTTCAAATGTCAATCGAGAATTTCGTCTCTATATGCTACTCTATGGCTCAAACCTTTATCATAAAATTACTTTAATTAAAATTTTTGCTACGTTAGTTTATATTAAATTTTATTAAATAATTTTCTTTATATATTTTAAAATGCTTATTTATACAGGAATTATATTTTTTTTACACAATAAATATTAATGAAGTGTTTAAAACTTCTTATTTGTTTTATTTTGAGGATTTTAATTTATATTAAATTTTCCTACAGTGGTTAAACAATACTTTGGAATTGACAAAATTTTGTCAATTTGAATAAAATTCAAATGTTAAATTGAATAAACATTCTTCAATTTGAAGAAAAAAATTTGTTAATTTGAATAAATTTTTTATTCAATTTAACTAAAATTTAGTAGAATAAAATAATTCAGTTAAATTGAATAAAAATTCTTCAATATGAATAAAATTTTTAGTTAATTTGTATAATATTTTCTTCAATTTGACTAAAAATTTGTCAAATTAACTACCTTTTAATTAACTAATTGATTTAGTCATATTGACGAATTTTCGTCAATTTAACTAACTTACGAAAAATTAACGAAAAATTCTGTTGAATTGAATAACGATTTTGTTGGTTGAAATTTAACCTACTTTTCTTCAATTCTACACCCCATTTTACCGTATTTACTTCTCATTTTTGGTTCAGTGTTGGTCGCATCTATATAATTTTATTTTAAACCATAATTTTATTGCTTTTAAGCTTTATTAATTTGTAAATAAGCAACAATTGTGTTAGGACGATTATAAAAGCACGCACTCCTTATAACAAGTGAAAAATACATACTCAATTTTATATGTATTTCAAAACAAAAATTGATCCTGCTTTTGAATGTAAATCATATATTATCTATACAATTTTCTAGAAGAAGGAAATTAAAATAAAAATTCTCCTAAAAAATCCCAGTATCAGAATTTAAAAAAGAAACCCTATCTACCAAATATGTTTGAAAAAAACAATGTAGTTGGTTTCACATACTCGTTGTTATTTGAATATGTTGTTTTTCTTTCTCATTCTGTAAATCACTACGGTTAGCTACTGCGAAAATGTGTCAAATGAACCATATGATTCGAAAGTACTTTTTTGACATATGCCATTGGTTTCCTGCCTGTGTAGTCTGTGGACAAAATAAACAAAGAAATTTATAATATTTGAATTTATTATTGTTTTTATGATTGTCTTAATTTTCTATACATTTGTCAGAAATGTATGTAGCCCTATGAGCTAGTGAAATTTTCTTACCTCATATACTTCAAAATTTTACTTTTATACATACTTTGCTACCGTTTGGCACACACTATTTGTATCTAAATTTCATTACATTTATACCAAAAATATCACGAAAGATGCCAAAAATTAATACTTCTCAATATAATATCATTTTAAAGGTCTATTAATATCAAAATCGGTCAGAAATTAATGCAGTTGATAAAAGAAGTCAAAACATCCTCAAAATTATTTTAAAATTTCCAAAATCTAAAGAATTTCGCGGAAATGCACTGTTCCCAATTAAACTCACTATAAAAGAACATCATTTGAATGATATATGAAGAATTAGCAGAATAATTTTTTTAGTGAAAGTTTAAATCATAAAAAACGTTTGATATTAATATAATCCCAATTTCTGAATGGAACAGTTTGAAAATAGCTGGGTATAGGAGTTTATAATAAATAAATTACCATACAAAAAACGATATGTATGAAAATCAATGTTCGTGAAAGGCACCCAGCATTTTTTAAAGACATTTGTACCCATATTTGGATACAACCAGATACAACCCTTTTTCTTTCAAGACTAACCCCTTTATTTTGTAAAACACTAAACCTCACTTTGAATATATTAAGCGTGTGCCAATCATTAAAGCCCAAATTACAATAGCGCGTAGTCAGCAACAGTATCAGCAAAAATTATCAGCTGTTCACTGTCAGTACAACATGTTGCTGCCGTTATAATTACAATTCAGCGTAGGCAGCCACAATTTACAACCACCATCTTACTTTATTCTACTTGTGTATTTTTGCCTCTCATTTATTTGCTCACTCTCTTTGTCTCGCTCTCAATCTGAAAGCAGCGCAGTGAATTTAGAAACAGGGCTAAATGAAACAGCACTGCAAACTGCTGCTGGCCAAATGTAATCAACACCATAACAAACGGTGCTTTCTAAATTATCAGCTGATTATGGCAGCACACACTGCTGCTGACTACGCGCAATTGTAATTTGGACTTTATAAGTACAAAACTGTCTTACTTTGAGTCTACATTAGACAAAATTTTATCAAGACAAACGTCAAAATTTTATCATGATAAAGATTTGCCTAATGTAGACTGAATTTGTCGAGCTCGAGCTCTGACAACTTTGTCTTGATACTGCTTAGTAAAAGACGCCATCTTGATTGTTGTTTGTGCTTTTTGCATGGTTTATTATGACAGAAAATTATCCCCTATAATTGATAGAGATAAAAAATTATCTGCAACTCAAACAAAAATTTGTCTTGATACAAATTTCTCTAATGTAGACTCAAAGTTATAGATTCACTGACATATTTTTAGGCATCAATTGTTTCCCCCAAGAATACAAGCTCCCGATGATTGAAATATTTACCATTGATACTTTTAATCTTGATTTTACCCTGCTTTTAACTTTGAGCCAAATGAAATTCATAATTTTAAGCATCGGTATATAAATATAATTCTTAACAATGTCGCCCGAAATAATAAAATTACGCATGCAATATTTAATTGAAATTCTAAATTTCATTTGGAATATTCTAAATATTAACTTGAAATTCTCAATTTCATTTAGAATTTTCTCAATTTTAACTTGAGATTCTCAATTTAAACTGAAATTTTCCAATTTTCACTTAAAAATGGTGTAGAATAATTGATTTTATTATTACTGCTTTTTCTTAAATAGACATAATGAGCTGAAAACTGTGACTTAAATTTATTTTATTTCTGTATTTTTATAGACAATTCTTTCATTATACCCTTCACCACAGGTGTAAAGGGTATATATAAGTTTGTCATTCCGTTTGTAATTTCCACAATTTTCGTCGGAGAGCAAAAAAGTTTATATTTTCGGGATCCTTGTAAGAAGCGATGACGATAGCACCATGTCCGTCCGTCCGTGTGTCGTTTAAAATGGCGTTTATGAAGCCCACCGATAACTGGCATATATAATATATATATATATATAACGATTGGAAATCCTTTCTAGAATTTTGCTATTGAAATTCAGCAAGATCGGTTCATACATTGCGGAGTGTAGTGTGATCACTTTACTACTTTAATAATTAATATTATTTTTTTAATCAAATATGTTTTGAATTTTAATATTGTATTATATAAAATTTTATTATTCTTGAAAAAACTTTTCTTGTCATAAAAACTTTTTAATAAAAAATAAAAAACCTTTTTTAAATAAAATAAAATTATTTAAATACTAAATAACCCTACAATTTGGTGACCCCGACGAAGAAAAAATGCCGTTAACTCCACGAGAAGAAAATTTACATATATCGCATTCTGGAGGCGACAATCCTCATGTCTCACCACAACAACAGTGCAACATACCAAGAAATATAGATTTAGAACATCCCACAATTTGTGCTGCTCGTATTGCCAAATTACCACCATTTTGGCGCGAAGAACCTGAAATATGGTTTCTGCAAGTGGACTCTAAAAAATATGTGAGCAGTATTCATCAAATTCAGTACAAATTTCGGAAGTTTTAACAACAAGTGACAAATCTCAAGAATCCAATGATTTCTCTCAAAAGCTAGACACCATTATTGCTCGAATTGAATCTTTAGAACGTCGTTCAAGAACAGGTAATAGAAACAAATCATCTGAAAGATCCAGCTCAAGAGGCCGAAAAAATTTAGGTATGTGTTGGTATCACTGGAAATTTGCTGAAAATGCTACGAAATGTATCAAACCTTGTAGTTTTTCAAATTCAAAAAACTAAAACAGCCATCGCCTGAAGTCTCGGCGTCATTCAGCGATGGTAAGTCAAATTGTCGTTTATTTTTAACTGAACGCCGATCAAAAATTGTATACCTCGTCGATTCTGGAGCAGATATATCAATTTTTCCTTGCAAAAAATTTAAATCTCCTTCTAAATTTACTCTTTATGCTGCAAATAATACCCCTATACATACTTATGGTGAAAAACTTATTGAATTAGATCTTGGTTTAAGACGAGCTTTTAAATGGGTTTTTGTTTTGGCTGATGTTCCTAAACCAATAATAGGGGCAGATTTTTTAAAATTTTATCATTTATTACCAGATCTTCAACGAAAATGTCTTGTTGATGGAAAAACATTATTATAAACATCTGGTTTTACTTCAAATGGGGAACAAGTATGTATTAAAGTAATATCTGGTGATTCAAAATTTCATTCCTTATTAAAAGAATATCCTCAGTTACTTTCGCATAACAATGTAAATTTTGAATATAAACATCACGTTGCTCATCATATTGTTACGAAAGGTAGTCCTGTAAAAGCTCGAGCACGTAGACTCGACCCCAAAAAACTTGCAATAGCAAAAGCTGAATTTCAATACTTGTTAGATAAGGGTATTATACGTCCTAGTAATAGTTCTTGGGCAAATCCTCTTCACATGGTTCACAAGTCCGATGGGTCCTGGCGTCCGATGTGGTGATTATAGGGCACTTAATAAAATGACGGTTCCAGACAGTTATCCTATTCCATATCTCACAGATTTTTCAATGGTTATGGCAAATGCAAAACTTTTTTCAAAATTCGATCTAATGAAAGCTTATTATCAAATACCTGTTAATGAGGAGGATATCCCAAAAACAGCAATTATAACTCCATTTGGTTTATTCGAATTTTTAAGAATGCCATTTGGATTATGCAATGCTGCACAAACGTTCCAACGCTTCATGGATGAAGTTGTACGTGGTTTAGATTTCGTTATTGTTTATTTAGATGACGTACTTGTATTTTCTAATTCTCAAGAAGATCATCTTAAACACATAAAAATGTTGTTAGATCGATTCAAGAAATATGGTATAGTCATTAACGCTAGTAAATGTGAATTAGGTGTCTCGGAAATATCTTTTTTGGGTCATAAGATAACTTCTGAAGGTATAAGTCCAATGAAATGTAAGGTCGAAGCTATTCTCAATTATAAACAACCAGAAACAATTCATTCTCTGCGCCAATTTTTAGCACTGATAAATTTTTATCGTAAATTTTTACCTAATGGAGCGAAAACCCAAGCTCCACTAAATAATTTATTAGTTGGAGCAAAAAAGAAAGATTTGCGTCCAGTTCCTTGGACGGAAGAAACCACAAATGCATTTAAAAAGTGCAAAGAAGAAATAGCTCAAGCAACTATTCTGTCTTTTCCTCTTCCAAATGCAACAATTGGTCTAAAAGTTGATGCTAGTTCCTTCGCTATGGGAGCATCTTTAGAACAATTTGTTAATAATACGTGGAAACCATTAGGATTTTATTCAAAAAAGTTTAACAACGCTCAAATGAAATATAGCACATATGATCGAGAGCTACTGGCTATATATTCAGCAATTAAATATTTTCGATATTTTCTAGAAGGAAGACCGTTTAAAATTTTTACAGATCATAAACCCTTAATTTTTGCATATGAACAAAATCTTAATAAAGCCACACCAAGACAGTGCCGGCATTTAGATTATATAGCACAATTTTCAACTGACATAAATCATATATCAGGTAAAGAAAATGTAGTTGCTGATTCATTATCAAGAATATATGAAATTCAGGTAAAAGGACTCGATTATCAAAAGATGTCTGAATTGCAAAAAGAAGATGATCAACTTAAAAAATTAATCAACAATGATAGTTCTTATTTATTAAAGTCAATTAATTTACCAAATACAAATTTTACAATATACTGTGAGGTTTCTACTGGTACAATACGCCCTTATGTACCACCTGATTTACGAATTGATGTATTCAACAGTATACACAACTTGTCTCACGGTGGAGTTCGAAACAGTAGAAAAATGATAACACAGCGATTTTTCTGGCCAAGTATGAATAAAGATATCGGAATTATGGTTCGTAACTGTATTTCATGTCAAAGAAATAAAATTTCAAGGCACACATTCAGTCCAATTACAAGTATTCCAATTAAAAGTGGTCGTTTTAAAGAAGTACATATCGATATAGTTGGCCCATTACCACCATCTGAAGGATGTACTTACTTGCTTACATGTATTGATAGATTTAGTAGATGGCCTGAAGCATTCCCCATCGCTGATATTAAAGCTGAAACAATTTGTAAAACCTTTTTTAATGGATGGATATGTCGATTTGGCTGCCCAAATATTTTAATATCAGATAGAGGCCGGCAATTCACATCTAGTATTATAAACGATTTAAACAAAACATTTGGTATAACCCACCGTTTTTCAACAGCTTATCATCCTCAAACAAATGGTCTATTAGAAAGGTTCCACAAAACTCTAAAGTCTGGACTTCGTTGTGCTGAAAATTCACAATGGACAATTTCTCTTGGTCCAGTTTTACTTGGTATTCGAGCAAGTTTTAAAGAAGAACTGAAAGCCTCAGTTGCTGAAATGGTTTATGGAGAAGTATTGCAATTACCAGGAGATTTTTTCACAGTTACAAAAATTGGTGCCCCTTTTTCATTTGTGTCGTCTTTGCAATTTGTGATGTCTCAAATTAAACCTGTTCCTACAAGTACACACTCCAAACAAAAAGTTTTTATAAGCAAAGAGTTACCAACATGTTCTCATGTTTGGGTTAGATTTGATTCGAATTCCAAAAGTTTGGGAATAACCCTACACGGAGATATGCTTTAAAACCCGGTTTTTAGAACCGGTTTTCCAGTTTCTTAACCCCCTGCATATACCAGGGACTTCGTTGTTTTAAAGGGGACTCGGAAATTATTTTCGAATTTTTGTTCTGAAAAAATTAAATAAATCGGTTCAGTAATAACTGAGATATTGGGGAAAACGCATTTTTTATTTTTGAAGCCCTTGTTCAAGCTACAGATTTTTATTTTTATACAGATCAGTCATAAATATTTTTATAAATTTCGGTTTTTTTAATAAACCAAATTCGTTCATAACCAACAGAGTTATGGTCCAAAAACAAATCAGTTAAGAATATAAATACACACACAAACATGTATATTCAGCATTGTAATGACCAGGGAAACCAAAATATGCTCTAAAAAATGGGTTTTATGCGCATTAAATATGCAATAAAAAACGAAAAATATCCTCTAAAAACGCGAAAATATGCACTTAAAAAAACAGAGGTTTTGTATAATTTTTTAACAAAATTATGATTTTCAAAGGGTTTTATTAATATTTCAACGTTATAAAATAAGGCAAGACTGAAATTCCCCGTTTTTTATTGTATCTCATAAAAAAGTTATATATTTTTATACCCATCTAATTCTAGACACTATTATTAGTTCAGAAATTATCAAAATTATCATATCGATCACTGACCGCCAAAATATCGTAATAGACAATATTTTCGAAAGTCGTGTTTTGATGAAAATCTATAATTTAGAATCATTTGTACAAAATTTCATCGACGTATCAAGTGTCATTTCAGATTTATAGCGAAATTAATTTTATCGTAAGTGACATTTTTCATACATATAACAATGTGTAAACAATAATGTGCAATGTTTTGTTTTCTGCACTTAGGACACTTTCGCGGTTAGGACTCGATATGCTTTCATAAAAAAATATTGCTTTTACAACATAAACTTCAATCATAACAACTTTTTTTTATGAACATTTTTTTATAAAATCAAATTTGAAAAACATTTCATGATGTATAAGAAAAATATCATTAAAATATCAAAATATGCTCTAAAAGGGTTAAATATGACCTAAAAATAACAAAATATGCTATAAATATGCACTGAAAATCGATAAATGAAAAAATATGATGTTAAGAGTAAAATATGCAAAAATATGCACTAACAAATCGATGCCAAAATGTTTTATTTGTTCTGAAACGGATAAATATTTAATCGATGGCTTTATTCAAAGTCCAGGAAAAAACATGCAATTGCATATTGTGGTTTCCCTGGTAATGACTATTAGTAACGTTTTTTGTTTTTTGTATAGGCAAGTAGTTTAGTTAGCAGCAGCAGTAATATAATGAATAACAGTGTTGTTGTTCTTTGTATATGCAGTCAGTTTGTACAAAAATAAATATGGTATTATTGTTGTTTATTTTTTAAAAACTAAAACATATCTGTTACGTCAAACGTCAAATTTTTGTTTGAGTTGCAGATAATTTTTTATCTCTGTCAATTATAGGGGAAAACGTATGTCATAATAAGCCATGCAAAAAGTACCAACAAAGGGGTTCAACTGTTCTAAAACGGGGTACAACAAGTGGCAACTCCATTATGTCATCTGATAAATTTGGGGAAAACACGTTCTTTAGATGACTAACAAACAGATTCCCCTTTTCGGTATCATTTCTTGCCCAGCCTCCATTTGTATTTCGTAGAGGGGCCTACTTGTAACTGGTCTTTTTAACTTCTTCGTAGTTCGCCATAGTGAGTAATTCGAATACGGGGTGGCATCTAGGTTTTCCAAATATTGATTCAGTGATTCAGTTTTTTGATACTCTAGTAGCTTATTAAGTCGCTTTTGGCATTCTCTTAGCTTCGATTTGAGTTGAGGGGATCTGTGCAGTTGCCACTCTCTTCTAACTCTTGTTTTTTCAGTCAAGAGCCGTTCGACATCCACAGAACAAATTCTATTATATCTGTTTTGTCGGGGGGTACGGGTAGTATGTTCAGCAGCAAGTTTTAAACTTTTTTCAAAATTATTGAGAGAGAGATCGATATCTTCTGGTGTTCTATATTTTCCGTGCAATGAGTGCTAATATATTTTTTATATTTCAACCAGTTTATTCTTGTGTTAGATATCGCTGAGATACCAGTGGGGTTTACAATTTCTCGGGGGTTCAATATAGTAACAAAATTGGGTGAATGATCTGAAGATAATTCTAATGAAGATTTAATATGAATTAATTCCCTTGGTAAATTCCTCGTAACAGCGAAATCGATAACATCCGGTATTTTATTTGGGTCAGAAGGCCAGTATGTTGGTTCTCCGCTCGAAATAACATTCAAACCCATTTTAGAAATTGTATTAAACAATGCAAGACCTTTAGGGGTTATAAGTCGTGATCCCCAGAATGTATGCTTAGCGTTATAATCGCCAGCTGCCAGGAAACGGGGTCCTAGTGATTTATAAAAATTTTCATATTGATTTTCTGAAATTGAAAACCTGGGGGGTGAATATATCGATGAAATCACTAAGTTTCTATAACAATCATCAATACAGATTGTTGTAGCTTGAAGATAATATTCACGAAGATCACACATTAAGTAGTGTTTGATACGGGTTTTTATTAAAATACCGGAGCCTCCACATGCTCTATCTCTTGGATCTTTAGTGTCATAAAAGGCATATCCATTTATCCTAAATAAGCTTCTGGACGTCAAATTTTTGTTTTTAAGAACTTTTACATAGAAAGTATATGTTTAATGTTCCAAAATACAATTGGAAATTTCGGAAATACATTTAGAAAATGTTGAAATACAAATGGAAATTTCTTAATTACATTTAGAATTTTCTGAACTACAAATAGAAAATTTCTAAAATACATTTAGAATTTTCTAAACTACAAATAGAAAATTCTGAACTACAAATAGAATTTCTGAAATGTAATTAGAAACTTCTGAAATACAACTGGAAATGGTGTAGTGTCAGAATTGGTTGTGATACCACTACTTCTGAGGATGTTATTAAAGAATCTGAAGTGATTCTGATTACACCAGTTCTAGAACTAATGATTTTAGAACATGTTCTAAAATTTTTCCTGGGATATATATTTTTTAAGGTTTAAAATAAACAATTTTGATAAAATATGTATACCGATAGACAATAATGATAATGCTTATTTATAATCGGTACGGTCCTTGATTTCAGAATTTCATTATACTAATAAAGAATTATCGTATGTTTTGTCAGATTTTTCTTGTGAATCTGAAGAATTTGGCATAAATTAATAAATGTACCAACAATTATTAATCCCTAGTTTGGATATATTTTGAAATACACACATACATACATATAAAATTTACTTTTACATTAAAAATAAAAAAATAAAACTATCAGAAATGCTTTATTTCCGGCTCATTTTTGATGGTATAGAGGTATATTTACTTTACTATTTAACCTAAAAACTTTTTTAACTTAGAGTTTTTCAAAATCAAATACATGTGTATTGTATATGTTTATGTGTGTATATCTATTAAATTTTGTTCCCTTAACTCTCCCTTTTTATACAAATTATAATAAATCACTCACCATTATAATCCTGTCATCAATAGAATCTCTTAAAGAAACATAAAGAGGTC
Organism: Protophormia terraenovae; assembly: GCA_951394005.1. Classification (NCBI taxonomy): domain Eukaryota; kingdom Metazoa; phylum Arthropoda; class Insecta; order Diptera; family Calliphoridae; genus Protophormia; species Protophormia terraenovae. Next base: position 34,457,813 of record OX596074.1, read on the forward strand.
TTTTAATACATTGCAACAAGTGGCAGTTGGGGAATTCTGATAGCATTTTATACTCATACATACATAATTTTCCCATTAAAAAAGTTGAAGAAAAATATTCAAGGAAACAAATTAAATACGTACGCAACGTATCCCAACGATAAAATTGTTTGTATATAGTAAACATTTCCTATCGAATTCAGTCAGAAAACGTAACGAGTTTTGAATCAGTAGTTTGCCAAGAAATTATACAAGTTGTCTTAGAAATTTCATGTATATAATTAAATCAGAACTAGGAATCAAAGTATGGTCAACAATTTTTTAAAAATAAATCTGGTTTATATGATTTTAACTGTAAATAAAAATCCTTTCCTACAATAGGACAAACAATTTGCTGTTAAATTTTGAAACAAAATTCAAATTTAATTAAGACTATAATCAAACAATTTGATTGTTTGACAAATTACCAGATTTTGCTTAACATGACGATAAAAAATATTCGCTTGGTATACGCATACATACAAACATTCGGAATAAAAATATTGTTGAATCACTTGAAAGTGATTTTTTTAAGTGGCCAAGTTAAACGTCATGAACATACATCATTTACAGATTTTATTATATAGGTATAGTACGTATGTATGTAAAGTGTGTATATTTGTATGGGGTTTCCCCCATTGTTAGTTACTCTTTCTCTTTTTTTTTCAGCTCACATTTTTACTCTACGCAGCCTCCTCTTCTTTTACTATTAACAAGAATTGTTTTCGGGTTTGTTTTGCTTTGTGTTATGTCTGGGGGGATTTCCTCCTCATTTATGTGCCAACATAATAAAAGTTAACGTAGTTAGAACGTCACAATTGAATTAACTAAGTTAAAATGGATTTGGTAACAAGTGACTTTTGTGTGATAGAGACAGACGAAATAAAAAAAAAAAATACTTGTTGGTTTGTGTGTGCAATGCATACTTGCTGAATAAATACTTCTCTAATGTAGGAGATGTAAACAGATTTTTTCTATGTATGTTTATGAGTCAGAAACAGAGAAGGGAATTTGTTATTAGCAAATATTGATGTGGCTGAAATCGAATCCTTGGTTTTTGGCTATGCAAAATAATAGTAACAACATAATAAACATTGGAAAATAGTATTATTGTTTTATTATTTTGAATCCTTTTGGTTTTTAAGTAAATAATATAGCCGTGTACTGTACATCAAGTGAAATTTAGCTTTTAAAAACTTTTAAAGTAGGTGCCACCAAACACTACACAGAAGGTAAAACTTACAAATTTCTGCAAAAATTTTGTGGAATGTTCTCCCGCAGATATGGTTAAAAATGGTTTTCCGAAAATAAAAGTGATGATTTAGAGTTACCGACTCAGTCACTATATCTGATCTACATTGAAAATCTTTGCTCATTTTAAAAAGAAACCGGAATTTGCAGGAATTGTGGACGTCAGTGCAGTCAGCTTGGAAAAATATTCCCATCGAAAGGACCAGAGATTATTAGTGAACTCAGTGCCGCTGTCAAAGCCAATAAGGGCTGTTCCACAAAATATTAATGTGTGTAAACAAAATATGCCTAAAAAAGAAAAACTTAATCACGTAGTTTTATCTGTACAGGTGTTTTTATCGATGCTGATATTATTTTGCACAGCTATTTTATTGTGTATTTAATCTCCTTAAGTATTTTATCTGAATTACGATGTATAATTTTAATATTGACCTATTTTTTATAAAAATTGGGAAAAATGTAATAAAAACCAAAAACAAACATTTTTTGAAATCAACAAAACAACTTTATTTTAATGAATGTAAAAATGTACAGCTGTACAGACTCCGTTACTCTACCGTAAATGTAGCGAATCAGTTGACACGTTTTGCTTATGAGAGTTATGTGTGTATGTGTACTCAAAAACGTAAATGTTATGTAGCAACTTAATCAAATTAAGTCCCTCTACTTTTTTACGTGACAGCTGTAAGAAAAGTGTTGATAGCTTTTTATTTCAATATACTAAATCTGCGCAAAAAATCGCTGTAAATCTTTTATCAATTGTACAATTAGTTTTGCTGTTTTCTTCACTAAAAAATTGTTAAAATAATTTTAATAAGACGTACATAGAAAAAATTAAAAAAGGACTTCTATTACGAATTGCTTATATGCCAACAGAACCTTGGAATTAATTTTTATTTGATTTTGCCCCAATCCACAGTGTCAGATTTTGCAAATTTAGGGGGACTAAACTCAATTTTGTTTGTGTGTTTTTTTGATTAAGTTTAAATGCAGTACGACAGACAACTGTCCAAATAATAAATAAATGCTTAAGAAAGTGAAGGAATGTAAACCGAAACAAGGTAACGGTATTCTGAATGTCGTGTGTATTACAAAAAATAAAAATCTTATTTTTATCTGCCGAGTATTCAATAACTTTGAACCATTATAACTTTTTTGTTTATGGATATTTTCCATTTTTTTTTTTGATTTTTAAAGGTATTAATCTATTTGTTAATAGTGATAAAGCTTTTTGAAAAATAAGTGAGGACACATTTTTCTGTGCCGTTTAAATTAAGTCATTTTATTGTAAGTAAGTTTTGAAATTAACAAATATTTAATGGAATCAAAAATATAGAATACCATTTGATTCCAAGGTTCTGTTGGCACTATATGATAAATTGATATATAACCTATTGGGATTACAAAATATTTTTTGCATCTTTTTGCATACCCCATACACATCTTTTCAAAAGTTCATCATGAACTCGCAAATGCCGAATCAACAAATTTTCGATGTTTGGTGTTCCGCTGCGCCAAATGATAAATATGAGCGGGTCTTTGATTTTATTTTAGGAAATATTAGTAATGGATCCAATCAAACTATTGATCTTAAAAAATTTAAAATTTTTGTTAGTAAAATTTGCCATGATATACTGGAAAAGTGGAGGAAGTCTCAAAGATTAAAATCAAAGTTTTTAAAAATTAACAGTGAGTGGCTCGCATATAAAATTTATTTCTCAGTATACTTGAGTCAACCTTCTATTTCAAAGCCCAGAGGTGGTAGACCAACAAAAAATTTCGTTGACTGTTGTCGAAAAACAAAAACAAGAAAAGCAAAGGAGATTGTGAAAGCGACCACTCTGAATGAATTGTTAATGGCAGCGGCTGTACAACTATATTCATCTGGTAAGATTTAAAAACGAAATGGGATTACTAGTCGATATGCCAAAACAAAAATCCGGAAATTCTAAGGATGGAAACACGGCAAGAAGATTTTTTAGAAACGCCGAGAAAACAGCAGAGATAATTAATATTGACATGGAACTGATAAAACGTTTTCACATTATCCTAGAATGTTTAGCATCAGGATGTCTAATAAATTCCACAGCTTTTGAAAAGTTCGAAGAAATTACAAGAAATATATATTTAGAGAAATATTCTTGGTATTTCATGCCAGTGACAGTACACAAAGTCCTCTTCCATGCAAAAGAAATTATAGTTAGCAGTATACTTCCAATAGGCCAGTTATCGGAAGAAGCACAGGAGGCTAAGAATAAAGACAACAGAAGATATCGACTAAATTTTACGAGAAAAACATCTAGAGTTGACTCTAATACTGATTTATTGCATAGACTTTTGATATAATCTGATCCGATAATATGCAGTTTGAGCAAAAATCCGAAAACTAAAAAACACGTTTTAACTCCTGAAGTTTTGGCATTACTCAAAGAGCAGGATATTTATAATGACGACTCTGATGGCTCTGATTTGGAATAAATAATGTAAATTAAATGTTTATTTACTTACCTACAATTGTATTATTCTGTAACAAATATTAAATTAATAAAAAATAAAAATATATTTTTTGACCAGCTATAAAATTTTTTTCAGTGTAGTAAGGCCCGAGTATTTTTAAATATGGGTTTACCCTAATGGGTTTGCCCTAAAAAATCTCCTGGCCATAACTTTCAATCTTTCCTTGGGGCAATCTTAGCATATTTATTCTTACTGTTACATGGTAGGTGGGCGTGTCAGTCGTCCGATTTCGCCCAATTTTTCAAAAAAGATGCGTCTTTTCATGGTAATACCAAGTTCAAAAATTCGTGGCTTTACCATTAATAGTTTTCGAAATACAGAGTTTAGTCCCCCTAAAATGGCAAAATCTGACACTGTGCAATCATCAGAATGACAATATTAATAACTAGAATAATTGATTTTATTATTACTGCTTTTTCTTAAATATATATAATGAGCTGAAAATTTTTGGAAATTGACTTAAATTTATTTTATTTCTATATTTTTATAGAAAAATTTTTAATTTTTCTTTATATTTCATTGAGAACTGTCAATTTATTTAAAAAACAAATTGTAAACCAATTGGAAAATTAATTATATTAATAAAGAATATAATTAAATTCCAATATAAAGTTAATTAATAATATTATTAAAAAATAATTTGAAATATTTTTTTTGTGTAGAGTCGAATCATTAATTTAAAGTTAAAAATTTTTGTTATAAAAGCCCAAATTACAATAGCGCGTAGTCAGCAACAGTATCAGCAAAAATTATCAGCTGTTCACTGTCAGTACAACATGTTGCTGCCGTTATAATTACAATTCAGCGTAGGCAGCCACAATTTACAACCACCATCTTACTTTATTCTACTTGTGTATTTTAGCCTCTCATTTATTTGCTCACTCTCTTTGTCTCGCTCTCAATCTGAATGCAGCGCAGTGAATTTAGAAACAGGGCTAAATGAAACAGCACTGCAAACTGCTGCTGACCAAATGTAATCAACACCATAACAAACAGTGCTTTCTAAATTATCAGCTGATTATGTCAGCACACACTGCTGCTGACTACGCGCAATTGTAATTTGGGCTAAAAGCACAAATTTCGTTTTGTATACAAATCGCTAAAATACAAACTAATAAATCTAGCGATTTTTAATTTGAATTTGATCTACTGGAAATATGTATAATTGACATCACTGATGTTGATGTGTACAAAACACCAACAAAGTGCATGCTATATTTACGTTTTTTGAGTAACCATCCACTTACGTTCCATTTACGTTTTTACATTTACATTTATGGTAGAGTAACGGAGCCTTACATCTGTCTAGCTGGCTGTCCATGTAAAAGTTTTGAACAAAGTACTTGTCGCTGATATATGGGCATGAATAATCATTTTGAAGCCTATTTAAATTGGATATGAACGGTCGCTATCATTATCACCTATCTTCCATACAAACATCCTCCCGGAATAGTAATTTAAAAATCATAAATGCCTTAAATATGAAATTCATCACCAATACATAAGTACAAATTTGTGTGTCAAGACAAAGATCGGTCCTTAATTCACCATAGATCCCATATAAATCTCTCCTCTGAAAATTATTTTAACGTTTATAAATCCCAAACCAGTAAATATTTAATGAACAGTTTAAAAGTTTTTTTTTTTTTATGAATAGTCAAATAAACTCATCGATTTTCGGGATTTGACTATTCGAACCAATTCCATCGACTTTCTTTTGCCAAACAAAAAAGTTTAGTAGTAGACGTTGTAAAAGTTAATAGAAAAGTAGTTGGTTTAGAATCTCATTTTCCGGCAATAATATTACCGGAAATAATTGATATATATTTTATAGAAGGAAATGCTTAAATTGCTTTAATATCTATACGATTTCATGCTATATCGATTTTCTTTAAGCTTGTTTAATGAAAACTATTCGCTATTATCTAAATTATTATTATTTGGGATTGATTCAAAAGTTATTCAGAATAATTTATACAGAATCCATTATTAATAATAATATCAATTAAAATCTTATTAATTTAATATATTAAAATATAGATGTATGGTGAACATCCCCAACCTGGTTTTAAAACATTTTCCAAATAAAACTGTTAAATCACTGTGAGAGCAAACGAAGCTACTAGAGCAAAAAGAAAAATAGTTAAGTACAATACTAGCACGTACATTAAGTTAAAATGAGCTAACATACATATACATTTATTTAAGTATTTAATAGTGAATGAAACTTCTGAAATATATAGTTCAGAAGTTATGACAATATATGTATAACTATTGTCGGCATTAGTGGTCAAAATTTATAAAATTTTTGTGTTGTTTGCATTATTTTTATATAAAAGACGTCATAAATGTTAAGATTAACAAGAAAATAAATAAGAAACTTGTTTGTTAGTGGCTGTGTTTTGATTAAAATTTTGCATTTTAAACAAGTTTTATTTAAAATTTGTGATTTTGTTTTTAAACAAATTAATACAAATGTATATGCATAATCACATGTGCTAAATTAATAAGATTTTTAAATTAAGAGTAATTTTTTGTAGAGGGGGATTTACGTTCAATGTTAAGGATAAAATTCAATTTTTTAGGATGTAGAGTGTCAAAGGATACTTTCATAGTACATATTTACATTTCTGTATATATTATTTACTCATACATACTATATAAGAATCTGAATGTGTTTTAAAAAGGAAGTAAAACGGGAGGGTATTTTTTATTTAAATGTTAAAGGGGCCCTTATAAATATGTATATTAAATAGTGCTTTATTTCATGTGAGTCTAAAATTGAATAAAGTAAAGATAAATTATATTATTTGCTACGAAATAATAGCATTAGGTTTAGCAGCTGAATAGTATGATTAATTAGATCCTGGATTAATATTACTTATGGTTCAATATTATTTACAAAAAATATTATTTATAAGCACATTTAACTTTTTAACCAAATTTGGGATTCACGGAAATAAGTGGAGAAATTAGAGATCGAAGCCGATCAAAGAACCATTTGAGGCATTAAAATATCTAATAGTCTCTTTAATTCCAGAAAGGGGCTGTGGGATGAGTTATTTCGGGAATCTCTGCTCTAAATTACCTTAATAAATTGCGTGCCTCTTCGAGAGCTCAGAATATTGTTTTCAATAGAAATGTTAACAGATATGCATGCGAACACAGAAAAAAATATTTCAAATAATTTTTTAATAAAATTATTAATTAACTTTATATTGGAATTAAATTATATGATTTATTAATATAATTAATTTTCTAATTGGTTTACATTTTTGTTTTTTAATAAATTGACAGCTGTTAATAAAATATAAAGAAAAATTAAGTATTTGTTTTTAAAAGTACAGAAATAAAATAAATTTAAGTAAATCTTCAAAAATGTTCAGTACATTTAAGGAAAAAAAGTAATATAATATCAATTATTCTAGTTATTAATATTATCATTTTGATGATTGGAGCAAAATCAATTATAAATTAAATTAATTAATATTACAAATTTCGTTATTGAAGTCCATTTTTACTTTTTTTTGTGAAGTAAAACCTTTGGGCGTTTGAGCATTTTTTCTAACGGATAAGAAAAAGTATAACGACAATTTTAATGAAAAAAAAAAAAAAAAGATAATTTTTAATACATTTTCCCCGGATTATAAAACTGATTGCAAATTTGTTTATGGCCCTTTGAACCGGAAGAAGGCTTATCACATTATTGTAACCACATCACAAAAGCGTTAACGACGCTATGTTCCTTCTTACTTAACCAAAACATCTGGCGTTTGCTAAATTTAAGTTTTCAAAAAACTTCTGTTTTGTGCTCTACAAAGTCTGTTTTGGTACCGCCAAACGGAGACAACAAGGCAAGTACACTACCTTCTTTAACAATGCACCGACCTGTCTGAGTTTAGGACCTGTCGTGAAATGTCTTTAATTCTTGTACTAATTAAAGATATCTATTAATAAAACGCTACTCTATGAACTGCAATCGCAGTCAGACATGTTGTCAAACAATTTTGGTTGTCATCAAAAAGAATAACAGATAGTAGTGTCGAATTTCTATTACTTTTTGCAAATGTATAACACACCCTCTGTAGTTTCTAAATACAGATATTGTACTTCATATAACATATGTATCTATAAGAACAATGACTACTATTAAGGGCCCCCTCAACTTTATATTAGATAAAATTGAGAGAGGCAACTGTTTGCACATAACCGGTCCTGATGCAGAAAATTTTGCTTTAAAAAGCAGCCCCAAACTGTAAAATAGTCTCAGTTGAGATTTGATTGTTGCTTCGTTAAGCAGTTTTATCACAAGCAGACAACATTTAATAGTGTTAAAGTGTAAAAAACAAAAAATAATTACAACAAATATAAATTAAATACTATTGAACTTAACTCAAAAGTGTTTATTTTGGGTTTGTCAAATAGTATATTAGCAAATTGTGTAGCACAAAGTTGTAAAGTAATTAAATTAAAAATCAAAAAAATAAAATAAATTGCTTTAATAATAAAACAAAAATTTACTTAAATAAATAATAAACAACAAGTGACAAATTATATTTCACTACAACAAGTGACATTAAAAGACTGGTAAGTGGGAACGCTGTTTAATAGGAATTGAATTGTAGACAAAAATTAAGATTTTTTTTCATTTGGAGTCTATTTTTAAACAATTAAATTCAATTATATATATTTGTTTAATGTATATTGTATTTGTAACTTTAAATGTGTACTTTTAGTTTTTCTATATATTTTTTTTCGCTTTCAAATCTTGGCATGCGTTTTAAATTTTTATGGTTTTGGGTTTGTGTTAATGTTAATTTTGTTTAAATACATAATATTTATTTGTTTATAATTTCGTAAAAATTATTATTTATCTTGGCTTAAAACATTTTTAGTTCAAACATTTTTAGTTCATTTACTTATCAAGGCTAACAAGAATATTTTGTTGTCTTTTAATTTTTGACCAAGTTTATAACATGTGCATTAGTGTTATAACTGGTATAAATTATATATTTTTATTTTATATATAAAAAGCTTTGTTGTTTTTTTGATTTTAAGAAATACATAATTAAATTATTGTAATTTTATTGTATTCTTAATTAAATTTATTTAATCTTTTTTCAATGTTTTGTAATATGATTTTTTATACCATTTCAAATGCAAATTAATAGATTATTTAACCATAATTTCCATTATAAATAAAAGCTTACAGTTTAATTATTATAATTTTATTCAAGAACTTTTATTAATTTTATTGATAAAATTATTAAAATTAGATAAAGACTACTACCATTGAGATATTTTGTATGTATTGAATCTTCAACTACATAAAGCTTAAATTTAGATTAGCTTTTAATAAATATTTATATATATAAATTTGAAACATATTGTGCAAATATATTAAATATATAAAGTAAAACACTTATTTTCAATGTTATTTTCCTAATTGTAATTTAATTATTCGAAATTCAAAAAAAAAAAAAAAATTACAAACATATTAACATTTTAAAAATAATTTAATTCGAAAAATACATTTTCGACCAGAGACCGGATTTTAATACTAAAAAAACAATTTTTTAATTTTTATTTCAATCGAAAAACAATCTCTAATGTTCAAAAAATAATAAAAATACATCATGATTTTTTTATTTTCATCAATAGTTTAATTTTTTTCATCATGATCGAAATAAAAAATATAAATATCGTTTGTGATATTTATTACAAAAGTTGAAAATTATTTTGATCTTTTTTCATCGGATGGAAAAAATTCTAAACAAAATCAATTTCATTGAGTAAAAAAATATTTTTGAATCAAAACAAAAGTATGAATTAAAAAAAAAAAAACAATCATTTAAATTTTTTTCCAACCGATATTTATTTTTAAAGATATTTATCGTTAAAGATATTTATTTTTTTCATCATTGATGGATATTTATTTTAAAAATAAAAATCCCTCACATATTTTTTTCAACAAATGATAAAACATTTTGAACATTAAAGATATTTATTTTGATTTTGAAAAATAAAAATAACACGTTTTCGGGTGCTTGTTTTCGACTCTTTGTTGCTAAATATAAATGATTTTCATTCATTTTGAAGTATAATTAATTTGGTTTGTCTTTTTATCGATTTTTTTTTTTTTTTTGATGAGAAATTTACGACCTAAAGATTTTGACATAAATATTTTTTGAGAAATTTGTCTTTATTATTCAATTTAAACAAGTTTACTTTTTAATTGATTTTAAAGACGAGAGTACACAGAATGAAAGGTATAGACCATATCTTTCATATCTCGATTTATCAAAGATGAAATCAATTCCAATTACTTTTTTAATTGTATCAATAATTCAATTGATCAAATAAAAATTTCTAACATTTTTTTATTAAAAATAATAAAAAAAATATCGGCTTTCAATTTTTTTTCTTATTGTATCAATTAATAATTCAATCAAATATAAATAAAAATTAATAAAATAATTGATATTGGATTTTAGATTTAAAATTTGAATTAAATTTGTTATAATACTTTGATTTTGAGTAATTAATTAATTTATAAAAATATTTGAAATCATTTTAAAATTCTGATTAACCACAGAAAAAAGTAAAAATGGACTTTAATTACGAAATTTGTAATATTAATTAATTTTTAATTGATTTTGCTCCAATCATTAAAATAATAATAATATCAATAACTAGAATAATTGATATTATTATTACTCTTTTCCTTAAATAGATACAATGAGCTGAAAATTTTTGAAAATTTACTTATATTTATTTTATTTCTGTACAAATATTTAATTTTTCTTTATATTTTATTAACAGCTGTCAATTTATTAAAAAACAAAACTGTAAACCAATTAGAAAATTAATTGTATAATTATAATTAAATTCCAATATAAAGTTAATTAATAATTTTATTAAAAAATTATTTAAAATATTTTTTTCTATAATAACACAGTTACAAAATGAGAGAAAATTTGTGCCGCACGGTGTTTCCTAGCCAATTCGGATACACATCTTAATAAGTACTAAATCGCTAATCCACTTTTCTGAATTGACTCTAATTTTCGCGAAAAATCGTGATTTGTAAAATTAAGGAGGTTGCACTATATATTGAAGTATATACTGAAAATTACTTGTCTGATTTTATTCAAACAAATATCAAAAAATTCCGATTAAAATTGTCTTCAAATTGTCTTGTCTTCTAACATTACTTTTAAATACGGTCAAGAGTTAAGCCCAACTTTAAGAAAAATTTAAATTTTATAGAAAAATTCAAGAAAAATTAAGGAGGTTGCACTATATATTGAAGTATATCTCGAAAACTACTTGTCTGATTTTATTCAAACAAATATCAAAATATTCCGATTAAAATTGTCTTCTAACATTACTTTTTAATATGGTCAACACTTATGGAGATATTAAGCCCAATTTTTAAGAAAAATTTTATACAAGATTTCAAGAAAAATGTTTTTCAAAAAAATCATAAAAATTCGAAAGTGTCAAAAATTAAAATTTTTATTATTTATTCATGGCGATAAATTTCTTGCAAATAAAACAAGATATATTTTATTAAAATCAATGCCTAAGTATTGATTTAATTCACAAATTAGTGAAAATACTCATTTACAAGTTACATAGAAAAATTTTAAAAATATTTTGTTGAGCACCAGATCAAAATTTATCATGAATTTTCATTAATAAAATCTTTTTATAATTTGGAGGGTTTTTTAATGATTTATTGTTATTTATTGAATTATTTTTTTTTTCGCTTTAAGTCTTTTTAAAGGCAAATAAATAATAATAATAAATAATAAAAATACACTTAGCCGATGTAGTAAAAACAAATCAATTGTTTGAGAGGAATATTAATGTGTACCCAAAATTTACGTATCGTTAGTATTAACGTATAAAAAATATCGTTAGTATTTTAGGGTTAAAGTACATAAACCCATATTTATATGGGTTAATACCAACATAATAGAATTCATATGTATGTTTTATAAAAATATGCATTATATTTAATACATATATCGGTCCACTATTGACCATAGGTCCCATAAAAGACTTTTCCCCAAATTTTAATTTACATACACATGGTATCATATCCGATTATGCTTTGCTTTCTCCTTTTTTTTTTTCTGATTTCTAATTTTTTTTTTTTTTGCTTAAAATCTATATTTATCTATGTTTGTTACCATTTGCACTACTGTTTATAGCTTCTGTTTTAATTTATACAATATAATTTATTTTTGCCAAAAATATTCCATGCTAAAACTCTCAAATTATGTTTTTAGCAACAACTAGCAAATAATAAAACTTATAAAGTTATGGTAAACAAGCAACCGATACCCATAATCGACTCAATTGGGTCCAATGTGCTCTTTCCATTCGTTTATATTATATTTAAAGAATTTTGTATATTTACAAGTTTAACTAATAGTTTTCAGATCCGAAAATATTAAATATTTCTATTTATATATACATAATATTATTTTGAGCTTTAAAAATATTAAACCTTAAATTATGTAACAGTATTGATCTCGAATTAATACTATAAATTAACAATCATAATACGATTTAAATATGTTTAAAAATATAATTTAAAATAATTTTAAAAGTAAAGTTGATATTTATTGGATTAATTGATTAACCCTATAAATATCAGGCTTCCTCAGGAATGCTTTATATTTTCCTTTTACTTATAATAACGGTTATCGTTTATCATAACTATTTACACATTGATATACATATTACGTCAATAGACATTTCTTATTTGCAAATTAATGCTTATTAAAACTTACTAACTTACGAAAAAAAAAAAAAAAATCCAGACAGAAAAAATTTTTTTTGTCTGTTTTTAAAAGTCTGACAAATATTAAAAAATATTTAGGAAAAAAGAGAATACAAATTGTGAGTTCAGTATTTACTAATAACTTTATTTGTAAATAAGAAATACATATGAATATACTAAGTAATAATTGAGGATTAGAATTAGAAAGTTTAAGTATTTTAATTTAAATTTTATTTTAAACGTTAAAGGGTTAAACGCCGGCATATTACATTTAAATATCTGCAAAATCTAATCTAATAACTAGTCACTAATCACAACTATATAAATCTAATCTAATAAATAATATTCAATCATTTTAAATTTTTACTAAACCATTTAGTACTAACAATGTCTCATAACATGGAGGATGTTAAAAAATCTGGTGATAGTAATACTAATTATAATATTAATTTGGAAAAATTAGATCCAAATGTATCGGTGAGTGAAATATTAGTTTAAAATAATGTAAATAAATAATTTGTTTACTAATTACATATAAGAATACACCTAGTGAGTGACAAATTAAAAGGTATAAACTTCATGGAAGTAAAAAATTATAAGCTTAACCACAATATAAAGGCTACTGTATTTCGATAAAAAGTTGGATTTCCATTAGATTTATATGAAGTATTTTATTTGAAAAATTTACAAAGAATTTTGAAAACTATAAATGACCTAAATTTTAAGGAGACAATATTTAAAACAATAGACTAAAGGCAAATTGAGTAAGTGAAGACCTTAAAGCCAAGTGGCGACTTTGTAACGTACAACTGAAGCTTATTGGGTATTAAATAAAATACATCAAGTAAAGCTAAGTGAATCTATATTAACATCTATAATTCAGCTATATAATTACCTATTTTTAAAGCTAATTATGATCAAAATATAAATCATATGCAGATTTATATTATAAACGTACTTAAAAGTTTTAAGTTAAAACTAACGTGTACTAAACTAATTATGTACTAAATAAAACATAACTTAAGTTGTATAAAAACTTAAAATTCAGCTACATAATTAGCTTTTATTAAAGCAAATTGTGGTCTAAATTATATACATATTTATATTATAACGATGCTTAAAACTAAGAGAGAAGAAATTTCTATTTTTAAAATTATTTGGGACTATTTGTAGTTAGTTTTTTACTTATGAGTTATCTTTGTTTTAACTTGTTGTTAAATTACAGCCGTATTCAAAAAAATTAATGTAGGTTTGATAACGAGTTATTAACTTTTTCTTATGGAAATTTACATACATTATTTTTTTGTGAATACGGCTGTTAATCCACAAACAAACTTAAACGAACTTTAATGAACAATTTTGTTTTTCAGTACTACATTAAAAGTGTCAAATCCGCTAGAATTGCCATACTAAATTCTGAAAATAAAGGTGATTTTATGTTAAATTTATGGCAATGCTTTAAATTTAATAAACAAAAAAGCAAACAAAATATAATATATAATTTTATACACTTATATAACTTTTGTTAAGCATCAAATAAAATTAATTATTAAATTTTTTTTTCATTATATTTCAATATTTGTTTTTCTATTCTGCTGTGTATGTCATGACAGTACTAACATAGATTTTAACTAACGACAGTAGCTGAATTAAACTTGGATTATATACCTGATAATCTTTTATTGAAAAACATCATTAATAGTTTAAGATTCGTTTAATTTATAAATTTATATAATCGACATCCTAAAAACTAGCCCTAAAAGAATTACAATAAAGAAAATTTAAGGCTAAGGCTTGGAGACTATACAACAACGGTTCTCAAATGGGGGTCCGCGACTCACAAGGGGTCCGTAAGGACATTCGTGGGGGGTCGCGAAAAGTTCCTGAAACATATTCTTAAACATAAAATTTTTTAATATAATTATTATTTACAAGTTAAAATTAAAATTTCAATAAAAACATGAAACTATTTAAAAATGAAAATACATGTTTTTACAAAATATATCGAAATTAAAGACAAACGTAAAGTTTTTTCTAAAATGAGTTCTTTTTAGAAACTAGCAATGAAGAGACCTTTAATTGAAAATATTATGCTTCAAAAAGAAAACTATAATCAAATCAATAGAGTGTCGATATAGGAACACCCCTCGAACGATGCGTAAAAATTTGCTTGGGTCCTATACATATTAGTCAAAAAAATTTTTAGATTTTTTAATCGAAATAGGTATCAAAAAATTCGTAATTTTATGCTGGTTATGGAAAAAAATATTTTAAAATTTTTTTCTGTGGGATTTTGTTTCCTAGAAGACGTTTTAAGATATTTGATGAACAATTTTTTGGACAAATTTAGAAAATCATATATTATCAATAGTACTTATTACTACAATGCTAATTTTTAATATTTTAGCCATAAAGGGAACGAAATTATAAAATTCTTATCAATTTAAAAAACAAAAAACATCGAATTTTATTACGGTTTAGAAAATAACATTTTTGCGAAAATTTGTTATAATATTTTTTTTTTTTTTATAATTGCCAAATGAAACCTATTTCAAGATCCAACTCTATACTATTTTTTAGACGAAATTTTCTAGACCTGTGAATTTCAATCGATGGTAGGGAACTAAAGATCAATTTTAAAAATTTTTTAATAATTTTCCCATATTAAGAAAATTTTTACGCATCGTTTGAGAAATCTTCCTACAAAATTTTTGTCTATGGGACACTTCTGTCCAATGACACAGTATAAAGAAAACTTTACGATGTGGCAGGGAAAACAATTAATTAAGAAGATAAATATATAGTTAACTTAAATTTGTTGAAACTTTTTCAGTACACAAAAATTTTATTTCATCGATAAGTTTCCCGGCTATATGAAGAAAAATTGCTTAAGCAACTTTATAATTTAAAAACAGAAAGTACTATCAATGTTAGTATTAAGAAAGCACCAGGTTCATTTTAAAAAAGAGTTGAAGTTCGTTGAATTTAATTTTGAATCAACATATTTAAAAGCATCTTAAATAGTTGAAATATAGCAAAGTATATCCGCTTGTTGGCTCCGAAATATTAAAAATATTAAACAAATTTTCTTCAACATAAATTTTTATGTAAAAATATCTTTTTTACTCTTTTGTCCCTCAAAACTGAGATTCGATCTTTTGTGGACGCAGAGAATATTAGATATATTATACGAAAAAGTCTCTTAATATTAAAGGAAAACAATGTAAAAATTATTAATATAATTTTTTAAAATTACTTTAGTTGTAGTGGGTCGCGCTTCCATTACAATGTCAAAAGGGGGTCGCGAAGCGAGGTCTTGTGAGAACCCCTGCTATACAAAGACCTAAATAGAAAACCAATTAAAGTCAAAATAAAAATCTGAAGCAAATTTAAAATTATATAAAGATTAACGATCAAAGTTAATTAAGAACTTTAAGTCGTTTGTTTAAATGTAATAGGAGACTGCTAAAGAGAGTTAGAGACTATTAAAACGAACTTTATAAAGATTTACAGCCGTATTCACAAAAAAATAATGAATGCTTGATAACGAGTTACTAACTTTTTGTATGTAAATTTCCATAAGAAAAAGTTAGTAACTTTTTATCAAACCTACATTAATTTTTGTGAATACGGCTGTTACTCATAGTATAATTATAAAGTATACTCGTCAGAATAGCTGTTTTACAATTTTTTCATTGACATAACTCGCAAAACTGTCAAATTGTTTTTGTTGCAAATTTTTCGCTCGCTTTCACTTTTAAAAACTGTATAATTTCATATAATTTCAGAATTTCAGCAAGAAAAATTGCATTGTGTGAATTCAGACTTAGTACAAGAACTATTATGCCACTGGGTTTGGGAAATACAAAATTGTATTAAATTAGAATATGACATACATACAGTGTGTCAGAAAGAGGGAATTTTCCCTTTTTGAGGGAACTTTTAAGGCAGATTTTAGTCGAAGGGAAAGTATAAATATACCTCAAAAAACGACAAACATTTTAAATAAAAAGCCAAAAATGTGGTATTATCATACACAGTCATTTAAAAAAAGAAATCTTAATTTCCCGAATGGATATTTTCAATGTTCTCGTTCTTTGTTTAAAATATTTTTGTATATTTTTTTATTGAATTACAAAAAAAAAAAACTACATTTATGTGAATTTCAATGGATTTTTTACTAAAATTTGTTTAGTTTTTATTAAAAAATAGCGATTTTAAGGAGGAGAGAAAAATGGAAGGAACGTTTTTTTCTAAAAAAAGGAAAAACAAGCGCGAATATTCGGCCCGGCCGAATCTATATACCCACCATCAACTTTTTCAAATTTTACGTTATATGGGAGGGGGCGGTAAAGTGGGCGGACCAAACCCATTTTTTATTTCCGAGTTTACATTGGTCCTTGAACTATTTGAACACAATTTCGTTGATTTTCACCTTATATGGGAGGTGGGCCGTAAAGTGAGCGCACCACGCCCATTTTTGGTGTCCGAGTTGATATCGATCCCCGAACTATACATACAAAATTTCGTTGTCATACATGCTTTTGTTGCAGAAATATCAGCTGAAAAGTATAAAACGGATACCCTGTGTTTCTAGTTTTAAGCCCATAACTTTTTTGTTTATTAACCGATTTTGCCCATTTTCAATCCCAAACAAACGTAGGGGGACAAATATTTCGTCCCCATATGTTGCTCCGTTCGAGCCCTATCCTGCCTTCGACATGTTACACACGGAATGACAAAATCAATATACCCCCTATCTTTATGATGGTGGGTATAAAAAGTGAATTTTTCAACTAAACAGAGGGATTTTTTTTTTAATTTTATCTGGCATCACTGCATAAATATATGTATATAATTTTTGTCGTCACTAGGTGTATCTATAAAACTATGTTTTAATTAAAACTAAACGAAACTTGTATGTTTAGTATTTTTATATTCAAATAATATTAATTTCTTTTTAACAGATCGATATGGAAGCACCAGAATTTCGTGAATTTGCTAAATCCATGGTTGATTATATAGCTGATTATTTGGAAAACATTAGAGACCGGTAAGTAATGACAGTTTTCAACTTATTTATACAAACTACAAATACAAATATATTAATACATATTATTAAAAAAAATCCAGTTATTAACAGGTGTTACTTTACAATAAATATTTTCATTAAACGTGCAATAAATAATTCAATAAAAATTCTTAAGCAAAAAAAAAAAAATTACTTTCAAATTGTAATTTTGCTCCAATATAGGAAATCTTTTTGAAGTTCAATACTTTTTAATTAAAAATAAAACGGAAATGAAAGTTATAAACTGTATGTTCTTGAGTTTCGTTTAAAGTTTTAAAAATATTATTTTATTTTTGTTAAGGGCATTTACTTTTTTAAAAATGTATTAACATACGCACAAGTACAAACAATTGTATTTTAAAAAGTTAATATTTATTATTAATTGTATTAGTCATTTTGATCTGGTTTAAATGTAAAAAAAAATCCAACTAATTAGTGATTTACTGGTTTTAATGCTACGTATAATGTTAAATAAAAACAAAAACCCCATAATGCTTGAATAAGTTTTTTTTTTTTTTCTTTAGACTTTCAGATTTTATTTTTATAAGTCCAAGTTCACACACAGCAATTTTTCTTTCTGAAATTATTCTATTTTTTCTTTTAAACTTGCATTTACGTTCACACACAAAATTTTATTTCAGCAATTCTTGCTTTAAATGCCTTGATTTGTTTTTGATTTGAAATACGAAAAAGCAAAACAAAACGAATTTCGAAGTACACGCAAGTTTGTACTCGTTCATATTCCCTCCTGCTCTGTCTCACACAAAATCAGAATTGCTGCAAGAAAAATTTCCTTGTGTGAACGCCGACTTAGCAAGTACTCGTACTTGAATTTTAATATTTTAATTTTTTATTCATTTATTATTTATTTTTTTTTTTTTTTTGTTTAATTACAATTGTATTTAAACATTTTTTTGAAATTTCTTATAACAATTTTAACAATACATTCTGTATGTCAAGGTTTTTAAAAGAAACTTTATGAGTTTCTTTGATTTTTTTTATTATTTAATTCAATCATGTTGTAGATTTTATTGTGTTTTTATTTTGTGGCAAATGTAAGAAAATAATAGTACAATAAGGTTAAAAAATGTATCTGGTAAATTTATAATAAATAATACTACTTGTGTATATACAAATGTAGCTATGTATACCCAGCAAACCAAATGTTTGATTTAAAATTTGAGTGATTTGAAGTAAATTCTTTTCTCAAATGTAAACGTTTGAGAAAGATTTGATAATGATTTAAGAATAATGACATTCTCAATAAAAAGGGGAAATTTTTCTCCAATTTTGGCATACATTTGAAATAAGGTTTGAATTAAGCTTTGATATCAGAGAAAAATGACATAATATTTCAAACGTTGGAAAAATTATGACTCTGCGCTTGTTGGGTATTTGTAAAACTGTATGTATAGTTATTTTTAACATAATCATGAGATTTATTACCTTGACGTTTTAGTAATGGGGAGTTTTATTTTTTCAATATACTTAAGGGTTTTTATTCTTAGCAGTTAGAATAAAGTGTTTTAGAAGTTATTGTTGGGGGGGGGGGGGGGGGGGGGTGATGTTGTAGATGTAAAGATTTGATGCTTCAATGATTAGTTACATAATTTTAGCAGACAATAAAATATTTCCTAAGAGGTTAAGAAATAACTATAAAAAAAAAAAATATTTTTTCCAGAAAGTATAGCAATAGGAAAAATTGTGTAATTTATATTATGAAAAATATGTTGCGATACTTTTTGCAATATTGCGCAACAAATACTTTGGTAATATTGCGAATAATATTTAGAGAAATTTTATAAGAATTTTAATACAAGATTTATAAAACATCCAAGCAAAATCTTGGTAATGGCATGTACTTACGGATGTAGTTACTTTACAATGATAACAACATACCGTCTATATCAGGGGTTCTCACAAGACCTCGTTTCGCGAACCCCTTTTGACATTGCAATGAAAGCGCGACCCACTACAACTTTGACTAATTTAAAAAATAGAAAAAATGTTATGTAAAGATGAAATAATTAATAATTAAAATAATAATAAAAGACTCTTTCGTATAATAAATCTAATATTATTCTCAGCGTCCACAAATGATCGAATTTTTGTTTTGAGGGACAAAAAAGTGAAAAAAGATATTTTTACATAAAAATGTAGGTTGAAGAAAATTTGTTTAATAGTTTTAGGTCTTCGGAGCCAACAAGCGGATAAACTTTGCTATATTTCAACTATTTAAAATGCTTTTAAATATGTCGATTCAAAATTAAATTTAACGCATGAGTTACATTTCAAATCTTTTTGAAATGAACCTGGTACTTTATTAATATGAACATTGAAAGGACTTTCCGTCTTTAAATTATAAAGTTGATTAAGCAAATTTTCTTTATATAGCAACTTATTCATTAAATAAAAGTTTTGTGAACTCAAAACGATTTTATAAAAAGTTTTTGGTATAAGTAATATATTTTTATTTATATTTTTATAAAATATAAGTAGAATTTCATGTGCACAGAAAAAAAAGTACATATATATTTAAAAATTTTGTTCATAAATATTATGAATCGAACATTACTTTTTTTCCCAAACTTTTTTCATAAAAAATAAAATTTGATTCATAGATATTATTAAATTGTTCTTTATGAAAATTTTGGGAATTTTGCAAAAATATTGCTTAAACTAAAATCAATGAAACTAAATTTTTATATTTATGTACTTTTTTCTGTGTGAAAAAAATTTAACTGAACTACATATTTATATTTAAAATTGTTTTCCCTGCCATCTAGTAAAGTTTTCTATATACTGTGTGATTGACAGCATTACTTTCTTCGTTTGATCATTGTTGTCTTTATCTAGCATAATATTTTCAATCAAAGGTTCCTTCTTTAGTAGTTTCTTAAAAGAACTCATTTGAGAAAAAAAAACTTTAAGCTTGTGTTTAATTTGGGTATATTTTGTAAAAAGATGTATTTCTATTTTTAAATAGCTTTTATGCTTTTATTAAAATTTTCATTTAAACTTCTAAATAATATTTACATTAAAAAATTATGTGTTCAAGATTATTTTTCTGGAACTCTTCGCGACCCCCCACGAATGTCCTTACGGACCCCTTGTGGGTCGCGGACCCCCATTTGAGAACCGTTGGTCTATATTATATAATAGTAGTTTAGTGACTACTTATTTATGACTAAAATTGTTTTTAAAATATTAAATTTTTCTTCATTGTTAAGTTTTTGAAGTTACTTATTAGTAATCTAAAACGCCACTAGTTCTTCTTGTTTTAACTTATAATAACTTTGGAATCAATGAGTTATTGAACCATATACAAATAATTAATTCTTTAATGACATCTAAGTAATGACATAAGTTAAGTAGTTGCTGAAATGTCATCACCGCACAGTGGATCCAAAAAGAACCGAACTAAAGAACCGTTAAAGGTATCTCAATAAAATTTTACATGGTCACAGCTGAGGCCTCTAGTGTGTCAGGGGGAAGTGGGTGGCCTCCAATGTTGCCCATCTTGGGTATGTCAGAAAAGAAAGTGGTCAACTCCTTTAATTATTTATTATATAATATCCGAGGATACCCATTTCGTAGGTCTTTTATAACAATTTTTATCATTTTATTTTATAAAAAAAAACTTCTAATAGTTTTTATAGGAAAGTCTTTATATTATAATTTTGATTTTACATAAATTTTACTAAAATACCTATTTTCAAATAATTGTATTGGAATTTTGATTTCTTATTTGTTAAAGTTTCAAAATTTCATTTTTTATCGATATTTTTTTTTTAAATTTTTTTAATTAAATTTTTCATAAAAATTTAGATTTTATAAGAATTTTTTTACTTTTTTAATTTTTATTGGAAATTTAAAATTATAATATTTATTTTTGTAGCACTTCTTAAAAAATTCTATTCATATAGAAATTTTTTTGAAAATTAATTTTTCACAAAATTCTTTTTTATTTAGTTGAATTCTTAAGGAAATTTTTTTATAAATTTTATTTCTATTGCACTTTTTTTTAAAACTCATTTCCCATAAAAAAATTTACATAAAATAAAAAATATAGGAACATTTTTGTTTTATAGGAAATTTATTTCTTTGGGGCTATTTAAAACTGTTTTTTTAAGAAAAATTTTTCTTAAAATTTTATAAAAAAAAAAAATCTTACAAAAAAATATTACAAAAATAATTTTCAAAAAAAAATTTTATATTAAATTTTATACTAACATTTTTCTTTCATTGGAAAGTTATTTTTTTAGGACTTTAAAAAATTTCTTTTTACAGAAAATTTTTTTTAAAAATTTATTTAAAAAAAATTATTTTATAAATTATATATTTTAAGAATAAAAATTATAAGAAATTTTCTAAAAAATTTCTCTTATAGGAAATTCTTCTCAATTTTAGAAAAAAAACTTTTTAGAAATTTTTTCTAAAAATATTTTATAGGAAGTTCAAAAAATTTTTAATTTAATTTTTTTTTTTTTTTAAATTTTGCTTTTTAGGACTTTAAAAAATTTCTTTTTACAGAAAATTTTTTTTAAAAATTTATTTAAAAAAAATTATTTTATAAATTATATATTTTAAGAATAAAAATTATAAGAAATTTTCTAAAAAATTTCTCTTATAGGAAATTCTTCTCAATTTTAGAAAAAAAACTTTTTAGAAATTTTTTCTAAAAATATTTTATAGGAAGTTCAAAAAATTTTTAATTTAATTTTTTTTTTTTTTTTAAATTTTGCTTTAAAAAATATTCTTTTCATTTTTTTTCAATCTTATTTATACGAAGTTTGTATAAAAATTTAATTTACACTTTTTTTTAAGAAATTAAAAAAAAAAAAAATTCTTTTATAGGAAATTTTTCTACATTTTCGAAGTTTACTTTTCAATTTTTTTCGAAAAATTTTGCTTTACAGAAAATTTTTTTACTTACATAGGGATTTTTTTTTTTAATTCTACTAGAATATTTTTTTTAATTTTTATAATTTTTTTTTTTAATTTTTATAGGAAATTTTTTTAAAAATTTTTCATTAAAATTTTTTTTGGAAAAATTTTCTTTATAGGAAATTTTTGTAAAAATTTTATAGAAAATTCTAAAATATATCTTTTATAGGAATTTTTCTAAAAATTGTCTTCTACTATTCCTTCTTTATAATTATAATTTTTATTAGAAATTATATTTTTATTAGAAATTTTCGAAAAGAGAAAAAATTTCATTATAAAGGTTTAAAAAATGAATCTAACAAGCACGAATATTATTCGGCTCGGCCGAATCTATATACCCACCATTAACATTTTCAAATTTTACGTTATATGAGAAGTGGGCAGATCACACCCATTTTTTGTTTCCGAGTTTACATTGCTCCTTGAACTATTTTAACTATTTTCACTTTTATAGAAGGCCACGCCCACTGTCCCGTTCGATAATATACTACTTTCAACACACAGACAGGCAGACAGACAGACGGACGGACATAGCTAGATAGACTCAGAATCTAACCAGGACCCAGAAAGTATATACTTTATTAAATGATTCCTTCGACGTTACACACGGAATGACAAAATCTATATACCCCCTATATTCTTGATAATGGGTAAAAAAATTATTATTTATAGAATTTTATAATTTTAAGATATCAGGATCATGCTCTTGAATTTTTAATATTAAATCAATTAGATTTTTTTGCTGAAATTCAAGTTGAAATAAAATTTCTTGGAAACTGTTCAAAATTGTTTATCATTTTGAATGATCGGAATCTGACACATGTTTAAAGAGCTAAAATAATGTCTCTTCGATAAATTTTAAATATCACTTAATATACATATAAATAATTCACGATCGAAAAATAATAAAGGTATATAACCTATTTTTTAATTTTTTTTCTTTATAGTCGTGTTTTACCCGATGTTAAGCCCGGTTACTTGAGACCTCTTATACCCGACACAGCACCCGTAAAACCTGATTCATGGGAAGATGTTATGAAAGATATAGAACGTGTTATTATGCCAGGTGTAACTCATTGGCATAGTCCTAAATTCCATGCCTATTTTCCCACAGCTAATTCGTATCCAGCTATAGTGGCTGATATGTTAAGTGGTGCTATTGCCTGCATAGGTTTTACTTGGGTAAGTAGAAAAATAAATAAAAAAAATAAATAATTATTTTTCCAAAACTTCATTATAGATTGCCAGTCCTGCCTGTACAGAATTGGAAGTAGTTATGCTAGATTGGTTGGGTAAAATGTTGGACTTGCCTAAAGAATTTTTGGCCTGCTCTGGCGGCAAAGGTGGCGGTGTTATTCAAGGAACGGCTAGTGAGGCAACTTTGGTAGCATTATTAGGTGCTAAAGCCAAGAAAATACAAGAAGTTAAAGAAGATCATCCAGATTGGGATGATAACACAATTATATCAAAATTAGTGGGTTATAGCTCTGCTCAGGCCCATTCATCAGTAGAACGTGCTGGTCTATTGGGTGGTATTAAATTGAGATCAGTACCAGCTGATGAAAATAATCGTTTAAGAGGTGATGCTTTAGAGGCAGCTATTAAACAGGATTTGGCCGATGGTTTGATACCATTTTATGTAAGTTTTATTTTAGTTAATATTAAAATTAAACTTATAAAAATTATTTAATTTATTTTAAGGCTGTTGTTACCTTGGGTACCACCAATTCCTGTGCTTTCGATCGTTTAGACGAGTGCGGTGTCGTGGGTAATAAGTACAATGTTTGGATTCATGTTGATGCAGCCTATGCTGGATCCGCTTTTATTTGCCCTGAATACAGACATCTAATGAAGGGCATCGAAAGTGCCGATTCCTTTAATTTCAATCCCCACAAATGGATGTTGGTTAATTTTGATTGCAGTGCTATGTGGCTTAAGGATCCTAGTTGGGTAGTGAATGCCTTCAATGTTGATCCCTTGTATTTGAAACATGATATGCAAGGATCCGCTCCTGACTACAGACATTGGCAAATACCTTTGGGTCGTCGTTTTAGAGCTTTGAAATTATGGTTTGTTTTACGTTTATATGGTGTGGAAAATATTCAGGCTCACATACGTCGTCATTGCAATTTCGCCAAACAATTTGAACAACTTTGCAAAGCTGATGACCGTTTTGAGATTGTTGGAGAGGTTAACATGGGTCTGGTCTGTTTCCGTTTAAAGGGCACTAACGAATTGAATGAGAATTTATTAAAACGTATTAATGGTCGTGGCAATATACATATGGTACCGGCAAAAATACGCGATGTTTACTTTTTGCGTATGGCGGTTTGTTCTCGTTTCACTAAACATGAAGATATGGAATACTCATGGAAGGAAGTTAGTGCTGCCGCTGATGAAGTACTTAAACAATAAATGAACAATTTAAAGTGAAATTTCATAACAGTATTTCCGATTTTGTAAAGATTTTATTAAATGTGTTACTGTTAAATTTAGCATAAAATTAAACAAAAAACTGGGACCATTGCAATATATTTAGGGAATTATATGTGCTTCAAATAAGTTAAATATTATACGTATTTTTTAGATTTTAAGCTGTTAACTATAATATTTACTATTTTACATGTTGTTGATTAGTTTAAATTGGACACCCTTTAAAACATAAAAATACTTTATATATTAAATTAAATATAGTAATAATAAATACTCTCGAATTATATTTAAATATGTATGTAACTAAAAATAAAAAGTTAATATAAATAAAATTAAAATTTTGCTAAGAATTCATTTAATAATGACAATATATGCCAAATTTTATGTGAATCGAGTAGAACATTTTTGCTTTTAATAAAAATCTAAATAGTTAATCGTTTTTGTTTATAAATATATATTTTTCAATCACTTAAATTTACATTAACTTGCCGAAAATTTAGTTAAATTTATAATATTTTAAAATTTAAAATAATCGTTAAAAGTAAAACTTATGCTATTAATAATTTAAAGCGTAACTATTAAATTTTATTATTATAATTATTTTTGGTATAGTAATCAATTATACGTTGAGCCTCTCTTATGCCACTCATTCTAGCTCCATCTATGGTACCGAATCCATTTACTATAGTAGCATCACCAGCAAATAATAAACTTGGTATCATGCCCAAAGGTAGGGATAATGTTTGTATATCCTTGACACTGCTGTTGGTTGAAAAATATGGACGACCACCCAGATAACAAGCGCTGCTACTCCAATTTGAGCGTAAAATCTCATAGGGATAAGGAATTTTAGAATTCTTTAAACATTTTCTAAGCAGATTTGTGATTTCATTGACAACTTCGGTGTCGGGTAACTTTTCAATTTGATCATAGAATGCACCACCAATGGTAATTTCCAAAACCCTATTACTTGTAGGTAACTTTGATATTTCCACAACTTGCTTAGTCCATTTGAGATCAGCGCTACGCTCCTCAGCTGACCATAAGGGTCGTAAATTTGAAGTAAACCATGATTTTATATGTTTTTGATATTCAAAATATATTTTTACCGGACTACCAAAGCCAATATTATCTATGGATTTAATTTTCTCCGGCGGCAATGAAGGCTTAAACATATAGCCCGAAAAAGTTTTAAGTACCCCCAATGGTAAAGTGCATATAATATGATCGGCTGGTATTACAGAACCATCTAAGCAATTTACAGACTTTTGTAAATCCTTATGAGGCCCATACCATTTTATCTCACCCACAGGCTTTTCAATGTGCAGATGTTCTTCACTAATATGTGTCACTAATTGTTGTAGTATACTATCCAAGCCACTAGGTATATAAAGAGGATAGGAAAATTGATTTTTAAATTTAATCAATTGTTCTACATTTAAATTCTCTAGATTACAACCCAATTTTCCAACGTATTCTTTCATAAAGGCATTAAAAATATCACTCACGAGCTTACGATCATTTTCCTTAAACATACTCTTAATGATTTTGGAACTTTCAGCTTGAAAATATGTATAAACATTGTCGAGTTCATGTAGTTCACCCTTTTTGTAACGATTCTTAAGTTCTATGCCAGCACATAGCTTTTTAAAGTATACATCCACGACATCTGGTATATGTTTTGAGATTTTCTCACCTTTTGTGTCAACATAAAGCGTTTCGGCTTTTTGTTCAAATTTTTTCGGTAAACCAGGAGCATGTCGCAACAATTCATAAATAGAATTTTGCGATCCATTAATGGTTATATATTTGGCGCCCAATTCACAAAAGGCATCACCAAACTGTTTGGAATTAATACGTCCGCCATAGCGATTTGTTGCCTCAAGTATAATCGTACGTTTAAATCCGTGTTTAATAAGATGATTTGCCGCTGACAGACCTGCCAAACCTGCTCCAATTATTACAGTTTGTACATCATTTATAGATTTCGATGTGGTAGCAGTAATTGGTGGTACTTCAGTTTTAAGTACGGTTGCATTGAATATTTTGCGCTGTGCACTCTTGAAGCTGAAAGAAATGATGGATAAATATGAATTCAATGCGTTACATAAAGTTTACAATTGAAATATTTAAAATAAAGTATTTTTGGAGTTAGTTAAAAAAGCTATAGGCCAGGCCAATTTTTCGTTAGATCTCCAACATTTTTGTAACGAGTGAAGCAGCTACTAAAATGAAATTATAAAATTATATGACAAATGTCAACGATTTTAGACTTCAAATTATGTCTGACCGCATAGCTAACAAAATTTTCTTAGAGAAATTTTAAAAACTTTCGTCTTTTATATTACAAAAGAAAACTAATGTTCATTAAATATAACTAATTGCCCTTAGGATTGGTCGATAAATTTTCATCTAGAAACCTATCCTTAATCCTAATCAAGACAAAGTTAGAACCAATTTTATTATATAATGTATTAATTTTTATACCAAAAATTGTCATAAAGTCGTTGGTCATTAGGATACTGGACGTTGGAAATTTTTCGTAAAGTTCGAAATATTATTTTTTTATATTGAATAACTTTTCATTACATATGGGAGATTTTTCGAGATTTGAATTGGATTTTTATCCAAAAAATCGAGCTGGTGGCACAGCGTGTAATGTATCATATTGATCATTAGCTTTTTAATACATTTTATTAATGAGTTGTTTTCAAATAATTCCAGAAGAAATTTAAATTTTCCCCTTCACATCCGTTTCCTACCATAATACCAACAAATTGCAGCTTTTTGTATTGTTATTTATTACTATAATTTTAGGTATTTTATTAAACTCACCATTGCATGGCAGGCTGTTAATGGCTTAATAATTATTCACTTAAAACTAACAATTTTGTAACAACTAATAATTAGAATTTTTATTTTTATTCGTCCAGAATTGTATATAAAATCAAGAGAATAATAAGTGTATATTTTTATTATTATTTTTTGTCAATTTCTCTTCACAAATGTGACAGCTGATTTTTGACAGTTTTGTTATAACACAGCTGTCGTATAACAGTATTAAAAATATGTATGTATATTAGTTTAGTTTGAATACCATGGGTTGAAGTATAGGATAAATTCAGATATTTTAAGTAAACCTACTGATTAATAGATGGCGCAATATGATATACATATAAAATTGCACAAGGTTGGAAACCGATACCGTTATAAATACCGATACCGATTAAATACCGTTTAAAGTTAGTTACCGTAACTGATACCGTTACCGAAATTATTATTTTCATAAAAATACCGGTATTCAAATACCGTTTCCTTCTGTACCGGTATACCGGTATTTTAGTTTCGGTATTTTAAAAATAAAATTTTTTCAACATAATATGGTATTGTAAGAATAATTTTTCATATAAAATAAGAAAGACAAAATTATTTTTATAATAAGAGTTTATTTAATTAAAGAATCTTGTTTTAAAGAGGACTCTTATTGTTTGTTTCTTTGTAAAAATCTTTTTAAATTTGCTAATGTAAATGGTTCATTTATTAGGAAGGATTTATGGGAACCAATATAATATTACTTTATTACTAAATGGCGAATAAACCCTACAAATGGGCTAAATACTTAAATAGTCGAACTAAGAATCCAAAGACATTTTTGATAAATTCATTCAAAATTAAATTTTTTATATATTGTAGATAGGTTCACAAAGGAGCCTATGTATTTGTTATAACAAGGTAAGATAAATAACTTATTTTGGTTTGAAAGTCATACAAAATTACATACAGGTAACCCTCGATTTACGCTATACTTTATTTACGCAATTTCTTTATAACGCGATTCTATTATTGACCATTTTTTGAAATACGAGTTTTTATTTGAATTGCGCAAATTACGGTATCGTATTGGAAATAATTTATTGAAAAAAAATAGATTATATAATGAGCGAAGTGTTGCATAATTGCTTAAAAATTTTTTGTAAGATTGAAAAAGGGGAAACGGCAAAATATGTAATAAGATTATAAAACTTTAATAAAAGTACAATAAGAACAATCCCAAAAATATGTATATTTAAATAAGTATGCATAAGTATGTATACATATAATCAGACTTAATAGGTAATGTGTACTTATTAATATAATATGCCACCAATATAAAATTAATGTAATTTTTATTAATTTCTTTTCAATTAAAAATTTAATTTTTCATCAGAAAAACCATAAAAACTGTTCATTAACATATAAAATATTTAGTTTTTCATATTGATGATTTTGACAATTTTTGTCTCCAAATTTCACGATTTTTCACCAAATTTGTCTGGCAACTATGGTTTCAACTTAAGATATGCTCTCAATTATTTATCATATTACGCCCATGAACGTACTGTTGAAATTAAGGCTCAACTACATAGAATACTTTCGCTTCAACTGCGACTGACAGCTACGCAACACATAAATGATATTAACCGTTGCATTATTTTGTTGTTAAAATTTTATATAATAAAACATAAAGATGTATAATTTCTATTATGTTCTTAGTTGAAATAATGAATTGCAGATTAAAATTTCCGACAACGAAAAAATATTAAAATAAGAATAATACAACCGACAAAATATATTAACGTACTTCGGCACTTCAAAGTTGAACATTTTTCATCTTTGAAGTACTTCACGCAGAAGTTTGGCGTACTGATTTGGTTCCGCTCAATATAAATACATGTATTTAACTTAGCTGTCAGTCGCAGTTGAAGCGAAAGTATTCTATGTAGTTGAGCCTTTAATGATAGGTTCTCTTAGTTAACTGTTTGAATTATGCATCTATGAAGATTTTCTCTTTAATTTTGGGTTCTCAAAAAAATCGAAAAATTTCCTTCAGAAAGTTGCAGCTTGGGCTATCTTAAGAGAATGCATCCAGGGATTTCCCGGGAAATTTGCGATTTTTCATTTCCCACTTCCCGAGAATTTTGTCCATGATTCCCGAGAATTTCAAAAGCATTTAAATGAAAGAAAACTGCATGAATTTTAACTAAAGATTATATATTTTCAAAAATGTTTAACGATTATAATGTAATATGCTTAATCCAGCTGGGAACTATGTATAAATTTCATTATTCCTTAGATGGCTTATATATCTTATTTAGGTCTCAGTTATTCAACTAATGATTAGAGAGAAAAGTATTTAATCCGGGAAGTCGAAAATTTGACCCCCTATCCCGGAAAATCAAAAAGTCCGGGAAAATTTTCTCTTGATCAACTTCAGAGTTTGAATTACATTTGAATTTCTCACTCTCATTTAATCATCGTTTTGATCCTGCAACTTTTAGTGAATAAATGGGATAATGGGGAATTAGTTATTATTTTCTTGTTGGAGCACTATTTCTCCTCTACAAAATTTCTCTTCTGTAATTGATACATTAGCTTTAACTCTTACCGTAACAGTTATATAAACTAATGAAACTGAAAAAAGATTCGGCTGTGCTGAATCTTTGATACCCTTCACCATATTACCATATTACCATCTTACTATCTTATCGACATCATATTACCATATTACCGACAGATAATAAAATTTTCACCTTAACGTATGCTTTCATATTTTCACATATATAAATCTAAATTTTTTTCAAACTACGAAAATTTGAATAAGAAAAAAAAAAAAAAAACAATCATAGCAGGCTTTGCTTTTAAAAAATAAACAACAACAATTCCATATTTATTTATTTATTTTTTTATGTGTGTATATACAAACTGACTGCATATACAAAGAACAACAACAACACTGTTATTCATTATATTACTTCTGTTGCTAACTAAACTACTTGTCTTATAGGCAAAAAGGTCACTAATAGTCATTACAATGCTTAATATACATGTTTGTGTATGTATTTATGTATATTCTTAACAGATATGTTTTAGTTTTAAAAAATAAACAACAACAATTCCATATCTATTTATTTTTGTACAGACTGCATATACAAAGAACAACAACACTGTTATTCATTATATGACTGCTGTTTCTAACTAAACTACTTGTCTATACAAAAAACAAAAAACGTCACTAATAGTCATTACAATGCTTAATATACATGTTTGTGTGTGTATTTATATTCTTAACAGATTTGTTTTTGGGCCATAACTCTGTGGATTATGAACGAATTTAGTTTATTAAAAAAAAACGAAATTTTATAAAAACATTTATGACTGATCTATATAAAAATAAAAATCTGTAGCTTGAACAAGGGCTTCAAAAATAAAAAATTCGTTTTCCCCGATATCTCAGTTATTACTGAACCGAGTTATTTCATTTTTTCAGAACAAAAATTCAGAAAATAATTTCCGAGCCCCCTTTAAAAATTCGAAGTCCCTGGTATATACAGAGGCTTCAGAAACTGAAAAACCGGTTTCAAAAACCGGTTTTTAAAGCATATCTCCGCCATTTATAAACCGATCCTGCTGATTCCAAAAACCGAAATTTTTTTGTGACCGACCTGTATAAAAATAAAAATCTATAGCTTAAACCAGGGCTTCAAAAAATAAAAAATGCGTTTTGTCCGATATCTCAGTTATTATTGAACCGATTTATTTCATTTTTTCAGAACAAAAATTTAGAACAAAATTTCCGAGACTTTTTTGTAAAAACGAAGTCCCTACTATATACAGAGGCTTCAGAAACTGGAAAACCGGTTTTTTTTAACATATCTCCGCATTGTATGAACCGATCTTGCTGAATTCCAATAGCAAAATTCTCGAAAGCATTTCCGATCGTTTGATATATATATTATATATGTCAGTTATCGGTGGGCTTCATAAACGCCATTTCAACCGACACACGGACGGACGGACGGACGGACATGTTCCTACACTGAACCAAAAAGGTACATAAATACAATTAAAAAGTTCATTGTTACAATGAATTTGTGCACTAATTTTGACCCTATGTACAGGTTCATTGAAACAATGAATTGTCATACATTAATATTATAATTCAATGTACAAGTTCGTTGATTAAATTTATTCTTACATTGAATCATTCATTAAATAAAATAAATAATTTCAGTGAACAGTACATTGGTTTCAATGAACTCATATTTTGTCCCAATGAAACTATACATTAAAAATGTATTATAATAAAAGGCGTGTTCTGTATTTCTTGTTTCTATTTTATTTTATATTAAATGATTAAAGTATATGATATTGAGTTAATATAAGCAAAAATTAAATATAAATATAAAAATAAAATTATTACATTTCACTAAAAAATTTAAATAAAAAAAAAATGCATGTTACAGATGTTATCGTGTTTGCTTTGTCATTTATAATAATATAGTAATTCCTGTTATCCTCTATATTGCTCAATGATGGTATGGAATATCCATTTAGATGCCACATTAATATAACTACAGCATTATCCTGAACAAAGAAAGTTTATAAATAAAATTTTTAAAATTCGTTCAATTGCTTAAAATATTTGAACTAGTTACCTTAAATCTTTTTGGTCTATAGAAATTTCCTTATTTTGACGATCACCAGATGTAACATTCAAATCTTGATTAGTCTGTAATATATTTTTATTAAGAATTCAATTAAAATATTTCATATATTTATGTATACTTACGAATCGAATCCTCTTGATTTTGAAATCGCAACATTTTTTGAAACCCTGATATTTAAGGCTAATAACACATTCTTCTGCATCTTAGTGTTTTTATCTACATAAATATAAATGAAATGTAATATTTAAAAACTGTTTAAAATCATAAACATTATTAAACTTACATTTTAGGAAGGCAAGTCTCCAAATTCCTTCTTTTGGGTAATTAATTTAATTTTGTGTATTCAATTATGCTGCTCGACTTCTCCTTTGCGAATAAATTATATTTATGTACTTTAATAATAAGATTTATCTTATTTAGTTGTTAATTATTTTCGTTTTTAATATAACACTATTTTTTTACTTTTTGCTTTTGTTTAAAACGCGTCATTTCTTGTTAAAAGATAAAAGAAAACTGAGTTGTATTTGTTTTCAGTTTACTTTATTTCCCGTTAGAAATCATTTATTTTAATATAATTTAATGAAATTTATCATTGGTTCAATGCTTATGTTCATTGTGTAATGCTTCTTCTTAATTAAATCAATGTATTAGTACATTGAATAAATTAATTCAATGAACCAATACATTAAATCAATTAACTAATTTACCTATTGTAATAAGAAATAAATTTAATGAATGGTTTCAATGTAATGTTCATAACAGCGTTAATAATTTCATTGAATATTTTCATTGAAGCAATGAATTTCTACATTAAGTTAATAATTTTTTGGAAAAAAATTAATGAATTTCATTTAATGTACTTCATTCATTGAAATTACTTTTTTCAGTGTATCGTCATCATTTCTTACAAGGATCCCGAAAATGTAAACTTTTTTGCTCTCCGACGAAAATTGTGAGAATTACAAACGGAATGACAAACTTATATATACCCTTTACACCTTTGGTGAAGGGTATAAAAACTCTTTGAGGAATCATATTTTCTTTACTAATTTTAATGGTGATTGGAATGAGTATTCCTACAATATCAGAAACGCATTTTCCGTATTTTTGTAGCGTTAACCCCCAATGAAATATTTTTTCTGTATTAAAAAACTGTGTCAAATACAAATTTTGTTCAAAAAATATTACAAATTGTCTTTAAAAAGTCGAGTTTAATATTCTTAAATGCTTTGTTGCCATAAAATAAGCATTTGTGAAAATTTAATAAAGTTCTACAACGAAAAAATTTTAATATTTCAAAAAATTTCAAGTGAATATTTATTAAATAAAATATACAAATATGTAATTTAATAATTTTTTTATGAAATTTAATTAGAAATTATTTAAAAATTTAACTTTTATAAGATTTTGTCCAGTTTTTTAATAATAACGGTATTTTCCGGTATTTTAGTTTCGATACCGGTATAACGATACCGATATAATTTAAAATACCGTTAACGATACCGTTACCGAAATAAAAATAAATTGAATAACGATACCGTTATTCGTTTCGGTTTCCAACCTTGAAATTGCATATACACTTACTAGCAGAGACCTGCGCTAGCCAGCTTTACAGGTGGCGACCTGCCGATTATTTTTAATACAGTCGCCGATTTTGGTCAATATTTTAATAAATTCAATGTAAAACCTTTAATGAATTTAACACTCTTGAAATTTTAAACATTAATATTATTATACCCTTCACCAGGGATGGAAAAGTTGATACTATAGTACTTTTTTTGATACTATTTAACATTCAAAAGTACCGAAGTACTCCCATGAATCATTTGATACTTTCAAAGATTAGATTGATATTCTACAATTCGAATTAAAAATAATTTTTTTTTAAATGAAAACATATTTGGATATTTTGGATATAATTTTCGAATAGAAACTATATTTTTTAACACCTTTGATTTCGATTTACAATTGGGGTTTAGAATTTATAATGAAATATTAATGAACACTATCTCAGTGTAAATGTTGGGGCTTCGAGTTTCCAAAAAAAAAAAAAAAAAGACAAACAACTTCATATAAATGTTTGAGCTGTAGGTTTAATTTATAAAATAGAAAAAATTTTAAAATGTGTGTACAATTATTACTAAAAACTACTTAATTATTACTAAAAACCACAAATTCAATGAAAATATTTGGAATTTCTAACACATCAGTTTATTGATTATATGTTAATAAAACTAACGCTGAAGTTTTCTACTTGATATATTCGGGTTTTTTTTTCTCCGTAAGTTTATTTCAATAACAGACCCATATTTATTGAGATCGTCGAATTTCATTATAAAATTTAACCCAAATTATTAATTAAACCATTTAACGATTTTGATATTCAAATTACATTCTTTGAGTTGCACTAGATAATAAATAAGTAATTGTCAGAAATTTAAATTTTAGTTCTCTGAAGGGGAAAAAAAATACTATTTGAAATTTATTTTGATACCGAAAAATATTTTTATTTTCCATCTCTGCCCTTCACCACAGGTGTAAAAGGTTTAAGTTTAAGTTTGTCATTCCGTTTGTAATTTCCACAATTATCGTCGGAGAGCAAAAATGTTTATATTTGCAGTATCCTTGTAAGAAGCGATGACGATAGGACCATGTCCGTCCGTGTGTCGGTTGAAATGGCGTTTATGAAGCCCACCGATAACTGGCATATATAATATATATACATCAAACTATTGGAAATGCTTTCGAAAATTTTGCTATTGATATTCAGCAATATCGGTTTATACATTGCGGAGATATGCTTAAAAAACTGGTTTTTAGAACCGATTTTCCAGTTTCCGAAGCCTTTGTATACACTAGGGACTTCGTTTTTGCAAAGAATGCTCAGAAATTTTTCCTGAATTTTTTTGCTAAAAAAAATTAAATAAATCGGTTCAAAATAAGTGAGATATCGGGAAATCGGGCATTGTCAATTAACAGAAAGGCTTTTACGGGTAGCTTCTTTTTGGTCAAGAACTCAGTAACCTAAGGCAAGATTTGTTTTTAATTTATCAGTTCATAATTTTTTTAAAATTATATGTACCTCCTTAACAAAGCATTGATGAAACCAATCGTAAAAAAATAGTACTTGTCATCCATGCTAACTTAGAGAATTTTTAATTCACTGGACATGAAAAATGTTTGAAGCATCGTGGTTTCTTAGATTTTCCAATTACCAGTAGTTCAAGTTTGTGTGTTCCCGTCTCAGTCGAACATCTCATGAAAGTTAATTGCTGTTTCTCCATCTTTGCGCCTGGAGCACTTTTCTCCAATGATGATACGTATGTTTTATCTGGCAGCTGCTTCCAGTACAAACCGGACTCGTTAGCATTATAAAGTTGGTTTTCACATAGAGAAAGTTCTTCCATTTTTGCTCTTAATTTTTCCTTAAACGGGTCAACAAGTTGTGGTTGAGCAGAAAGCATAAATAGTATTATTTACACGATTTGTTAATTCCCGATTTTTGATTTTAATGGAACAAACGGTTGATTTAGCAACACCATATTTTCTTGCCAAACCACTGACACTGTAACCCTTTTGCAATAATTCAAGAATATACACTTTATCTTTTAAATATTACACTTTCGTTTTTTTTAATGACATTTTTCACTTTCACGAATAAAACACTTTCAACATTTACGTAGCAATGTCAAAGAACAACTAAAGGCTCCATTACTCTACCATAAATGTAAAAACGTAAATGTAAAAGGAAACGTAAGTGGATGATTACTCTAAAAACGTAAATGTAGCCAATACTTTGTTGTTGTTTTGTACACATGAACATCGGTGATGCCAATTACAATTATTTCCAATGGATCAAATTCAAATTGAAAATCGCTAAATTTATTGGTTTGTATTTCAGCGATTTGTATACAAAACGAAATTTGTGCTTTTATGACAAAAATTTTGAACTTTAAATTAAATATTCGATTCTACGTCTTATTTAAATTATTTAAAAAAATTTTTTAGTGAAGAAAACAGCAAAACTAATTGTCCAATTGATAAACCTTTTACAGCGATTTTTTACGTAGATTCAGTATATTGAAATAAAAAGCTGACAACACTGTTGTTACAGCTGTCACGTAAAAACGTAGAGCGACCTAATTTGATTAGGTTGCTACGTAACATTTACGTTTTTTAATACACATACACTCATAATTCCCATAAGCAAAACGTGTCAGCTGATTCGCTACATTTACATTTACGGTAGAGTAATGGAGGCTTAACAGGTCAATGAGTACAGATACATACAATAAGAAAAAAAATCGTTGTAACCACTGTTGCCAGATTTGCCGATTTATCTGCATTTTGCCGATTTTTTAATGTAAAAATTCCAAAGTGCGATTTGCCGATTTTTATCTTTAAAATGACGATTTTGTAAAATTGATATTTACATCACTATTTTAAATATATCCCAGCAAAAAATTGTCCAAAAAGAGCAGTTTCACTACTTCAGAAGTGGAACCAAGTGCATATTTTAAAATTTTTGAAGTTCCCAATAATTACTTCCAAAAAAGTGAAAATAAATTAAAATTTAGCGAAAAAAAG
The DNA here is from genome assembly GCA_951394005.1 of Protophormia terraenovae. Taxonomy (NCBI): domain Eukaryota; kingdom Metazoa; phylum Arthropoda; class Insecta; order Diptera; family Calliphoridae; genus Protophormia; species Protophormia terraenovae. The sequence goes on from OX596074.1 coordinate 34,494,918, forward strand.
GTTAATAATTTCTTAGAAAATTAGAATTTATAGCCTGTTTCTCTAAGTCGAACGAAAGCTTTCTTTCGCCTTCTAAGCGAACGAAAACTGATTTGGGTTTCTCTAACTCACTTCTATGCGAACAATGAGTCGAACGACAAGTCGAAAGAAAACGTAAGTGTTTTCATATAAAATTGGGTTTCTGTATTTCGAACGATAAGAACAAAAATGTCAAAATCAGTCACTTACTATTTTGCTTTCGACTGGTTGAATTTTTTAAAGAAAAATAGGAAAAATTCTCAGAAGGACATTGCAAATGTTCCTTAATCATGTTTATTATTCATTTTGATGTATTTGGTATCCATTAAATACGATTTTGTGTCTAAAAAACAATTTCTAAAAAAAATCAAAGAAAATTTTTGTTTTTTAATTTTTTTAAATTATTTTATTTTTTCTTGTTTATTTACTTAGTTGTATCTATGTTTAAACAATTTAGTAGTATTTTTAATATATTTACGAAAAAATGTTACTCTTAAAGAAAAATAAAACAACAACAATACGAAAAGACGTAACTCTATGCGAACGAAAGCGTAGGAAATACAGAAACCCAAATTGATTCGAATTCGTTCGACTTGCTTTCGTTCGCTTAGATTTTAGTTCGACATAGAGAAACAGGCTATTAAAAAATTTTAAAGCATTTTTATTATCTCTTAATAAGGTTGAAGCGGAATTTTTGTTAAAAAATTTTATAAACATATTTAAGAGAAGTACTTCGAAAGCAATGAATAAAAAGTATGAAAGAAGAACAATCTTCCAATGATAAGCATGTTTTAAAAAGAAGAACTTCTGCAGTTCTTTTTCACAACTAAGTACTTCTTTCCAATGTTAAATTCATTACTTTATTGCAACATCGTTTTATTAACAAGTATAAAGATCATAACTAGTCTCTTTTGTACAATATAAAATGAAAATATAGTCGGTCATGTGGACCGATAACTTGTATTAAGAATATTACATTGATTCTAATATTCACATCTATTACATAATGCACTTTTGGGTGATTCCCGAAATTGGGTCTTATAAGCGAGCTAAGAAATTATGGACGGACCTGACTAAATCGTCACAGGAAGAGTGATTTTGAATCGAACGAAAGATTTTTTCTCTTTTTTACAATTATTGCAATATAAAAATAAATTCAAAATAACTTTCTTCAAAATGTATCATAAATACGTGCATATACATATGTATAATAAATATATATTTTTGAATTATTTTTTATATATTTGTTTTAAATCCATACTTAAAATATTCATATTTGCTTTGAATTAACTATTTTATTTTATTAATAAAATGTAAAAATATATGTACGTATAATACTATGCCTTTTATTTATGATGATTTTTTGACGATTTCAAAAATATTATGCAGATTTGGACGATTTTTTGGTCCAGTTTTGATGATTTTTTTCTTAAATTATCTGGCAACAGTGGTTGTAACATCATCAAACAAGTGGACACTTTATTTAATTTGCCGTCCACACGAGCCTTTTTCATGCTCGCACATTGAACAAAATGTTGTGCGCACATGCATTTGGATAGTGTGGACTCAAGTTGTTCATGTTTTGTTCTTGTTCGCACACCGTTGTTCGCACAATTGTTCGAGCAACCATGTCTGCCATCAAACGTAATTTGTATGCGGAAGAAGAGGCGCTGCAATGAAAAGTATCGAAGTGACACTGACGGCAAACAAAAAATTATGATTTGTTCGACAAATGTTCTGCCCACTGAAAACAAATGGGAAAAAATTGTTTGTGTTGCTCTGCCGACGTTTTGTTCTTGTGCGAACAAGAAAAAGGCTAGTATAGACGGTACGTAAGGATTTCCCAAATTAAAATTATAGGTTTAAAAAGTAAGGAAAATCTAAAAAAAGTGTTAACGTTTTAGAGCTTTCGAATTGTGTTCACGTTTTAGAATAGTTTGTGTAAAAAAAAAATTTCTTGTTTCTGAGATGTTCACTCTTTCGAGTGTTCACGTTTTCGCTGTACATACTATCTATATAAAAAATTTCTTTTGTGTCAAAAAAAAAAAATAAATAAAAAAAAAAATATACATGCCCAACATACTACTCTTTTGGTCTTTAAGAATCTGTACTCCTCCAAATCAACTCGAAAATACCCCACCTCTGGCCATGTAAAATTTTATTCAGATATCTATAAAAAAAAAAATAAAAAACACTGTGTGCTCTTTCTAACCGTTTTTACTGCACTTTCTTGGTTGATTATATTTGTACATATTTCTTAAATCAGTGTTTCCAGATTTTTTTTCGAATCATATCCCCAAATTGCGAATTTTCATCCCCAAATAGCTACTTACATTATCCCCAAAAATCCCCAACTAAAATAATACATTAATTTAAGCGATTAGTATAAACTACATTACCTTTTATTTGTGCTTCAATAAATTTTTTCCAAATAGTCCAGATTATAAAATAAAATTGCATAGAAATTTTTTAAAAAATAAGATTTTATGGGAATTTTTGAGCACTTTTATAGTGACCAATAATTATGTTTTTATTTCTTCTGCAAAAGTATGAAAATATGAATAGCCAAATTCCATTGAATCAATTATTTTTGATACACTTCCTTCAAATTTTAAATAACTACTTATTGAAGACTGAAGATTAAACTATTTAAATTATTACAGTAATAATAATGGAACATCAATTACTCAAAAAATACTTTCATAGCCAATCCGTTACAATAATAATTTTGTTTCGGAGATTTTAGTGATTTTTTTGAGTTTAGTACCAATTCATTTTATTTTTTTATTGTCGTCTTATCTTACCAAAAATTTCATATACAGCGGAAAAATATATATTTTCTTTTGTTTTTAAGTTTAAAAAAATTTTACAAATAAATAAAAGTCTTCAAAAAATCCCCAAACTTTTAAAAATATTCCCAACAAATCCCCTAATACCCAAACCAAAATTTTCATTCCTATTTCGAAAAATAAATCCAATCTGGGGATAAATCCCTAATCTGACAACACTGTCTTAAATTAGTATAAGCATATAATTTAAATACTTACACATTGGATGAATAATGCATTATTTTAAAACGTTGATATCATTAGAGGCAATTACTTACTCTATATTACTACAGGTAGGCATTTCAGAAAGTTATTACTTAGATGTCATTACTCATTAATTTTAAAGTATTACAGAAGTCATGATTAGCAAAATAAATTATAATTTATTATACTATCGGTTACAAATAAGTACTAAAATATGGAAAAATAAAATGCTGATATTTCTTTAATTTATTTATTTATTAAAAACATAAACAATTTAATATATTCAAATTACAGAGTTCATCAACTTAACTTTATACAGAAAATCGTGGGGTTAAACTCCACCAGAGAATTTAGTATTTGTGGGATTACTTACGATATTCTTCGTTACTTTACTATGTTAAAATTTGAATTATAATTTGAAACTGAATTGTAGTAATTAATTTTCGTTACATGCCATTACCAAGTTTTTGCTGGGATACATATTACGAATAAACCTTTATTGAAATATTTTTGCTTTTCTCATTATTCAATGTATTTTAGATATATTTCATTTAATAAATGACTGTAATTTTTAACCATTTTTTGCCATCCTTCAGTTTTTGCAACACTGCCAGCATTAGCTTTTATAAAATTAATTGTATGATCCTTTAAGTCGTTTGAATTATAAAGATCAGATAATATTAAAATTCCAACTGCATTTTCAATCGAGATATTATTGTTCAGTTCAACTTCACACATGTTTTTTAAATTTTCCAAACCGTATCTATCACTTGCTGCATAGAGGTCAAGGACCAATTTATTAAGATTTGGTGCTTTTCCAGTATATATATAATGTAACATTTCCTTCAAAACTTCAGAATTAATATCTGTTATTATGACACGATTCGATTCACTTTCTTCCATTTTATGTTCAAACATTGCAGCAAAGACATCACTACGACTTGCTAATATACATTTGTGTCCATGGAATTCATGTCCCGCAGCTATTAGAGTTACATCCGCATGAATTTTATTTTCAAAGAGTTTACAAAAGTCATTACACAATTTAGTTTCGGTCATTTCGAATTCATTTTTTTTCAGTGGAGCAACAATTTTATAATAAACCATAGTCATTTCGAAAAATATTGTTAAATTATCTTCGGGTAAAAGGTTGTTTTCTTCATTGTATATATTTGTAAGGGTAGTAATACCTGTACAAAAACTTAATTGCATTTTATTAAAATTAAAATACTTCTCGAAGAATTTGTTTCCTTTCACATTAATCAATGAACATTTACCATTGACTTTCCATTTTGTATCATTATTTGGGCACGATGTTGGTTTTAATTTAACCAATACGTATACATCATTGTAATCGTTTGTACCTTTAGGATAAAGCTTCAAATCTCCTGATAATGTCAAGTTTTTATTACAATTAAAATTAAACTCTGAAGAAGTTATAAATTCACCACTGTCCTTGTCCATCGATGAGAAATTATTTATAGTCCATTTAAATTGAAATATTTTTTTATTCGTATACGTGTGACATCACTCCTGAGAAATTAATGTAGGGGATACACTCATTTTTAATGGATGTCTCCTTCTAATGCTTTTGCAGTTGATAATAATTTATTCGTATGTAAAATACTACTTAGTTTTATAATACTTAGTTTCAAATATTTTTGTAGAAATAATAAAATATAAAAGAAAAATTTTAGTATAAAAATTTAATGTCTTTTTTTTAAGAATACAACATTAACGAATGTATGGTTCAAATGGAACTAAATAAATGTGTTAAGAATAAAACATTAGGAAATATAAATAACAATTACATTCTAACCGACAATGTGTTTTTCACATGTAATATTTTCCTCTTTAAATCTAAAATATCTTTTGATGCATTTAGTTAATAATATTTAGTTAATATGTAGTTACCTGAAATATGTAGATATACATATATATTAGTATATGCAGAAGTAATTAATTGATCGTTTTGTAGATTAACATAATTTTCCCTTGTATTTTAATATGTTAGTAGGTAGTGCAAAGTAAAATCTTACAGCAGAGAAATAATTTGGAAATATCCATTTAAAAAACATATGTACATAGTATTTCTAAGAAAAATTATTATCAATAAGAATGGAAGAATAACTACAAACGTTTTTAGGTAAGCTAAAATTTAGTTTAAACACATCGTTGTATAGTTGGGTCTGTTGCTGAAAATTGCAAAAAACCCAACCAGACATAATACAAAAAATTAGGTAGGTCACTTGTCACATATTACAAATATAAATAAATGTTTTAATCGGTTAAAATTATTTGTTTTAAAAGTTTTTAAAAATATGTACTATATCATCTGAAACAAAATAAAAAATTTTATATTTAACACAAATGTACACCAAAAAAACCTATGACACATTTTACAAAAAAATATTTCGTAGTCAATTCATTTGTAAAATAAGAAAATTTCTTATATTTTACGAAAATACATTTTATTAAACATTTTAACATTTTACGAAATTCACGAAATCTTTCGTAGTGGTTTCTTTCGTAATATTTAAATATTTTCGTTTTATAACAAAATATAATTTGTAATATTATTTTTTATTTTTGAGAAAACACATAACAAATTTTTATTTTAAATAACATAGAATTATATTGTAATTTAAAACATTGCGACTTAAATAATTAAAGTATTTTATTATATTTCTGTGTTATTTTGATATAAGATAATCTTCATATTATTAAATATTTGAATTTGATTATTTTTGGAGATATTGTTGACATAAAATTAACATTTGCATAGAAATAGTAGATTTTTTTTAACAAAAAAATGGAAACCTGAGTCAAAAGTCTATGCCACAAATTCATATTCATAGCCCTAAAGGGCGTAAATTAAAATAGTTTTATGTAAAAAATCTAAATAAGTAAACTGACGAACGGAAGAATCTTTAAAAAATATGTTACGTAAAACAAGCAGCCTATGGAGGGATGAATTTTACAAAATTGGATTTCGAATGTGTTTTAAACATAATTTTCTTTATTCGATATTTTGATTTTACGCTTGGTGTTGCAAGATGGAACATACAATTTTGACTAAAATCTTCTATTTTTAGGAGTAAGACAGATCCCAATTTAATTTTGATTAACAACTTTAAACTGCTTATCCGATTTTATATTATTAATTACTTTGGTTGATATCTTAAATGCTAATTTTGTAAATATTAGTGAAGATTCCAATTATTTTGAGCTGTTTGGATCCAAAAACTTGTTATTATTTTTAATAAGAATGAATTTAAGAATTTTTACTTTTAGTTAAAAATATATGAATTAATATTTTAAAACTTAAAAAATACGATTTTTTTAAACTAATAAAAATCACAATCTATTAATATGAAATTATAAACTAAAAATATGATTTTTTTTGTATATGTTACAATTAATTTTATATTTATAAAAAATATTCGTAAAAAATACAAAGTTTATCGTAAAAGAACATGACATTTTTGTAAATGATAAGAATTTTTTTCGTAAGCATTCGTTTGTATTACACCATCCTTTCGTGGTCCAAAATCACGAATTATTTCGTACATTGTACGTTAAGTTTCGTTTATATAAGGCATGGATTTTTTCGGTGTAATATAATACCTTAAAAAGATAACTTATAGGGGGCGGAATTATATGCATTTATTTTTGGAAAATATGCGCCTAAAAAATGCACTTAAAAATTCAAAATATACCCTAAAAAATTAAAAAATATGCAGTTATTTTTATAATATTTGTTAAATGAAAAGAAAAAAAAAAATAAGTTATTCTATAAGAAAAAGCAAAAATCAGTCTATCTTAAGCTAAGAAATGCAGTAAATTTTGTATTTTTAATAGTTAAAGCTATGTTTTAAAAGATCAATACAAATTATTTGTTCTTTTTAAATCTGTACTCCTTAAGATCATATCTTTATTAGTGAAATTGAGTTTAATACAACCTTAATTAGATAGGTTTTAATTAGGGATCGCAATTTTCCGGACTTTTTGATTTACCGGGAAAGCGGGAAAAATTTTTCGACTTCCCGGTATTCCCGGGATCCCGGACTAAAAACTATAATTATTATTCTCATTAGCTGATCAACTGATACCCAAATAGGACACGAATCTTTGCATTAACAGATTTGAAACAAGATTGTAAATGTAGCGAATAATTAAGTATTGAAAATCGTAAAAGAGTTTTGTAGGTATCAACACAATATTAAGCAAAAAAATAATAATAATTAATTTTATTTAAAAGATATGAACCATAAAACAATATACATATTTATGAAATTTACTTAAAAAAATATTTACACAGGCAATGATATCATTCTTAATTTTTAGCTAGTTTCGTAAATCATAAAATTTTAATTTATTAAAAGTCCACTAAAAAGAATTTATTAATTCTGAAAGAAGTGGCTGATGATCACTTTTTCGGAAACCCTTAGGTGTGATTCAAACGTGAGTTCAAACGCTATTAAATTGTTTGTAGTTTAAATATCAATTAATTTTTAATTGATTTTGCTCCAATCATCAAAATGGTAATATTAACTAGAATAATTGATATTATTCTTACTTCTATTCCTTAAATATATGCAATGAGCTAAAAATTTTTGAAATTTTTTTTAGAAAATTAATTATATTAATAAATCATATAATTAAATTCCAATATAAAGTTAATTAATAATTTTATTAAAAATTATTTGAAATATTTTTTTTTTTTTTTTTGTGTAAGGTTTAAATTTAGCTTGAAAAAATTAACTTTGGAACAGTAAGTTTCAATTTCTTGTTTATTAATATTCCTAATAAAAAATTCGAATTCATGTTATATATCAGACCAGACGATCTCATACATAACAAATAATATTATCTGTAGCTTTCCAGTTGAAAATCATATGAATAATTAAGGATTTGTTGGACTCACTTTCTAATTCTTCTCTTAACTTTTAATGTTAATGTTTTGCAAAATTTCTATGAGACAAATTCCACATGTTGTCTATACTACTGATACTACTAATAGGTACATATTTAAAATGTCTAAAATATTATATGTTCGCTAGCTGTTTTTTAGTGCTGACATTTTATTAAGATGCTTAATTGAATGAATGCCATAAAATCTACCCAAATAAACCATTTTATATATTGTACGCAAAACATACTAATTGAATTGCCGTTAAGATTTAATTCCTAGCTGAATTTTTAGTTTAATTTTGTTTAAAAATTACTAAAATGTATAAATTTTTGCTAAAATTCAAGCAGTTTTCTTCCATTTAAGTACTTTTAAAATTCCATTTAAGTACTTTTAAAATCCCGGACAAAATTCCCGGGAAGACGGGATATAAAAAATGTTTAATTTCCCGGGAATCCCGGGACGGGAAATCCCGGGATGCATTCCCTAGTTTTAATTTATATACACAAACATATATTTTACTAAGTTGTCAAACATAAATGATTATCTATTTCGGCATACATACATAGAATATGATCCTTCAACGTCAACAGAAGTGATAGGAGCGTATTTGAATAAGTGTAGATCAGAAGAAGAGTATTCTTCTAAACACGAAACATCATATGAACGTAAAGTAATTGATTCCGTAATTTTTTTATTAATTTTCTCAAATATTTTTTTTTTATATAACAGCTTGCAACTTTAATTCAGCAACGGGGCCTTCTGCAACATCGATTTTTGCAATATCACTATCTATTAAGTTGATATGAGTACTTAATGAATCGAAACCCACTAATTTAGTAATAATTTCAGAAAAAAAAAAAAAATAAATCTGAATAAGAATTTCATTGAATGAAAAAAATGTTTGAAACGAAAAAAAAGTATGAATAAAATATTTTTACCCTTCTGAGGGCTTCGTTTATCGAAGCGACTAACACTAACTTTTATTAAAAATATTTTAAGACGAATCATTAACATGAAAAATAAAACAATTGATTTAAATACAATAATTTCCGTTGTTTTCAAAATATTAAGCAAAAACTGAAAAGATCTCAATATTTGTACTTTTTCAGGGATGGTGTTACATAAGTACCCTTTGTGTTAGTTGTGAACATAATTTTAAATAGGCAACATACGTTTTTTTAAATGTGTGCATCCTATAATTGTTCTAACCAAAATAAAAATTTAAAAAATAAATGTTTTTGCATACTCTGTGAATATTTCAAATTTGTGATACTTTTTTGCATCTTTTTACAGTATACCTTAGTAGTTCAGTGTTTTTTTTTTTTTTTTTTTTTTTTTTTCTAAAATGTACACTATTGTTATAAGTTTACCTGGATATAGGATATTTTCGAAATTTTTTCGAGTCTTGGCTGTTATATTGGGAGTAGAACACAGTCGATAAGACATTTGTCACTAAATTAGATCCTTACGCTGTTTTTAAGGGAATTTTATAAAAAATGTTTCTTTAATTATTTTTAACATATTTTTTAATAAACTATTAATATAATTAATGTTTAGTTTGATGAAGAAAATGTTGAGCAGCGCTGATAAGTCTTGATTTAGTGTGACATTTCACTGCATATTTGGTCGAAAATATCGATCGTGTCCTTAGGTTTTATTATAGAACTCATATGATGAAGACGATCTGTAATCGTTAGTACTTTATAATTTGGCTTTATTCAGTCTTCAGAATAGCTTTTCTATTTGATATAGAAAATAGAGCTTAATCATCATTATTGTCTAATGTGACAAAAAAATATACTTATGTGTTGTTAAAATTATTTCTGGAAGTCATATAGTATTTATTTTCCCCCAAAAAATATATTCCACACTATAACAACAAATATTAAAAACACTATATTTATATTTATTTATATTTACTACATTACTTTATTGATAAGTGCTTCGTTAGTCGTTTCGACTAACAAGGCTGCTTAAAATACTAACTTCCAGATCGCTTACAGCAACATACGTCTGGAGATATACCAAAATTCTCAAAAAAATATGCAACGAATGAAAAATTATTTTTTTGAACAGTAAAGATATTTATATTGTTTGAAAAATAAAATGTTTTCGGTTGCAGGCATTTTACCTCAAAATAAAAAATATCAAAGTAAGATTGTAACAAAAAACAAAAAAAAAAAAAAACAAAAAACTTAAAAACCAAAAAAGATATAGAAAATGCGAAATATGCAATATTAGGCAAAATATGCACAAATATGCATTTTCACCAAAATATGCAAAAATATGCACTAACAAATCGATGGCATTTTTTGGTAAAATGTCTGATTCGGATAGATAACAACACAAGATCATTTTTAAATGCTCCAAAAAAACATGCATTTGCATATAAATCCGCGCTACTTATAATATCAGTTTTATATGTTAAAAATTTGGATCGATTCTATGCACTTTTAGAGCAGTTCCGCAGGACTTTTCAATAATGAGTTTAAAAACGCGATGTTAAAATTTTTAAGACCTTTTATTCTGTTATTTTATTCTTAATTACTCTGAATAATTATCTATAAAATTCTAAAAAACGCTTTTTTTTAAAATGGACCAAAATGTATTATCCGGTTTTAATTTATATGCCGTTTATATCAAAACAAAACTGGTTGGTTTTTGAAAAACTAAATTTCAAAAACCAAATCGTGTTAACTTATTTATTTTTTCCTTATTTTATTGAAATTTTTTAATGGTCACTGGAAAAATTTTGTTTTTGTATATACCCAGAAAAAAAACGATCAAGAGCTTCCAAAAAAGAACATTTTCACCACTTTAAAAGTAGAACAAAGTGCATATTTTAAACTTTTTTGAAAGTTCTTAATAATTACTTCCAAAAAAAAGTGAATTTTTTTTTTTTTTTTTTTATATTAACTTTTTTTTATTTATTTACTGAATCTGCCTTTAAAAAAGTGAAAATAAATGAAATTTTAGCTGGAATAAAGGTTAATAATTTCTAAGAATATTAAAATATTATAAATTTGAATGTATTTTTATTATCTTTTAATAAGGCTAAAACTTAATATTTGTAAAAGTAGAAGAACATCCTACCAATGACAACCATGGGTAAAAAAAGAAATACTTCCTTCCAATGCCAACACATTGTAATATTCATGACTTTTTCAGCTCTTTTTCATATTGTTTTTTTGCAGGGTAATTTTTTAACTATTTAATAACACTGGTCAACAAAAAAAACCCACCTCCATAGACGAATAGTTGGAATTAATGTATTTTGATGTATTAAACACGAATCTGCTTTCAGTTTTTTCCCATCAGTTCTGGATTTTCTTTTATGGGCGTGTCTAATATTTCGCTCATAGTAAGACCATTACTCTAGTATATTTCCTCATAACTCAAGAACGGCGTGTACGATTGATCAAATATGCTCAATAGTTTTGGAGTTATTTCAAAATAAGTTTCCGACAAAAATCATTTTCATGAAAATTTTAAATTTTTTTATTTCTTAAATTTCGTTTAATAAATAAAAGAATCTAAAAAGAATCAGTTTATTATCTTTGTCTTAAAGCTGGTAATGTTGCGAAAAAAATAAGACATGTATCTTCAAAATTGATGCGGAAATCTAAATTTTATTCACAGTTAAGTAAAAATACCCATGTTAGAAATACAGTGGTGGCCAACAAAAAAAAAAAAAAAAAAAAAAAAAAAAAAATTATCTTTTTCTTAAAACAAAAATAGGTGGATACTGACGAGTTAAACAAGAATCTGCATTCACTTTTTATCTATCGGGTACTGATTTTTTTATGTGCATGACTAATATTATCATCACCTTATTCAGCGGTCATACTATAAAATTCGAGAATGGTTTGTCAAACTTAGGCTATAACTCAAGAAACCTTTACACGATTTTGATAAGTGATACATCAAAAGATGCATACGAAAATTCTCTTCAAGATACGTTCACATTATTTTTTATTCTCTGAAGAATTTCAGAGTTATGGATCAAAATTTTCACCCCTTTTCAAAAAAATAAATTTATAAAATAAAATAAATAAATAAAAATTAAAATTTTCGGTACTAATTACCGAATAACTAAGGAAATATTAACTGGACAAAAAATTATATAAATTCAGCTAAAAGACAATTAAGGTCGCTATATATTAAAGTTCAATTTGTCTTAATTGGACAAACTGTTCTCGAATTATACAAGTGTGACTGCCTAAAGGCGTGGTCATAATAGCCATGCCTATTAAAATAAAAATCAATGCGTGATAGAAAAAAAGTAAAAGCTGATTCTTATTTAGCACGTTGAATTACATCTAATCTAACTATTTTTATACCCACCATCAAAAAGATGGGGGGTATATTGATTTTGTCATTCCGTGTGTAACATGTTGAAGGAATCATCTAAGACCCCACAAAGTATATATATTCTGGGTCCTGGTTAGATTCTGAGTCGATCTAGCTATGTCCGTCCGTCTGTCCGTCTGTTGAAAGTAGGATAGCGCTCGAACGGAGCAACGTAGGAAGACGAAATTTGGCACAAATATTTGTCTTATATAAGGTTTGTTTGGGATTGAAAATGGGCAAAATCGGTTCACAAACAAAAAAGTTATGGGCTAAAGACTAGAAACACAGGGTGTCCGTTTTATACTTTTCTGCTGATATTTCTGCAACAAAAGCACGTATGATAGCGAAATTTTGTACATATAGTTTGGGGATCGATGTCAACTCGGAAGCCAAAAATGGGCGTAGTCCGCCCACTTTACCGCCCACGTACCATATAAGGTGAAAATCAATGAAATTTTGTTTAAATAGTTCAAGGACTAACCCACTCCCTAGATGTACCAGCATATGATCTATAACCCAGCAAAAATTTTTTGGGTTTTGGTAATGACTACTACTTACTAGACTCATTACCTGGTAATGAGTTGTCATTATTTTTCTCATTTCTTGGAGTAGTGGAATAACTACTTACCAGTAAACAATAAGTTCATTTAGTTCTGCAATGGCTCAGTTGGCTAGAGCGACTGAGTAGCACTCAGAAGGTTCACGGTTCAAACCCAAACTAAACACATCTATTTTTTTATGAAATTATTTTAATTTCTATTGGTATGTTAAAAGTATTTACAACGCACGCAAATTTTAACGTATACATGGCGTAGTGAGTAAGACAGTAGTCTATGAAACATGAGCGAAAATTTTTGCCTAGGTTCAAATCTCAGTTGAGGCAACTTTTTGTTTTTATTTAATTTTTTTATCAATTTTGTAGTTTTGTAGCATTTGTAGTTTTGTAGAATTTGATTAACTACTTATTTGATTGTTTAAAATAAGTACTTTAATAATGGGGACCCATAAATTCGTGGACATCGCCATATAAAGGTAATGAGTTTTTCACCAGAATTATAAGTAGTTACCGCTTTTTAACAATGTAATATGTTGGCTTACCGGGTAAGTAAAGTTTTTGCTGGGAATGTAATATGTTGACTTACCGGGTAAGTAAAGTTTTTGCTGGGTATTTGTACGTAATTATTACTTTGATACCAGTTTATAATTTATTAGTAAGTTTCATAACCTTATTAATAACTTTTAGTAGGTTTTATAACCTCCCAGCAAAAACTTTACTTACCAGGTAAGTCGAAATATTACATTGCTAAAAGGCGGTAACTACTTATAATTCGGGTGAAAAACTCATTACATTTATATAGCGATGTCCACGAATTCATGGGTCCCCATTATTAAATTACTTATTTTAAACAATTAAATAAGTAGTTAAGCAAATGCTAAAAAACTACAAATACTTCAAAACTACAAAATTGTTAAAAAAAATTAAAAACACCCAGCAAAAACTTTACTTACCCGGTAAGTCGAAATATTACATTGCTAAAAGGCGGTAACTACTTATAATTCGGGTGAAAAACTCATTACATTTATATGGCGATGTCCACGAATTCATGGGTCCCCATTATTAAAGTACTTATTTTAAACAATTAAATAAGTAGTTAAGCAAATGCTACAAATGCTACAAAACTACAAATACTTCAAAACTACAAAATTGCTAAAAAAAAAATTGCTTAAAAACAAAATGTTGGCTCAACTGAGATTTGAACCTAGACAAAAACATTCGTTCATGTTTCAAAGACTACTGTCTTAGTCACTACGCCATGTATGTGTTAAAATTTGTGTGCGTTATTAATACCCAGCAAAAACTTTACTTACCCGGTAAGCCAATATATTACATTGTTAAAAGACGGTAACTACTTATAATTCGGGTGAAAAACTCATTACATTTATATGGCGATGTCCACGAATTTATGGGTCCCCATTATTAAAGTACTTGTTTTAAAAAATCAAATAAGTAGTCAAATGCTACAAAACTACAAATACTTCAAAAATACAAAATTGCTAAAAAAAATTAAAAACAAAAAGTTGGCTCAACTGAGATTTGAACCTAGGCAAAAACATTCGTTCATGTTTCAAAGACTACTGTCTTACTCACTACGCCATGTATACGTTAAAATTTGTGTGCGTTATTAATAGTTTTAACATACCAATAGAAATTTGAATAATTTTCTAAAAAAATTTATCGGTTTAGTTTGGTGTTGAACCGACAACCTTCTGAGTGCTACGCTGTAACTAGTTATTCCACTACTCGAAGAAATGAGAAAAATAATGACAACTCATTACCAGGTAATGAGTCTAGTAAGTAGTAGTCATTACTAAAAGCCAAACAATTTTTGCTGGGTAGTTTCAACATACCAATAGAAATTAAAATAATTTACTGAAAAAACGTTTGGGTTTAGTTCGGAGTTGAACCGACAACCTTCTGAGTGATACGCTGTCGCTCTGGCGAACTGAGCCATTGCAGAACTAAATGAAATTGTTGTTTACTGGTAACTAGTTATTCCACTACTCGAAGAAATGAGAAAAATAATGACAACTCATTACCTGGTAATGAGTCTAGTAAGTAGTAGTCATTACCAAAAGCCAACAAATTTTTGCTGGGCTTTTCTTAAGTATTGCTTTTAATTTCATCATGTTTTTATGATTTAATAATTCCATGTTTTCATATATGTATATAACTTAATTTCATCATATATATAATCCCATTTTATCATATATATAATCCTATTTTATCATATATATGATCCCATGTTTTTATCATTTGTACCACGATATGTGGTACAGTCACCATACTGAATGAAAACAAAACTTGTCAATTTATATTTGCTCATATATAAACTAAATGAAAATTAATATAATAACAAACCACTGGACTGATACACAAAAATGCTTATTCAAAAGACATTAAAAGTTAATGGCTTAAAGGTTGTAGAATTAACCAAATTTGTAAAATAAACTGAATTATATAATTAATAAATTGCTGTAGAATTGATTAAATAATTGGATTTATTCATAAATATGATTTCATATAAACATATTTAAATACATATTATAATTCAGTGAACCATATTAAAATTTTGATTGTGGGTAATCATTAAATGATTAAACAGAATCATAAACGTTGCTATCATGAACACAGTATATTTAAATCAACGAAAAACGGCTATATAATCATTGAATAGTTGTGGTGGTGATGCTGTTATAATGTGCTTTTTCTGCGTGTAGCATCTTTAAAATTGTTCATAATTTGTTTGTTTTAAATAATTTAAACCCGTCCCCAAGAAAGGATTCAGATGTGAGAATAAAGATGAAAAGACTGATTGCACAAATCTTGGTGTATGATATATTTCAACAATATTTTGGACTTTATTTACAGATTGTTTATTATAATAATTTGTATACAACAAATCCATGGTTATATTTAATAAAATGATTTAAAAATTTTCAGTGCTTTTTAATTCATGTCTATTAAAATTGTGATTTAGATTTAATTTATTTTACAAATTAAAACTATCCCAGTAAAAACTTTGCTTTCCTGGTAAGCTAGCAGGTATAATTGGAAATAAAAATAAACTAATTATTTTTTGTCTCAATAACTAGTTATTTTTGTTCGAGTTGTCCATGAATTCTAGTAGTTATTTTTAGACTCTAGTGATACAAAAAAATATGTACCTAAACAAAAATAAAAATAAATGAAATTGAAAAAAGATTCGGCTGTGCCGAATCTTTGATACCCTTCACCATATTACCATCTTACCATCTTATCGACATCATATTACCATATTACCAACAATTGATAAAATTTTCGCCTTAACGTATGCTTGCATATTTTCTAAATCTAAATTTTTTTCAAACTACGAAAATTTGAATATGAAAAAAAAAAACAATCATAACAGGCTTTGCTTTTAAAAAAGAAACAACAACAATTCCATATATATTTATTTTTGTATGTACAAACTGACTGCATATACAAAGAACAACAACAACAACAACACTGTTATTCATTATATTACTGCTGTTGCTAACTAAACTACTTGTCTATACAAAAAACAAAAAACGTCACTAATAGTCATTACAATGCTTAATATACATGTTTGCGTATGTATTTATGTATATTCTTAACAGATATGTTTTAGTTTTTAAAAATAAACAACTACAATTCCACATCTATTTATTTTTGTACAGACTGCATATACAAAGAACAACAACAACAACACTGTTATTCATCATATTACTGCTGTTGATAACTAAACTACTTGTCTATACAAAAAACAAAAAACGTCACTAATAGTCATTACAATGCTTAATATACATGTTTGTTGGTGTATTTATATTCTTAACAGGTTTGTTTTTGGGCCATAACTCTGTTGATTATGAACGAATTTGGTTTATTAAAAAAACCGAAATTTTATAAAAATATTTATGACTGATCTATATAAAAATAAAAATCTATAGCTTGAACAAGGGCTTCAAAAATAAAAAATTCGTTTTCCCCGATATCTCAGTTATTACTGAACCGATTTATTTCATTTTTTCAGAACAAAAATTCGAAAATAATTTCCGAGTCCCCTTTAAAACAACGAAGTCCCTGGTATATGCAGAGGCTTCAGAAACTAAAAAACCGGTTTTTAAAGCATATCTCCACCATTTATAAACCGATCTTCCTGATTCAAAAAACCGAAATTTTATAAAAATATTTGTGACGGGTCTGTATAAAAATAAAAATCTATAGCTTAAACCAAGGCTTCAAAAAATAAAAAATGCGTTTTGTCCGATATCTCAGTTATTACTGAACCGATTTATTTCATTTTTTCAGAACAAAAATTCAGAAAAAAATGTCCGAGAATTCTTTGTAAAAACGAAGTCCGTAGTGTATACAGAGGCTTCAGAAACTGGAAAACCGGTTCAAAAAACCGGTTTTTTGAACATATCTCCGCATTGTATGAACCTATCTTGCTGAATTCCAATAGCAAAATTCTCGAAAGCATTTCCGATCGTTTGACATACATATTATATATGTCAGTTATCGGTGGGCTTCATAAACGCCATTTCAACCGACACACGGACGGACGGACGGACATGGTCCAATCGTCATCGCTTCTTACAAGGATTCCGAAATATAAACTTTTTTGCTCTCCGACGAAAATTGTGGAAATTACAAACGGAATGACAAACTTATATATACCCTTTACACCTGTGGTGAAGGGTATAAAAAAGAAAAAATTTTGCCGTCAGTGAGGTTTGATTTTGGGACCCTATTAACTAATTGTATTTAATGACTAACGTCTTATTCAGTACACCATCTCGCACTTAATATTCAAAGCTAAAAAACTTGTTTTAGCATAAAATACATAAAAAAAAACGAATAGCATCAGAATGGGGTTGAACCGGCAACCTTCTGGTTTCTAATCCTGCGCTCTAGACAACTGATCCATGTGATTGTAACTTACTCTGCAATTATACTATTGAGTACTTATTTATATGATGTAGAGAAGGCAAATAATAATGACGCCTACTTTCCAGGAAAGTACTTTAATAAGTAGTTGTCATTACTGAAAACCAAAAAGTTTTTGCTGGGATATTACATAATGAAAGCTTTACGTACGACATACAGTGGTTCCAAAACGCTTTTTTTGGAAATAATTCAGTAACTAAAGAACTGTTAGAGGTATCTCAATGGTCAGAGCTGAGGTGTTTTCGAGTTGATTTGGAAAAGTAAAGACCCCTAGCGGGCCAGTGGGGAAGTGGGTAGCCCTCCAAACTTGCCCATCTTGGGTATGTCATTTTTTCTTTTAAATCGCCAGAAATTCATTTATGATATGACAGAAAAGAAATTTTATATTTAGATACTCCTTGTAAATCTCTACAAAAAAATATGCTTACATGTGTGGGTTATCTCCTTTAGTTTAAAAGATATTCGGGTCGAAATAAGTTTTTACCTCATTTTTAGCCATGTCTTTTTTAGTTTTTTTAACTTGGCGGGCTTAATTTTTCCCCCAGAATTTTTCTAAAATACCTGCCAGATTCCGTATAAAATTCTAAATAAGAATACTGCAAAAATCATATAATTATATGAATCCGTTAAAAAGTAATATTAATCTAAAGTTGAAACTTTAAAAAATTTTAAATTTTTTGTGCTTTTAGTCAATTTTGGTATTTAGTTCTTTTTTATGTTCTCAAATCGCAAAGCTGGGATCGACTTAAAATTATTTTAATTTTTTAGCCTTATATGTAAGGTATACACCCAAAAAGTATTTTCTGACGGAGGCTTCTTATAACGACAGGGTGACCATTTCATTGAAAAAAGTAATTTTTTGAAGGAAGCTTTCTGCGAACTGGAATTTTGGGTATTTTAAATAAAGAAAATGGACAATCTTTCTTTTAAGGACAATCTTTCCTATATTATACAAAAATTTTATAGTGATAGCTTAATTAATGTAGATTTTATTTAAGTTCAAATATTATTTTTTTTTTCGAAAAATAACACTAAATACAAAAATTTGTCGTTTTTTGATCAATTTACTGTAAAAATGTTTTTCAAATACTTTATTATTTACATATTATTATTTTTCAAGTAATATTCTTTCTAATGATACCAAATACTTGCATAAATCCTTTACACAATCTTTTAAATACTTACTGAAACTTGACCTCCCTTCAGCAAAATGTGCACATTTTCCTTAATTTCCATAGTAAATGTGTGCTTCAGAATTCTATATACATAGCAGTTTCAACGTGTTTTGTTAAAAAATAATAATAATAATAATTTGGGCAGTAGGATAACTTCCGAAAATGGTAAACTCTTTTAATTATTTCTTATATAATATCCGAGGTGACCCATTTCGGAGGTTCTCCTTCCCGCCCCAAGAAATTTTTACTCCTTCAAAATAGTTGGAAATTACCTCAGTAATAACCATGTGAAATTTCATTGTGATATATTTAACGGTTCAAAAGTTGCACAAAATTTAAAAAAAACATCTTGAAACTGCTATACACTATTAATTTATTTTCACTTTTTTGTAAGTAATTATTCAGAACTTCCAAAAAACTTTAAAATATGCACTTTGTTCAACTTTTGAAATGGTGAAAATGTTCTTCTTCGGAAATTCTTGATCGCTTTTTTATTTTTGCTGGGATATTTTATAACAAAAATTATAATAAGACAAAAATTGTTTAACAAAAATTGTTTTACGTAAATATTTACTTTTATTATAGTTAGATACATCGCTCTTTATGGTCTTACACATGTTCCATAATTCTTATTAAACCCCCTTATTCAGGCTAATACAAGATCGATTAGTGTTAAAATTTCTACTTACAATTGCAAACATATTCCTCAATAAAGCTGACCACAAAATATTCTTTCATGAGCAATTTTTTTTTTGCATTATTTTACCAGCTCTAACATCATTTCTAAGTTATTGATGCGTAATATTCGTTATTGTTGTGAATAAGAGTAACATTGTTATCCGTTCTCTATTAGAACTATAGAGAACGGATAACAATGTATTTAAATAAAATATTTTTAGCAATTAAAAATTAAAATAAACATATTTTTAATTCAACCAGTATTTATATAGTATATAATTAACAGAATATTACTTTTATCACAACCGAATTCCCTTCTTAGGTTAGGTTGTGCCTACTGTAATACTCTGCAATTACAATCGAATTATGAAATAGTGTATGCAACCGACAAAATTCGATTGGCAAAAAATTTGGTTGTAACAACAAATCTGTTTTCTCTGTGTAGAAACATAAAATTAAATATACATGGTCTTCTGGATGCCACCCGAAATATGATCACAGAAGTGTCGTCTTAGTCTCTTCGGTTCAAATCTCAGTTGAGCCAACATTTTGTTTTTAATTTTTTTAGCAATTTTGTAGTTTTGAAGTATTTGTAGTTTTGTAGCAAATGCTTAACTACTTATTTAATTGTTTAAAATAAGTACTTTAATAATGGGGACCCATGAATTCGTGGACATCGCCATATAAATGTAATGAGTTTTTCACCCGAATTATAAGTAGTTACCGCCTTTTAGCAATGTAATATATTGACTTACCGGGTAAGTAAAGTTTTTGCTGGGATGTAAATACTTGTATGTTTGATGGAGTTTTTCCTAAAATAAATTTAAACTGTGAGTTAAATTCGATATTACTAAGTAAAAGTTTAAGAAGATTTAATTACCTTTTACAAATTCCCTTGTTAATAATTTCCAATTTATAATATTAAAAAGTAAGAAACGCTTATGTAATTATCAGAAAAATTTCTCCTTTTACCCAGCAAAAACTTTTTGGTTTTCGGTAATGACGACTACTTATTAAAGTACTTTCCTGGAAAGTAGGCGTCATTATTATTTGCCTTCTCTACATTACATAAATAAGTACTTAATAGTATAATTGCATAGTAACCCAGCAAAACCCAGCAAAAACTTTACTTACCCAGTAAGTCAACATATTACATTGTTAAAAAGCGGTAACTACTTATAATTCGGGTGAAAAACTCATTACCTTTATATGGCGATGTCCCCGAATTCATGGATCCCCATTATTAAAGTACTTATTTTAAATAATCAAATAAGTAGTTAATCAAATTCTACAAAACTACAAAACTACAAAATTGATAAATAAAAAAAAGTTGCCTCAACTGAGATTTGAACCTAGGCAAAAACTTTCGCTCATGTTTCATAGACTACTGTCTTTCCCACTACGCCATGTATACGTTAAAATTTGCGTGCGTTGTAAATATTTTTAACATACCAATAGAAATTAAAATAATTTCATAAAAAAATAGATGTGTTTAGTTTGGGTTTGAACCGTGAACCTTCTGAGTGCTACTCAGTCGCTCTAGCCAACTGAGCCATTGCAGAACTAAATGAAATTGTTGTTTACTGGTAAGTAGTTATTCCACTACTCCAAGAAATGTGAAAAATAATGACAACTCATTACCAGGTAATGAGTCTAGTAAGTAGTAGTCATTACCAAAAGCCAACAAATTTTTGCTGGGAACATTCGTTCATGTTTCGAAGACTACTGTCTTAGTCACTACGCCATGTATTTGTTAAAATTTGTGCGCGTTATTAATAGTTTCAACATATCAATAGAAATTAAAATAATTTACTGAAAAAACGTTTGGGTTTAGTTCGGGGTTGAACCGACAACCTTCTGAGTGCTACGCTGTCGCTCTAGCGAACTGAGAAATTGCAGAACTAAATGAAATTGTTGTTTACTGGTAACTAGTAATTCCACTACTCGAGGAAATGAGAAAAATAATGACAACTCATTACCTGGTAATGAGTCTAGTAAGTAGTAGTCATTACCAAAAGCCAACAAAATTTTGATGGGAAGTTACAATCACATGGATCAGTTGTCTAGAGCGCAGGATTAGCAATCAGAAGGTTGCCGGTTCAACCCCATTCTGATGCTTTAAAAATATATTTTATGCTAAAACAAGTTTTTTAGCTTTGAATATTAAGTGCGAGATGGTGTACTGAGTTAGACGTTAATCATTAAAAACGACTAGTTAATAGGGTCCCAAGTTCAAAACTCACTGACGGCAAATTTTTTCGTTTTATGTTTTTATTTTTATTTTTGTTTAGGTACATATTTTTTAGTATCACTAGAGTCTAAAAATAACTACTAGAATTCATGGACAACTCGAACAAAAATAACTAGTTATTGAGACAAAAAATAAGTAGTTTATTTTTATTTCCAATTATACCTTCTAGTTTACCAGGAAAGCAAAGTTTTTGCTGGGTATGTTTAAAATAGCAGCCAAACTGTACCAAAGTAAAATTATTACTGAAATGCATGATTTTACCTGCTTCTATATTGTATTGTTTTCTTTTTATAAAAAACTTAACAATCTTCCTACAATTATCTAGAAGTCACTAAGAAGTGACGTCCATAAGTGTTGTTAATCTTCCAGACGTCACTTCTTAGTGACTTCTAATTTATCTTCGAAATGTTTGAAGGGTAGTGGTTTCAGCACTAATACATATAAATAAAATTAGACTAACACAATCTGAAAGTAATGTTTTTTTTGACAACACACAGAGTTTCCAAAACTCCTTTTTTTTGGAAATAATTCTGTATCTAGTGTCAATAAATAAAATTTCACATGTTTATTTTATGCTGATCCCAGCATTGAAATTTAAAAAAATGTTTCAAAATCGTCAAATTTCGGATAGGGATTTTGGGGAGACCTTCGCCTCATGTTCCCTTGGATTTTCTTTACACGTATTTATGTTAAGATTTCTTTTGAAAACATTAAAATTTTATATAGTCCCAAAAAAAAAAAAAAAAATAAAAAATAAAAAAAAAAATAAAAATACAAAAATTGTAAGTGAATAAATTTTGGGAAAAAGCTTATAAAATATGAAACTTTTTTAAAGTTCCAAATTCAGATTAATATAACTTTATATCGGATTTATACATTTATATGATTCTTGTAGCAATATTGTTTAAAATTTTGTACGAAATGTGCTGAATTTTAAAGAAATTTAGCAGCAATATTAAGCCTGCCAAGTTAAAAAAAAAAAAGAAAATAAAGAGGCTAAAAATTTATTTCGACATAAAAATCTCCCATAAATTAATTTTTGGCGACTTTTTTAAAAAATTATTAACTTTGGAAGGCCACTCGCTATTCCCCTGAACCGCTAGGAATCTTTTCATCTACAAATTAACTCAAAAACTTGTGAATTTTTATCAAAAAATAATTAACTTTTTAGGGCCACCCGCTATTCCCCTGATCCGCTAGTAATCTTTCCATATACAAATTAACTCAAAAACTTGTTACAGAATTATTTATCTCCAAAAAAACAAGTGCGAATGTTATATTCGGCTCGAGCGAATCTATATATCCACCATCAACTTTTTTAAATTTAACCACGCCCATTTTTGGTTTCCAAGTTTATATCGATCCCCGAACTATCTGTACAATACAAATTTCCTTAGCGTACAAGTTTTTGTTTGAGAGATATAGGCAGAAAAGTATGAAATGAAGCTACAACGGACACACTGTGTTTTTAGTATTTTGGCCATAACTTCTTTGTTTATTAACCGATTTTGCTCATTTTTGCTCATACCAAACAAACCTTATATAAGATAAATATTTGAGCCAAATTTCGTCCCCCTAGGTTGTCGAGCCCTATCCTGCTTTCAACAGACAGACAGAAGGACAGACATAGCTAGATCGACTCAGAATCTAACCAGGACCCAGAAAATATACTCTTTATGGGGTCTTAAATGATTCCTTCGACATGTTATACACTGATCAATATGCCCCCACCTTTTTGATGGTGGGTATAAAAAAATTCTTTATATCCTTTAGTTCAAGTTTTAAATACTTATTTCAATTCATGTCGAATTTCTGCAAAATTTTCCAATGCTGAAAATTTTGATATTTTTATACTTATTGGAATATTATGTTTATTAAAATTATTCAAAATATATGAATCCCATTTCTGAAAGGCACTAAAAATACTTTTAAATTAAAAAAAAATAATAATAAAGAAAATATAGTTTTCAATGTATTTTTTTTTTTATTAAAATAAATTATATAAAAAAAACTTACAATTAAAAGAATTTATTTGGACTTTTCAATGTCCATTGTTGAAGATATATGTAAATCGGAGGATATTTGTTTAGTAATTGTATCGATGTCTGTTTTAACAGATGTTAAAAGTTCTTGTTCTAAAACTATATCCATTTGTGATTGTATTTCCTTCCAAGCAAAATCAATATCTTCATCTTTTGGATCCATGCCGCATACAACAAATCTTAAGAAATGCTTGCCACGATGTTTGGCCTGTATCATGTAGATTTTTTTACGTTCGGTAAGATAATGCAACAAATCTGTGGTACGTTTATTATCACCCTTGGGTCTGAAGCAAACTAAGCCCAGGGTTCTTTTGGTTACTATCTCGAAACGTGGATCAGACAAAACATAATTTTCAAATCTCTCAGCCAAAGCTATATGCTTGCGTATATGAGCCCTTAAACCTTCAGCACCCACTGTACGAAAAGTTATCCACACTTTAAGTGCTCTGAAACGTCTACCCAATGGTATTTGCCAATGTCTAAAGTCGGGTATTTGGGTTTGACCCTCATATTTGTGCTTCAAATAAATACGATCTACATTAAAACTATCGACCACTTTATTAGCATCTTTTAACCACATGGCACTGCAATCAAAATTTACCATGAGGAATTTATGTAAATTAAAATTTAAGGAATCAACCATTTCCAAGCCATTTCTCAAATCTGAATATTCATCTAGGGCAAAGGCCACACCAGCGTAGGCGGCATCAACATGAAGCCATATATCATGTTGATTACAAATTTTACCCAACGATTCAATGTCATCGTATGCACAGGTACCGGTGGTACCTAAAGTAGCAATACAGATGATGGGTATCAAGCCTTTGGCCAAATCTTCATCTAATGCTTTTTGCAACATTTCTCCTTTAAAAATCAAATCGTCTCCAGCTGGCAACAGACGTATAGGCACTGCTGATAACACGCCGGCTTTTTCAATACAACTATTACTCTGATCACTAGAGTAGGCTACCAATTTGCCTCTTATCTCACTTTCTGTCATTTCAGGATGTTTTTCTTTCATACGTCTTACTGTCTGTTCTCTGGCTGCTATTACAGCCACTAGTACTGATTCAGAGGCAGATCCTTGAATAATACCACCACCAGGACCTTCAGTAGTGTGAAGAAATTGTTTGGGTAAATTAAGAAATTTCGCCAACCAATCCATGACAACAACTTCAAGTTCAGTGCAAGCGGGACTGCAAATCTATAAAGAATTTTGGAAGATGGTATATAATTAAAAATAATTTTACGGATATTGATTATTATATTATAATTGGGCACAACAAATTTAAATCTTTATAATAAATTTAATGAAGATCGTTACATTATTGATCATAGCTTTTATGTAAGACCCATTTCTGGGTATCACCCTAAACTGTATAAATTCCATATACAGTGCCATACAAATCACAGATTAACATTAACAAATATGCAATGAAATATGTGCAAATTTCCCACATTGTAATTGTAATTATCCAAAAAATGAGACAATTTTAAATTTCTTTGATAATTTTTGGATAATGAAATTTCTGTGTAATTTCAGTTGCAAGTTTATTTCGTAAATTAAGTGTTCATAAAGTCTTTATTTGTATATTTTTTTCTCTATGTGATTGCAAAAGGAAACATTTTAGACTTTTTGTGGAAGTTACTAATAACACAGGTCAACACTAAAAAAGTATCTGGAAAATGATGTTGCAGATATTGTAGATATAGTCCGAGAGACCGATTTTGCCCATTTTCAATCCCAAACAAACCTTATATAAGACAAATATTTGTGACAAATTTCGTCCCCCTACGTTGTCCCGTTCGGGCCCTATCCTGCTTTCAACAGACGGACAGACGGACGGACATAGCTAGATCGACTCAGAATCGAACCAGGACCCAGGAAATATATACTTTGTGGGGTCTTAGACGATTCCTTCGACATGTTACACTCGGAATGACAAAATCAATATACTTCCTATCATTTTGATGGTGAGTATAATAAGGAGTAAGGAGTGGGTGCAGAAGAGAAATTTCTATTTCATATAAAAGACAAAATATCATAGATATAAAAAATGGTAAAATTTTTAAAATCACACTGACAGAAAATTTGTATCCATCAAATGTACGAAAAAAATAAAAATCCAAATTTAAGTAACAGAGTTAACAAAAATATATCGCGAATAATTCGGTCTAATTTTAACTAAATATAGTGAAGAAAGTGAAATAAATCATTTCTATGACGTCACAATTTTATAATATATAATGTTTTTATATTAAACTTCATTGAAAAATTTATGGATATTTTTTTTCTTTAATAAGGATTTAAGAATGTACTATTTATAATTTTTTTTCATATTAAGAAACTTTAAAAGTCTGTCACCAAAGTAGGATTCCATATGCGTTGATATAATCTCTCAGTAACAGCATTTTTGTGCAAAAATTCCGATTGTTCTTTGCATATTTTTTCCATTTTTTCAATGCTTTTAGCAACTTTAAAGTCTTTTAGTTGCTGTGGAGGGCATGTTATAGACATGCCATATTCTACACTATTGTTTTATTGTTCCTTTTCTATAAAATACGGATCCATAATTTACTCTATCTATTACCCAGAAAATTATATAACTTAAAAATTTCATAGGGGTACATATTTCATTTGGTCATCATTGGGTTAAAATTGCGATGGAAATGTTTCATGTTACTTTTTTCACTATATTTAGTCTTAGAAGTAAGAATTAAACAAAATTATTCAAGATATATGTTATTCCTAATTTTCTGTTAGAATTGTTATTTAAACTAGGATTTTTAATTTTTTCGAACTTTTGTTGTCTACGCATTTCTTGTCAATGGAATTTTAACATTTTTACCATTTTTGAAATCTGCGGTCTTTTATTAGTTATATTAAATACAAATTTCCCCTATGCACCCACTCTTTATCCCTCATTTTTCAATGGATTTGTGAGGGTTAATTGAGAAATTCTTGATTTTTACAACTTTAACGACTTTTAGAGGCTATGTGAGAGAAGTTACAGACTTTAAAAGTACTACATTTTGTAGTACCTGGAAAATTTCATAACCTAAAAACTCCTCAAGGAATCAAATTTTCTTTAGACCTCAATGGGTTAAAAATATGACGTGATGGAAAATTTTCATTTGACTTTCTACACTATATCATGCCTAAGGAATAATAATATTGTAGACTTATTCCAGATATAAAATTTTTTTGCGATTTTGTTGACCTGTGTAATTATTTACAAATTAATAATTATTATAATATAATAACATTTACTTTACACAGGGAAAGTTGTCCTCCTATTCGAATCAACAATATGCAAATCCCTGAATTGGACAAAGTAAGGTATCTTGGAATTCACCTGGATCGGCGTCTAACATGTTCTCGTCACATAGAATCAAAACTTACACAAATGAAACTAAAATCTTCCCAAATCCATTGATAAATTGGTCCAAGGTCGGCCCTAGACCTGGACTATAAGGTTCTCTTATATAAAGCAATAATAAAACCTATATGGTTGTATGGCATCCAGCTCTGGGGATCAGCCTCCTTAACAAACATTGAGAAAATACAGAGAAGACAGTCGAAACTTCTAAGAATAATAAAAGGTGCACCATGGTACATCAGAAATAGTAATATCCACAGGGATCTAAATATTCCTACAATTCGGGAGGAGATAAAAAATAGCTACATAAATTACATGAAGAAATTAGTGGAACACCCAAACCCCCTTGCAAGGGATCTGCATACTTTTGAGGGTCACAGACGTCTAAGAAGATTGGAAACATTGGATCTTGGAAGATAACACTATTAATAAAAACTCTACGTTGGATTTCGCAGTGGCAATATCAACATTCATTTAAGTTTAGGTTAAGATTTTAATACTTATTGTAAATTTCTGAAAAAGAAAGATTCAATAAAAACTAATCATAAAAAAATAAAAAATAATAATATAATAATTATTTAAAATCAATGTATTCTTTGCAGGGAAAAATGTTAATTTGTAAGAAAAGTATAATTTCGCAAATTTAAAAGTATTTTTATTATCTTTTAACAAACTTAAAACAACATTTTAATTAAATAACGTTATAAACATTCGTTTTAAGAGAAACAGTATAAATAAAAAGATTTGTCATAGGTAGGACACTGCAGTTCTAAAAACTGCCTTACAAAGTTTAAATAATCGCTTGTACAGCACTTTTTTGGTGCTTTTTGCTGAGAATATCAGAATATGGTTGCCAGACGACCTGGAATGAACTTCACTGTTGAGATATTTTTTTAAGCGATATTTTTAAATTTAGAGAATCCTGCATGTAAAAATTGTACTACTATATAGCTCATAGTGTTTTCTTTTCTGAAGAAAGATGTTACCTTGTTACTGTGTAACATTTTTTATGGGTTACCTTCATCCTAATAAAATGGTACCTTTTCTATGATAACAATAGAACAAAAAATCTGAGACCAGTTCTGTATTTGTGTTATTTTTAATTCAATCGAGAGAAATTGGATTTTTGGTGAAATTTCGGATTTTTGATTGAACTTTAAATTATTGGGGAAATTTTTGGTGAAAATTCGAATTTTTGGTGAAATTTTAGATTTTTGGTAAAATATTTAAATTTTGGTGCAATATTTAATTTTTGGTAAATTTCGAATTTTTGGTAATATTTCACATTTTTTTGCGAAATTTTGGAATTTTGGTGAAATTTCGCATTTCTATTTCAAATCTATAACCCATTGCATTGAAATATTAGTTTAAAATAAATAAATAAATATATTAAGCGGAAGTCGATTGTCATTTTTTTTTTTTTTTTACAAATCAAGCTCATTTTTTGGAAAGTCAAATTACAAAAAAAAAAAAAAATAAAATACCGACTCCGGCAACACTGGTTAAACAGTACTCAAAACAGAGACCTGCGCCGACCGGCTGAAATTCGGCTAAGCCGATCCGCCGAAGAAATTTTGGAAGCCGCCGTAAAATTTTCAGCTTAACGCGGCTTAAAAGCAGCCGCCGTTTTGAAATTATTTTAGAAAAATATTTTAAAAAGAACACAATTTTTTATTATTTGAAAGCATTATTTCCCACTTATGTATTCTAGCTATTCAAAAAGGGTATTTTTCCGTCAAACTAGTTATTTTTATCTTCATATAAATTTAGTTAGTTAAATGCCAGAAACAAAAGCATTAAAAGATGCAAAAGGCCGTATCCATAAGTTTAATTTTTTTGCTTTGTTAATCATTCACTTAAAGCATAAAATTATCTTCGAACCAAATTTGTTATAATTGATGTTACATCCTAATATTGATGTAATTTTTGAAGATATGAATATGAAATTTTTTGTATAGATTTAGTTTGGATCAATCCTGTATAATACAGTAAAAAACCAACATTTGATATTTCAGTGTTAACGGCCTTTTGCATTTTAAATTAAAATAAAATCTTCCCTTTGGTTTAAAAAAATTTAAAGTCCTATTTTTATGAACATTGTTCAATAGAGAATGAAAACAAAATTTTTTAATTTCAGCCGGCTGACAGCCGATTTTAAGCCGCCGCCATAGCTTTTTTACACAAGCCGCCGCCGCCATAAAATTTTTCGGCGCAGGTCTCTGACTCAAAACGAGGATTAAATAATAAAAAAATTTAAATAATAAATTTTTATATCGGGTAATAGAAATTAAACTGATTTATTATATTATCCCAGTTGGAAATGAAGACAGTTTCATAAGTGACTTATACTGTAAAAGTCATTAGGTGATGACATTTATATGGGATGACTACATGATATGTCAACACTTTTTCTTCAGATTACATTCATATGAAAATAGATGTAAGTCTTAATGACTTTGATAGTTTAAAAATCTACAATTAGGAAAAATATTAAAAACTACAGCAAAATAAACATGATTTTATAAAGCAGAAAATAAGGCAGATCTAATTGGTTAGATGTACGAATAAATTCTAAGAAAAATTTAATTTCATTAATACATTCATATTTTCTTTTTAATTTTTAAGTGTTAATACATTTGTTAAACTGTTTAAAAAGTTTAAAGTGGTAATTCACTAAAAAATAGTTCGATATTCTGTATTCAACAACTTTAAAAAACTAAAAAAATTATTTTATTAAAATTTTATTTAACAAAAACTCTATGACAAATTAGTTAAAAAATATAAATTATCAAACGTTTGTTAAAAAAATATAAAATATTAAAAATGAACAATCAAAATAAAATTTCACGTAAGTCTTTTCGAAAAAAATAGTGATTTAAAATATAAATTAAACATTCATTTAATTCGTTTCAATCTTTTCGAAATTCTGATCGAGTTATCTCATCTGAAAGAGATTAGTGCCAGAATTATTATTATTGCAGATGGATATAAAAATCATTTTAAACCGAACTCAGTTTTTACCAAAATCGTTGATTCAAAATGCAACTGTGGTTTAATATTGGTATTATTTTATCTTAAATTGAATTTATGTTAGAATAATTAATTAATATTATTTCCATAAATTGTATAATACATAATATATAATTTGTATTTCTTTTAATAAATACATCATAATCAGTGTAATACGCATCACGTATCAATAGTGCAGATATTTTTATAGACTGTCAGCAGTAGTGATCAAAGATGAAAAAAGTATTAATGACAATAAACTGAATTTTTAAATGCAATATCATGAGGACATCTCTAAGATATGTCATTAATTTGTCAGTACTATTGACAACTGCTGATTACTTCGAGTCTACATTAGACAAATTTTTATCAAGACAAACGTCAAAATTTTATCATGACAAATATTTGTCTAATGTAGACTGAATTTGTCAGTATTATTGCAGCGTTAAAAGAAAATTGTCAGCGCTCGAGCTCTGACAACTTTGTCTTGATAATGCTTGGTAAAAGACGCCATCTTGATTGTTGTTGGTACTTTTTGCATGGTTTATTATGACATGCGTCTTCCCCTATAATTGATAGAGATAAAAAATTATCTGCAACTCAAACAAAAATTTGACGTTTGTCTTGATACAAATTTCTCTAATATAGACTCGACGTTACTTTGAGTCTACATTAGACAAATTTTTATCAAGACAAACGTCAAAATTTTATCATGGTAAAGATTTGTCTAATGTAGACTGAATTTGTCAGTATTATTGCAGCGTTTAAAGAAAATTGTCAGCGCTCGAGCTCTGACAACTTTGTCTTGATAATGCTTGATAAAAGGCGCCATCTTGATTGTTGTTGGTACTTTTTGCATGGTTTATTATGATATACGTTTTCCCCTATAATTGACAGTGATAAAAAATTATCTGCAACTCAAACAGAAATTTGACGTTTGTCTTGATACAAATTTCTCTAATGTAGACTCAAAGTTAAGTCCTGAAGAAATTTGACAAAATATATGAATATGTCAGTCAGTGTTGCCAAAACGGCGGTTTTCCCGCTAGATCTGGCGGTATTTTGTTGTGCATAGCGGGTACTTTCCATAAAAAACCGCTAAGTGGATTTTCTGGTTGCAACATTTTTCTAGCTGGCGGTTTCTAGCGATTTTTCTTTATTGTAAAAACATGTTTTAAAGCAAAAATAAGAAACATTAATTTATTATTATACTTCTACTTTAACTTCTAATTTATCTAAAATTTGAAACTATTAGAAACTCGGAAACTGTACATAAAATCAACTGTTTTTCTATAAAAAAAATATTGAAATAAATTTTTTTTTTCTAAATGTTAAATCACCATTACATTATAGTATGGAAATATCCTTCAAACCTTGGAGTATTATTGGGTAATTCGATTCGAAAGAAAACGTTTTAGAAAATGTATTTAAAATAGAATCAAAATATACAATAAGCCCCTCGGTATGAAGATGCAACTGAAACTGATTTTTTAAAGAATTAGAAATTGATTTTGCCTGCAAATGCTCTTAATATCAATGTCAGACGAATATAGTAAAATATAAGCAAAAAATATATTATAACTTTTTAAATTTGATTTGATGACTGAAATGCATTTAGGTACCCAAAATTAAGTTTTTGAAAGATTAGCTATCAATTTTAAACATGTTTGAAGAGATGAAATATTTTAGCGGTAAAAATCGGCGATTTTATTTTAAGTGTAGGTGGTTTATAGCGGTTTTTCAAATGCAATCTGGTGGGACATGGCCTCAAAGTTTTGGCAACACTGATGTCAGTAGTTGTCATGATTTGCGGTCCACACGAGCCTTTTTCTTGTTCGCACATCGAACAAAATTTTGTGCGCACATGCATTTGGATAGTGTGGACCCATGTTGTTCATGTTTTGTTCTTGTTCGCACACCGTTGTTCGCACAATTGTTCGAGCAACCATGTCTGACATCAAACGTCACTTTGTATGCGGAAGAAGAAGTATCGAAGCGACACTGACGGCAAACGAAAAATTATGATTTGTTCGACAAATGTTCTGCCCACTAAAAACAAAATGAAAAAAATTGTGTGTGTTGCTCTGCCGACGTTTTGTTCTTGTGCCAACAAGAAAAGGCTAGTCTGGATGTAGCGTGATGTATTTTGTATGGGC
Organism: Protophormia terraenovae; assembly: GCA_951394005.1. NCBI lineage: Eukaryota > Metazoa > Arthropoda > Insecta > Diptera > Calliphoridae > Protophormia > Protophormia terraenovae. Next base: position 34,527,433 of record OX596074.1, read on the forward strand.
ACCAGGGATGGAAAATTAAAATATTTTTCGGTATCAAAATAAATTTCAAATAGTACTTTTTTCAGCCTTGGAGTACCAAAAATTTAAATTTTTGACTCAAAGAATGTAATTTGTGTATACAAAACGAAAGTTTAAAATTTATACCAAATCATTAAATGATTTTATTCAGGTTAAATATTATACTAAAATATGAAGATCTTAAAAAATGTGGGGCTGTAATTTAAATAAACTGACAGAAAAAAATGTCGTGCAATTATTTCTTTAAAATCAAGCACTTAAATATAATTCATTATCTGATCATATTAAAATATAATTCATTATCTGTCTTTAAAATTCAAAAAATTTTCGCTTCTATTTAATTTACAGTGCATAGAAACATATAGTTTTAAGAAATGATTGTACATTGCAGTTTGCAAAAGAGCTCCAGGAGCAGTATTGTGCAAAAGTGATAATTTTTTTCACACTTTAAAGGAATTTATTTGAACATATGTTGTCAATTCTTTTTTCATTACTATCATGTTTATAACATAGAAAACAATCTTCGATCAATTCTAAAAAAATATGAAAGTTATCGCAGAAAATACCCACAGAGAAGAGTATTGAAAAAAAAAAAAAAAAAACAGTTTATCACGTCTATCTCCGACCAAATGTATGTTGAAAATATCAAAATTTGATAGATGAATCATCTATGATAGAGAAAAAGAAAATAAATTATTAACACAAAAAAATTTACTTCGTTTTCAAGAAAATTTACAAGAACTAATGTGCCTCTATGTCGAATGCTCCCCTATCTCCAACTTTTATTTAAAAATGTTTAAATCGACTTGCGGAATATCAAGTTAACGTTTGACAGTATCAAATGACTCGAGGGAGTACTTTTGAATGTTAAATAGTATCAAAAAAAGTACTATAGTATCAACTTTTCCATCCCTGATGGGCACAAATGACAAAGTCAGCAGTGATTCTGACGCGTAATGAAATTGTCTTATAAGACGTCTTAATGAAATTTCCAACTGGGATGTAAAACAACTAAGATGTACCTATTATAAATTTAAATTCACGCATAGTGCGAAAAAAAAAATCTAAAATAAAATACGCAAATTTCGAGATCGGTATAAAAATGTTATACATTTTTTCAAATTAATATTTTTTCACGCCACTATAATTTTAGAATGTAATTTAAAAATGTTTTTTAGAGCCATTCGCGTTTTGTTTCCCAAAGTTTTGGGCACCTCCTGTAGCGTTACTATTGAGGGCACATTAACTAGATATATCTCAAATTATGCATGATAACAAAGGCAATAAACCAAAAAGTGCAAAAAATTAAAAAATTTTTGTTTCACAACTTGTCCACAACGTATTTCAACACTAGTCAACGACAGACCAATTGAAAGTAAAAAGAGAATTGCCCATATGTATATTTAAATGCCTTATGAAAAAAGTTCCAAATGTTTCCTTCTAGAAATGAAGATTAGTACACGCAGAGAAAAAACATGGTTACAGCATGATCACCACAACTATTCAATGATTATATAACCGTTTTTCATTGATTTAAATATACTGTGTTCATGATAGCAACGTTTATGATTATGTTTAATCATTTAATGATTACCTACAATCAAAATTTTAATATGGTTCACTGAATTATAATATGTATTTAAATATGTTTATATGAAATCATATTTATGAATAAATCCAATCATTTAGTCAGTTCTACAACAATTTAGTTAATTACATAACCATTCATTTCATTTTACAAATTTGGTTAATTCTATAACCATTAAGCCATTAACTTTAAATGCCTTTTGAATACACATTTTTGTGAATCAGTCCAGTAGTTATAATTCTCATTTAGTTTATATATGAACAAATATAAATTGACAAGTTTTGTTTTTATTCAGTATGATGTATGTACCACATATCGTGGTACAAATGAATATAAATATGAAAATATGTTATCATATATATGATAACATGGGATTATATATATTATTAAATTAGTTCATATATATGATAAAATGGAATTATACTTATGATGGAATTAGTTCATATATGATAGAATGGAATAGTATATATGATAAAATGGAATTATATATATGATGAAATTAGTTTATATATATGATAACATGGAATTATTAAATGATAAGAACATGATGAAATTGAAAGCAATACTTAAGAAATGGTTATAAAACTTACTTAAAGTTATTAATAAGGTTATGAACCTTACTAATAAATTATAAATTGGTATCATAATAATGATTACGTACAAATATACTTATTGTAACCTGGAATCATATACTATAATCATAGTATGTTGCTCTTAGTTTATGGTCACAGGAACCATATTTTTTCTTTGCGTGTATGTTCTTATATGATTTCCAAAATATTACATCTAAATTTTTAAGTTTATTTGAGCTGGATCATTTTTAAAACACCTCCAAAAATTACGTATTTCTTTCAATATAATTATCAAAATTTTAGTTTTAAAAAAATTAACTTCAATTTCTAATAGAGAAATACAACAGCCTTGAATATTTATTTAAATAATTATTATATTTCTTTTCAGTCGCGGAATATTAAGATTTTACTAAAATTTTTTTTATCACATTTTCATTGTTAAAACATGAAATTTTATATATTTCGGACCCTTTTCAAAATATAGTAGGTTTTAATATACCATAGCAATGGTCTTTCCTGCTGCTATTGAAGCTAGAGGTTAATTTTTATGCATATAGTTCCCAAAAGGAGAAATTAGCAATTTTTGCAAATAAATCGCATGGAAGTACTTTTTGCTCTTTAATATTGATATATTTATGAAAAACATAACAAGTTCATTTGAAACTGCGAAAATAATCGAATAAAAATGATTTGTTGAAATTATGTCTCTATTTTACACGAATTTACAGCTTTTTTGATCAATTTACGCTTTCGGGGACATTTTAACTTAAATAGCTGTTAAAATTAAATTTACTAATTATGAAACGGAAATCCCAAAATTTTATTTGTGCAACTAAAGGGTTAAATGAATTCATATATCAATAGTATTTAATGAGACATTTCCCCCATACAAATCTAGGCACTGTAATGTACATGTGTACATTTTTTATTTTTCTTTTAACAAAATTAACGAAATAAAATCAATTAAAATATTTTAAAGAAAAGTAAAAGTACTTAAGATTAAATTATATGCATAACATTATAAATTTAACAATAGAATTAACATTTCTTTTAAAATCATTTTTAAAGCAAACAAATCATAAATAAAACTTAATTCATTAACAATAAATGAAAAAGCAACACAAAATTTTATAGCATATAAATATTCCAAAGTAATAAAATATCTATAAAAAGGTGTAAAATATTCAAAATAAGATGATGTTTATTGACCATACAGCCATCAGAAAAAATGACAGCTTCCAAAAGATGTGTTAATTAAGTTGAACAATAAAAAAATAAATGAAAGAAAGAAAATAAACTCGTTTTGCCCAAAAACAGAGAAAGTTCTTTGTAATATTTTATAATAAATGTCTAAACAAAAAGTTACATAAACACAGTGTTTAAAAATTGTTTTTGTTTTAAATAAAAAATGAACTGTAAAAAAATAATAATTAAAATTTATTATTCTTTGAATATTTTTAAGTAAAATTGCATATAATTTTTTAAGAAATTTAAAAAAATATATAGTGGCCAAAGCCCTATATAAAAAACTCGATAACAATATTTTTAATGTTATTAAAGTTTTGGGATGAATTTTAATACCAAATAGAATCTCTTTACTCTCATATACATATTAGTATATGCATGTAAATTAAGTGTTAAATCTATAACACTGGTAGAAAATTTTTTTTTTTAGCTCCTTCAAAAAGAAATATGTAGACTAGATGGAATTCCGCATGCTAAACCCGAATCTGCTTTCATTTTTTTTTTTTCATTAGGTCGGGATTTTTTTTATGGGCGCGTCTAATATTGCGCCCTAAATAAGCCAATTACTCAAGTATATTTCATTATTAATCGAGACCGGTATGCACGATTTATATAAATAATATACCAAAATATATGGAAAAACATTGGCTTTAAGTCCCTTAACTATCAAATTTGTATCCGCCCAATAGTTTAGGAGATATTTCGAAAAAAATGATTTATTTTTTTTACTAAAGCTTCTTTTTAAAAGTGAAAAGATCAAAAATATTTAAGTTTATTACGGATATCTCAAAGCTGGCAAAACTACAAGTAAATAAAGTCATGTATCATAAAAATTGATGTACAAATCTTGAATGGAATCACAGTAAAGTTTGGATACCCTTGCATACCTCTACCTATAGTGAAAATACACTAGTGGGCAAACATTTTTTTTCTTTGTCTTAAATAAAAAAAGATGGATTAGATGGAATTCAACGTGCTAAATAAGAATACTTTTTTTTCTATCACGCATTGATTTTTTTTATATGGGCAGGACTACTATGACCACGCCTTTACGCAGTCACACTTGTATAACTCGAGAACAGTTTGTCCAATGAAGATAAATTGAACTTTAATATATAGCGACCTAAATTGTCTTTTAGCTGAATTTATATAATTTTTTGTCCATTTAATATTTCCTTAGTTATTTGGTAATTAGTACCAAAAATTTTAAAATTAATTTTTTTTTTTAAAGTGGTGAAAATTTTGATTCATAACTCTCAAATTTTTGAGCGAATGAAAAATATTGTTGACAGACCTTGAAAACTATTTTCGTATACATCTTTAGATGTATCACTTAACAAAATCGTGTAAAGAGTTCTTGAGTTATAGCCTAAGTTTGACAAACCATTCTCGAATTTTATAGTGTATCCGCTGAATAAGGTGATGATATTAGTCATGCACATAAAAAATCAGTACCCGATAGAAAAAAAGTGAATGCAGATTATTATTAAACTCGTCAGTGTCCACCTAGCCCATCTATTTTTGTTTCAAGAAAAAATTTTCGCCACCACTGTATTTTTACTCTATTGTATGTAACATGGGTATTTTTACTTAACTGTGAATAAAATTAATATTTATGCATCAATTTTGAAGATATATACCTTATTTTTTCTGCAGCATTACCAGCTTTAAGACACTTATTTCAAAATAACTCCAAAACTATTGAGCACAAAAAAAATTAAGTTTGGGGAATTTGAAGATATTTTTAGTACGCATTTGGTGTATCACTTTGATCAATCGTACACACTGTTCTTGAGTTATGAGGAAATATACCAGAGTAATGGCCTTACTATGGGCGAAATATTAGACAGACCTGAGGAGAAAAAACTGAAAGCTTATTCGTGTTTAGCACATCAAAATACATCAAGTCCAACTATTCGTCTATGGGGGAGGATTTTTTTGTTGACCAATGTAATCTATCATAGCATCTGATTTCAAGTATAAATATAATTAATTTATTTATAAATGAATGTTAAGAGAAAATGTTAAGATGTAATCCAAAACGCTTATATATCGGGCCTAATGGAATTTAAAAGTTCCATAAAAAGATAGTCTTGAGGTGTAAACTATCTTAAAAATACACATAAATATTATATATATATATATATATATATATATATATATATATATATATATATATATATATATATATATATATATATATATATATATATATATATATATATATATATATATATATATTTTTTTTTTTTTTAAATAACTATCAAACACATACCCAACTAAAACCAATGACACTAAAACCATTTGCCAGCATATCACCAACAATGGATGGAAATGATGATGCTGTGGGATAAAAGGCATGCATATTTGGTGATTGCCAATGTGTAATGCCTGGCTTGATTATACGATCAATGTCACGTAAAACTTCCTTCCAATCTTGTGCTTTCTCTGGAATTTCTTTAGGCAATAAATCAAAAATATAACCAGGTTGTACTGCTGGCAAAACATCACTATTATTTGAAATTTGTAATTAGAAAAAAAAAAAAACAGAAAACACTATTGTTATATAAATACTTTTAATACTTGTTTCCATATAATTTAAATACCAATCTCTAATATTTTCCATATAATCAGCTATAAAATCGACAGCAGCTTTGCCAAATTCTCTAAAAGTATTTGCATCCATTTTTTTTTTTAAATTTATTTGTGTTTAAATTAATTTCACACTTAATTTTTTTTATTTATTTATTTTTTTATGTTTGTTTTCTTCTTTTGTTTTTGTTAATACCGCTTCTTAGTAGTTTAAATATTTAAAATATAAACTTGATCTTAAAGATAGTTTTTAACTTTTGAAAGGTTGGCTTACGACTATTAAGATTTCTGGTTTCATTGAATGTTTATATTAAAAAAGTGATGAATGTAGTTTCAATCTGAAGAATGAAGTTGTTATGCGAGAGTAAAATATATATGTTTGTACATATGTTTAAGTGTATATGTGCATGTGTAATAAGGAAAGTGTTTGCTTTCTCTGAGAGAAATTACAGTGGGCAGAATTAAAAAAATAAATAGTTTCATAAAAAAATATATATAGTCGCCCAAGCCTTATGTAAAATACTTGACAATCACACAAAAATTTATTTATATTTTGATTTAAAAAAAATTTTATAGTCCTTGTAAATCCCTATAAAAATATGGTTACATAATTTGGTTATCTTTTTATACCCTACACCACTATATGTATTGTAATCTTATTAAAATGTTAGTATTAATCTAATATTGGACACAAATAAGTTTTAAATGAATATAAATGATAGTGCCAAATTTTAAGAAGATCGGTCTATAATTTACCATAACTTCCATATAAGGTTCTCTTTCGGGAATCACCCAAAAGTGAATAATTTCATATAAATGTTAGTATCGACGTAATATTCTGTATTCGTATGTTTTATTTTACGCTTAATATGAGTTGAGGTCCCAATTCTAATAAAAGACCCTCCCCGAATTTTAATGTACACAATGGTAATAGATATGGTCAACCTTGGTCGACTATATCTTTCTTTCTCGTTTAATTTAAGGGATATTTTAACAGAAAGACGTTTGTCTTTCATTTTTGATCTCATGTTTTTTTTTAGTTTTTGCTAGCAGAATCATATAAGTATACGGATCAGATAAAAACTTATATCAATCTGAAATTGAAACATAAAAAAACTTGTCTTTTTTTAGAATTACATATGAGTTTTGGTAATTAAAAAAACTATACCTGACTCAAATAAATGAAATTGAAAATACATCTCCGACTTTGAAAAATTTAATTTAGATAGCTTAAATGAATCACAAGTAACATAATCATTTATAAGGAAAAAAAAGTGTTTTGGAATCACTGCATATTGGTTAATTTAAAAAAAAAAAAAAATTAAAAAAAATAACTTAATTTATAACACAGGGAAATAAGAATTCTGCGGCACGGGGTTTCTCAGTCAATTAAGATCCACGGTATTAATAAGTACTAAGCCTCTTATCCACTTTTTTTGAATTGACTCTAGTTCTCGCGATAAATCGCGATTTGTAAAGTTAAGGAGGTTGCACCATATATTTAAGCATATTTCGAAAACGACTTGTCTGATTTTGTTCAAAAATATTTCAAAAAATTTTAATAAAAATTATCTTCAAGCCATTCTTACCTTACTTTTTAATACGATAAACAGTTATGGAGATATTAATACCATTTCCTGAGAAAAAAATGATTTTTTTTTACAAAATTTTTCAAAAAATTATAAAATTTTTAAAATGTCAAAAGTTGCAATTTTTTTCTTTATTTATAAAGATAAATTTGTTGCAAATAAAACAAGACATGTTTCATTAAAATCAAGTGCTAAGTTTTGATTTTATTAAGAAATTAGTAAAAATACTCATTTACAAGTTACATAGAAAAATTAAAACAAGCGCGAATTATATTCGGCCCGGCCGAATCTATATAACCACCATCAACTTTTTCAAATTTTACATTATATGGAAGGGGTGGTAAAGTGGGCGGACCACGCCCATTTTTTGTTACTGAATTTACATTGGTCCTTGAACTATTTAAACACAATTTCGTTAATTTTCACCTAATATGGGAGGTGGACGGTGAAATGGTCGGACCACGCCCATTTTTGGTTTCCGAGTTTATATCGATCCCCAAACTATACTTACAAAATTTCGTTGTCGTACATGCTTTTGTTGTAGAAATATCAGCAGAAAAGTATGAAACGGACACCCTGTGTTTTTAGTTTTTAGCCCATAACTTTTTTGCTTATTAACCGATTTAGCCCATTTTCAATCCCAAACAAACCTTATATAAGGCAAATATTTGTGCCAAATTTCGTTGCCCCGTTCGAGCCCTATCCTGCTTTCAACAGACGGACGGACATAGCTAGATCGACTCAGAATCTAACCAGGACCCAGAAAATATATACTTTGTGGAGTCTTAGATGATTCCTTCGACTTCGATTTTGATTTATGTATGTTACACACGGAATGACAAAATCAATATACCCCCATCTTTTTGATGGTGGGTATAAAAATAACAAAAATTATTTTGTTAATTTTAAAATTTTTCTGTGTAACTTGTAAATGAGTATTTTCACTAATTTTTTAATAAAACCCGAACTTATGCATTGATTTTAATAAAATATGTATTGATTTATTTGGAACAAATTTACCTTTATGGATAAAGAAAAAATTTTAATTTTTGACACTTTCGAATTTTTATGATTTCTCGAAAAAAAAAAAAAAAAAAATCTTCATATTTTGTATAAAATTTAATTTTTTTCTCAAACGATAGGCTTAATATCTCCAAACCTGTTGACCGTATTAAAAAGTAATGTAAGAATGGCTTGAAGATAATTTTAATTGCAATTTTTGGATGTTTTTTTTTCAACAAAATCAGACAAGTCGTTTTGACTACAAGTGCAGCCTCCTAAATTTTACAAATCTCGATTTATAGCGAGATCTGGAGTCAAATAAAAAAAAAATGGATTAGAGGCTTTGCACATATTAACACTATGTATCCAAATTGACTGAAGAAACCCCGTGTCGCAGAAATTTTTTCTCATTTTATAATTGTGTGATTTGTTTTATTAATTTGAATACTTTACTTGTATTTTTTATGATTTTTTTATTCTTAAGTCAAACGTCCATCCGTCTGTTCGGCGTTAATTGACAGTCCTTTTGTTTAAAGTACAGATGATACTTTTTAATATAAATTAACCATTGCATATACAGTTTGACCTCGATTATCCGTAATCACGCTTAATCGATACTAAATGGATGGAAAAAAAGAAAACAATTACAAATTTTCTTTCTCGGATAATCGATGTTGTCGATTAATCGAATCACCAATAATCAAGGGCCTACTGCATGTTCATATTGATTAACTCATTTATTGCTGTAAAGTTCTTTCAAATCGGTTATTTATCTTAAGTTTCCATACAAACCATTTTCCGGTATGGTTTACCATATGGTTTACGTGCTTTTGCCTATGTATTTTTGTGGATTTTCAAATGTTTTATGTTCACAACATTTTTATTGCTAAATATAAAAAACATTGGTCCACTATTGGACTTAGCACGCATATAAGACGTGCAGTTAAACCATTTCTGATAACTACCCGGTTCCCTTCAGATAACTTAACGAAATTTGGCACAAAGTTTGTTTTTGTGACAACAAATTAAGAAGATTTGAACGCCTGGATATTTTTCATTTTGAAAATTTTGTAGCTCATGTTTAAAGATGTTAGAATAAACACACGTAGTATAAAAGCACTTTTTTAAAAAGCAGATTTAAAAATATCGCTAAAATGACCTTTGATGTGTTTTTTTGGAACACTAACGTTTTAAGGCCCAACCAGTCAACGCAACGTAGAATGAAGAAAAGTAGCGTGAAAAATTTTGTACAATCAGTCAACAAAAGTAAACGTATCATATGTTTTTCAACATTCATTGTATAAATAACCCTGTTTTTCGCTTATTTATGTGAGCAAAATAAACCACAGGGTTGTTGAAAACTCATGCAGCTACGTAAAAATCTGTAGATTTCTGCGATGCGCTACCTAGAATTTTTGTGCCAATATCCACGTACACATATGCTGATAAAGTTAATAATCGACGGCGGCGCCTCATCGACTTTGTGCCTGTCGGCTTGCATCTCTGCCGTGTGGCTTTAACACATAAATTTGGATAGAAAATCCATTATTTTTTACATAGTGTCTTCATTAGACAAATTTGCATCAAGCAGTTTGACAGCTGTAACAACAAAAAATAATAATCAGCTGTTTAACTAAGATTACCATGTATAGATTCGCACTGATTTTGACATTTGTCTTGATACAAAATTTGTCTAACTTTGAGTTTACATTCGAGATATTTGTATCAAGACAAACGTCTAACTTCTGTTTGATTTGCAGATATTTTTTTATCTCTATCAATTATAGGGAAAAACGTATACCATAATTAACCATGCAAAAAGTACCAACAACAATTAGGATGACGTCTTTTATCAAGCATTATCAAGACAAAGTTGTCAGAGCCTAGCGCTGGGTCATGGAAATGGGTTAAAGACAACTTTTAAGCTTATATACAGCGTTTAATTTAAAGCACACAAAAATTTTTTTCAACTGGCGACTGCGCTGAAAACAGTTTAAGTTTTCATTTTCGATCACATGCTTACTTAACAAAATTTGCTGCTCAAACACAAAACTGAAATAAGCAGCAACCAGTTTTTATTTTGTTCAGCAGTCAAATTAAATAAGCAGCGCACACACTCAGTTTTTTGCTCAGCCAAGTTGATTTTACGTCTTAGTCGTGTGCGCTCAGCACAACGTAGAATCATTTTTCAGCAACGTAAGAACAACTGGATAGTAAGACTGTATAGTTCTGTACAGTTGATTTACAAAGTTGTTTGGTTTTTGTTTATACATTTAAGAAGGAAAATGAAGTTGATTATTTTAAACGAAAACAAATAGAAAACGGTGCAATAAAATACTACGAATTGTATTAAAGATATTTATATGTAGATTTATTAATTTTAATTAAAAAAAAACAAACATATTTTATATAATATATTTATTTACAATTTATTTAAGATAATAGAACTTTTATAAAAATATTAGATACTAAATATTAAATGTTGTTTAAATTAAAGAAAAAATTAAAAACATTTTTGTTATTTGCAATAAGAAGAAAATTTTGTTATTTTGTATAACTTTCTTTGTTTTGGTCTATTACACAAAGTTGTTTGGTTTTTGTTTTTAAATTTTAGAAGGAAAATGAAGTTGATTATTTTAAATGAAATCTATTTGTCCAATAAAATAATATGAATTTTATTGAAGGTATTACATACAGTTTTTCATTTAACATATAGAAATTTTGTAAAGATAAATAAAAAAAGACATTATATTTATATGTATGTATTATGTTACCGAAATAATAAAGATTTGTTGTGATTTTTATTTATTTATTTATTTGATCGGCTTTAATGTCTTAATTAATTTTTTACTTTTATTAATACCTCAGCCGAACAATAAGACATTTGATTATACAAAAATAATTATAGTAACAGTGCAATTCTCGATCGAGTGACAAAAAAAATTATTGTGATAGTAAAAAAACATGACAATAATTTTTTTTTTTATTCTGGCTTTGGAAAAAAAAAATTGTTTATATATTTTTGGTGATAGTTGTCACACTCATAATAGCATATAATAAGTAATTATTAATTAATGATAATTGTCATGAATTAGAGAATAGCACTGTAAGTAACATTTATATAATATTTAAGATTTACGTAAGTATAACGACTTACACTTAAGTTATAATAAATTATCCGCCTTATAAAATATAACCAACTGCTGGAAAATTATATACATATGTAACTCTCTTTTAGTAAAATTATGTCACTATTTACAAATTGGAATTGAAGTTGAAGGGTTGTTGAGTAATGAAATATTTTTAATAATAACAAACGAATCAAAATTAAGCAGATCATCTGCTAATAAATAAAAGTTGAATGTGGTTTTAAACGGAAAAATATAGTCAATTAAACAATTTATCAAAGAAATATTCTATTTATTTAAAAATTTAAATATTCTAAAACATTAACAAATCAAATTATAATGCGCTAACTTTTATTTAAAAAGTCCCAGCAAAAAAAAAAAAAAAAAAACATGATCAAGAGCTTCCAAAAAAAGAACATTTTCATCTCTTCAAAAGTAGAACAAAGTGTATATATACCCAGCAAAAAAAGAACTGAAAAAGTCATGATTTTAACATTGTGTTGTCATTGGAAGGAAGTACTTAGTGGTGAAAAAGAGCTGCAGAAGTTCTTTTTTTAACCCATGGTTGGCATTGGTAAGATGTTATTCTTTTATACTTCCTGTTCACTGCTTTTGAAGCACTTCTCTTAAAACTATGTTTATAAAAATTTTTAATAAATATTCTGTTTTTGCCCTATTAAATAATAATAAAAATGCATTCAAATTTTTAAAATTTGAATTTTGTTACAAGTTATTACCATTTTTTCCCGCTAAAAATCCATTTATTTTCACTTTTTTGGAAGTTCTTAATAATTACTTCCAAAAAAGTTTAAAATATTCACTTTGTTCCACTTTTGAAGTTGTGAAAAAGTTCTTTTTCTTGAAGAACTTCATCGTTTTTTGCTGGGTACTTTTTTGTTACAACTACTTTGTTTCAACTTTTTTAAAATTTAATAACAATTACTTCCAAAAAAAATTAAAATGAATGAATTTCTAGCGGGAAAATGGTTAATAATTTCTAAGAAAATTTAAATTTTATAAATTTTAAATCTTATTCATTATATTTTGATAGCTCTAAAATAGACTTTTTGTTATCAAATTTTATAAACATTGTTTTAAAGGAAGTACTTCAAAAGAGATGAACTAGAAATATAGAAGAAGAACATCTTACCAATAACAATCATGGGTTAGAAGAAGAACTTCTGCAGCTCTTTTTCACCACTCTCTTTATGAGTTCCTTTTTTGTTGGGGTGCTACATTCCATGTTATATCTTTCGGAATAGTAGGTCCATATGTTAGGAACAATTTTTAAATTTCGTATAGTTTTTTTTCACTCACACGGATGTACTCTAAAGTTAAAATTTTTATTTTTTCTACTAAATATGATCCTTAATCAATTTAATAAAAGTTAAGATATTTTCAATTCTGTGATTATTAATATATATATTTTGAGACTTGAAATTCCCTAAATAATAAAAAAAACTTGGGCCATTATGCTCAGAATAATTTCTGTCCACCAGGGGGGTTATTGTGTAATTCGATTCGAAAGAAAACACTTTCGAATTTCAATGTATAAAGTATACAAATTCGAAAGATTTTCCTTTCGAATTTAGTTACAAAATAACCCCCAGGTTTTATAGTACTTTGTAATTTTTTGATTAATTTTGTTCAATAATTAAAAAAAGCGACAATTTATTTACAAATATAAACAATTTTTGAGATAATTTACTCTTATTTGTATTATTATTTCGCAAATTCTAACTTACTAACAATATCGATGAAAAAATACAGAAAATTCAACATAAATTTTACATACTTGTATAATCAATGAGTCAAATATACAATTGTTAGAACTACTTTTTTCCATTTAATAGTCATATGTATTGCAAATTTAAAATATATACTTTTTCTTCCAAATGTACACGTACGTCTCCATCTTCAACTAAGCCATAATTTTTACCGAAAGTGTCCAAATTTTTTTCTTTTATTATTTCGTTATAATATACGATTCTGACCAGTATAATATTGTGTACATATACATATTATTAGGACTTATATCAGGTTATGAAAATATTTTTATCAGTTTCTCAGTTTAAAAATGACAAGAAGCTCTTTGAACCACCACCCTTTATTAAAAAAAAAAGAGTTTCGTATTACAATTTAACGTTTTAATTCAATTAAACATTGCTTTTATTGGGTCCAAAAGTTAAGCTTAACTTTAATAGATCAAAACAAAGAAAATTATACAAAATAACAAAATTTTCTTCTTATTCAAAAGAACAAACATTTTTTTAAATTTGTTTCTTTAATTTAAACAATATTTAATATTTAGTTAATATTTTTTCATCTAATAATATTAAATATTATCTAATATTTTTATAAAAGTTCTACAAAAATTTTAAATAAATTGCGAATAAATATATTATACAAAAAATTTTGGTTTTTTTAATTAAAATTAATAAATCTACATATAAATATCTTTAATACAATTCATAGTATTTTATTGTACCGTTTTCTATTTGTTTTCATTTAAAAACTATACCACTTCATTTTCCTTCTTAAATGTAAAAACCATAACCAAACAACTTTGTATATTGACTGCGCAGAACTGTACAGTCTTACTATCCAGTTGTTCTTACGTTGCTGAAAAAGGTTTCTACGTTGTGCTGAGCGCACACGACTAAGACGTAAAATAAACTGGCTGAGTAAAAAACTGAGTGAGTGCGCTGCTTATTTAATTTGACTGCTGAACAAAATAAAAACAGGATGCTGCTTAAATCAGTTTTGTGTGTGAGCAGCAAAATGTGTTTAGTTAGTATGTGGTGGATAACTAAATCAAGTAAACTTGTTTCAGCAAGATGCTGTAAAAAAAGCAACTGTTTAGAAAATTATGACTGCTTTAAGCAGCCATTCGAAACACTGCTTATATATTATATTTTTTGTTTAAAATTTCAAGAATAATGATTATTTTCTATTCCTGGTAAGTAGGGATGCCAAACGGAAAATCCCGATCCCGAAAATACCGGGATTTTCGGGATTCACAAATCGAAATTTTTAAATTTTAAATCCCGGGATTCATAAATCCCGTTTTCGTTTTATTTTTTATTCATACCCAGCAAAAACTTTACTTACCCGGTAAGCCAACATATTACATTGTTAAAAAGCGGTAACTACTTATAATTCGGGTGAAAAACTCATTACCTTTATATGGCGATGTCCACGAATTTATGGGTCCCCATTATTAAAGTACTTATTTTAAACAATCAAATAAGTAGTTAATCAAATTCTACAAAACTACAAATGCTACAAAACTACAAAATTGATGAAAAAAATAAAAACAAAAAGTTGCCTCAACTGAGATTTGAACCTAGGAAAAAACTTTCGCTCATGTTTCATAGACTACTGTCTTACTCACTACGCCATGTATACGTTAAAATTTGCGTGCCTTGTAAATAGTTTTAACATACCAATAGAAATTAAAATAATTTCATAAAAAATAGATGTGTTTAGTTTGGGTTTGAACCGTGAACCTTCTGAGTGCTACTCAGTCGCTCTGGCCAACTGAGCCATTGCAGAACTAAATGAACTTGTTGTTTACTGGTAAGTAGTTATTCCACTACTCCAAGAAATTAGAAAAATAAAGACAACTCATTACCAGGTAATGAGTCTAATAAGTAGTAGTCATTACCAAAAGCCAACAAATTTTTGCTGGGTAAATTTAACATTTCTGTATTTTTCCTGTAATTAATATTTGATACACTCTGTTCAAAAACGTCAAAGTATCAATATTGTTACTTTGATAAATTATAATTTTGACATATTACGTTTATACGTGCGGTTATTGCAAATAAAAATAACTTACAAATAAATAATTCACTGTTTATACGCAAATTGCACAAAGAAATATATTCTTATATGTCGTGCCAGATCGGAGAAATGAAACTATTTTCATCGAAAACACTGTGAACGTAAAAGGTGGCAACGCTGTTCGTTTTATTTGCAATTGGTTTCATTAATTATTTTTCGTGAATTACCAACTTACAAATATAGTACTAACTCACTGTTTATACGGAAAAATTCTCACATCGCAATATTTTTAATTGCAAGTAAGCGTGAATTAGTTGGTTGTTTATGTGACGTTTCCTCCCGCGAAGGAAACAGCTGATCGTTTATTTTGCTTGTATTGTAATGCTAACAATTATTGAAGCTTGACGTTGATGTGATGTCTGATTCTGTTGAAAACAGAATTTTCTGGCGTTGTTCCGTGACAGTTGTTAGCAGTGTTGCCAAACAATCACTTTTTTCTTACAAAAAAAACAAATACTTAACGAAATAAAAAAGAAAAACCACTAAATAAACGAAGAAATAAATGAACAAAAATAATTAAATACACAAACAATTAAATAAATAAATTTTTGGCATGTTTAATTTCAGTCAGAGTTGCATTTTTAGGTTTTTTCTAGCAAATAAGTTATTGTAACTCTGTGTTTTTTCTAACAAATGGCAAAAACATATGTCACGTTATTAATTTTGGATAATTGCACAAAATTCTTCCCGTAAATAAACGGGACATCAACATCACATAAACAACCAACTAACCAGGCCTTAAATGGTGCGTATAAACGTAATAACAGATAGATAACTGTAAGTTATAAAAATAAAATTTGTAAACGAATTTATCACTTTTTGCGGGAAAAAGAGGAAAATATTTGCAAACAAGATTTGAGGGCCACAGATGTTTTTCGACAGCAGCGTATTTTAGAAATAAAATTCGTTCTAGATTGTCAGATAAAACATTAGATGCTTTAATTTGTTTAAAAAACTATTCAAAATAGATTATTAAAAAAAATTAAATAAAATTATTACCTAAGATACAGATCTAAAATTTTAATGAAAAAAATTAAACATTGATTTGAAATTATGTTTTCGTTTCTTAGTATATGAAAGATCTTTTTATTTTTTAATTATTTCCTTTATTTTAAAATTTCTATTGTCTATTTTTAAGTTCATTAAAAAACGACTGTGTCCTTTGAAACAGAAGACTTTTTTCATTGTATAAAACTAATGAATTTCTAAGTTAATTATTATTATTATGTTTTTGGAAAAAAAATGTTCTTCAATTATAAACGTATAATAGGTTTAAATAGTAAATACATAAATTATATAAATAATTTGTTTATTTGCATGTAAATAATTTTAAAATCCTTGTTTGTTAATAAAATTTCATTTTTTAATATTTTTTTTCGGGAGTTTTAAAATCCCGAATTCCGGGATTTTCAAAAGTTAATCCCGATTGGCATCCCTACTGGTAAGCAACAATAAAAATGTTTAAAAAAAAAACTAAATAGAATATTAAACAAATATCAATATTTCCTTAAAAAAGAATCAAAAATATTAATTAAGAAAGTTTTTATTACCTTTTAAACAAACGTTGTGTTTACAAAAATATTAACATTTTTTCCATTAATTAAAAAAAGAAATAGAAAATAAATAAACTAATATTGGTAATAGAAAATATGTAGGTGTGAAGCAAAATAATAAATAAAGCTTCTGTATTCAATCATTTATACATCCCACAGTGGTTCCAAAACGCTGTTTTGGAAATAATTCTGTAACTTTTGAACAGTTGGAGATATCTTAATAAAATTTCTTAAAAAAATTTAAATAATATATTTAAAATATAAATAGAAACATATAAATATAACAAACAATTAAAAAGTTATATTAATCTGAAGTTGGAACTTTAAAAAAATTTTACATTTCAAGGATTTTTTTCCAAACCTTTTTTCTGGGCTTTATCATTTTTTAATGTTTTCAAAAGAGAGCTTATTGCAAATGCAATTAAGTTAAATCCGGATAAGTCTGGGACATAGGTCTGCCCACAAACCCTATCCAAAATTTGAAAACTTCTAAAACTTTTTAAAATCTTTTCGTTTAGTTCTCAGATTACAAAACTGGAATCGACTTCAAATTATTTTTGTTATATATCCTCATATGTAAGGTAGAACCGGACGTCCCTTACAACAACAGGGTAATCATTTCATTGAAAAAAAGACAAATTTTTTAAACATTATTTATAAAGATTGGGATTTTGGGTATTTTCATGTAAAAAAAAGGGAGTTTTTTTTTCTGTGATTTTAAGATAAGTTTATGCAGATTATACTGAAAATTCAATAAAATATGATTATTCGTTAAAATTTAAAGTCATTTCAAAAATTCTTAATCATATTACATTTCACTAACTTCTTTTTTTTTAATTATCAATCTCCATATTCTAAAGTTTCCTTAGATATGAAACACTTGTATAAAAGATTTATACTTTTTCTTTAAAATTAATAGAAACTTGGCCTCCTTTACCCAAATTAGGCAATTTTTCATATATTTCTTCACAAAATGTTTTGGGTACAAATCATGAGTTACTATTTTCATCTACCTATTACTTTTAAAATTTTATAACGTCAAAGAAACTAATTTTCTTTGCCTCTCAATTTTATGGAATTGACCTATGTAATTAAAAAAATCGTTTATACGCAAATTACATAAAGAAATATATTTTCTTATTTATTGTGAAAAAATTCACCTACTATCATTGAAAAATCTATGAATGTAAAAATAGTTTAATTAATCACGATTTTTTTTCACAAATGAAATATTAACTTACTGTTTATGCGGTAAAATTTTCATAACACAATATTTTTAATAGCCAGTTAAAATTGCGTATAAACGCAATATATGCTTTATATTAAATTAACTGAAATAGTTTCAAACTTACTTATTTGTTTGATTTTAAATTACTTTGCAATACAAATATTTGCATGGCCGAAAAATAATGCCAGCACTAAGTTTCAAGCATAAACTTATTATTTAATCATAACATTAAATATTTTAAAAGCTTAAGCTAGTAAAGTGTGCGTTTAAATAAAATTTCTAGTGCCATTAATTTTTAGTATTTTTCTTAATCGCAATATCTTTATGTCAGATTTAGCAACATATTACTTTTTTTAAAAACATTGGTTTGTTAATTTTATTTTGATTTTGTATATTGATTTTGTCATTCCGTGTGTAACATACCGAAGGAATCATCTAAGACCCCACAAAGTATATATATAGAATATAACGTCAAAATATTCTGATATTTTTACTTGTAATCTCCTTATAATTTCAGTTTTATTTTTGGCTATTTTCGTTAATACATTGAAAAAAGTAATTTCAATGAATGAAGTACATTAAATGAAATTCATTAATTTTTTCCAAGAATTTATTAACTTAATGTATGAATTCATTGCTTCAATGAAAATATTCATTAAAATTCAATGAAAAAATTAACGCTATTATGAACATTTCATTGAAACCATTCATTAAATTTATTACTTAATACAATAAGTAAATCAGTTATTTGATTTAATGTATTAGTTCATTGAATTAATTTATTCAATGTACTAATACATTGATTTAATTAAGAAGAAGCATTACACAATGAATAAAAGCATTGAACCAATGAAATATTTCATTAAATTATATTAAAATAAATTCTTTCTAATGGGAAATAAAGTAAAAGTAAAACAAATACAACTCAGTTTTCCTTTATCTCTTAACAAGAAATGACGCGTTTTAAATAAAAGACAAAAAATAAAAAAATCTGTGTTGTGTTAAAAACGAAAATAATTAAAAAGTAAATAAGTTATAAATCAAATTATTAAAATACATAAATACAATTTATTCGCAAAGAAGAAGTCGAGCAGCATAGTTGAATATACCAAATTAAATTAATTACCAAAAAGAAGGAATTCAGAGACTTGCCTTCCTAACACGTAAGTTTAATAATGTTTATGATTTTAAACTGTTTTTAAATATTACATTTCATTTATATTTATGTAGATAAAACCACTAAGACGCAGAAGAATGTGTTTCAAAAAATATTTGATTTTAAAACCAATAGGATTCTATTCGTAAGTATACATAATTATATGAAATATTTTAATTGAATTCTTAATAAAAATATATTACAGACAAGATTTGGATGCTACATCAGGGAATTTATATAGACAAAAAGGTAACAAGTTCAAATATTTTAAGCAGTTTAACGAATTTTAATAATTTTATTTATAAACTTTTTTTGTTCAGGACAATGCTGTTGTTATATTAATGTGGCTCTAAATGGATATTTTATACTGTTCAAATTTAGTTGAACATAATTGATTATTTTGATTTAAGTAGAATTTTAATATTTTTTTATATATTTGTTTTAAGTGCTATGTTAAATTTTAATTACTATTTCGATTATTTTTATAGATTTTATGATTGTTTGTATACATTTGTTGTGGTCATACGCATGTGCGTTGGTCTTTCACACATTTGTACAAACAACCCTTATCTTTCACACTTGTGTGTAATAAGAATTATTGTGTATAATAAGAAAAGTACTTAAAATTATTTAGTCTAGATAGTTTTAAGAAATTCAATATTAGTTCTTAAGGTCTTTACAATTATTAATAAAATCAGTGCTTATTTAGCATTCAAGAATGTCTTACAAACATTCAGAAACAAAAGAAGTGTTTTATTTAAATTCTTTTGTTCATGGTCCTTCGTAAAAAAAAAAAAAAAAAAAACAAAATCAGCGAAAGATTACAGTCAGAAAAAAGGACTAGTGTTTAAAAACTAAAAAAGAACAAGTAAAAATAATAATTTAACAAAAGGGCGTCTTTTTTAAAAAAGAAAAGTAAACACTAAAAAATAAAAAGGAGAAAACTAAAAGTAATAAGTTATCTTCATTCTAAAAAAAAAAAATCTTCAAAATGGCCAGAAGAGAGAAGTATGGAAATCAAATAGGCAAATGTCCAAGAGGAAGCCGACGATTTTGATTTATTTTGTTCACATAGTCCTCCGAACAGGATAGCGACCTATGGATGAACAATCCTAAAAAATAAATATTAAAATTAATATTTATGAAGTATTTTTAATATTTTGTACTTCGTAACGAATCAGTAAATTTACTGTGAGGAAGTACAATAAAAAGAACATTTATTTTTTAATAAAATGGATCTACCTGCAAGAGGAGAAATGCAACAACAAAAAGTTGATGTTGTTACGAATAGCATCTATGTTGAAATATGCAGATGTTGCCTCAAACGTGGACATAAAATTGAGGACTGTGAAATATATTTAAGTCTATCGTATGACAAAAAATTTTCATATATTTGGTCCCTGTTTAAATTTAATATAAATGATACGATTATGGATTTAGAGTTCTATAAGTATGAAGAACTGCTAACCAATAAAAAACTTTTAGAAACATATTTCGAAGAGATTGAAATATGTTACTCTAAGTGCAGCAGATTTAATATTGGCATCGCAACCAAATTTATTGAAATAAAGCGCAAATATCAAGATGTACTTCAAAAATTAATCGAGAAGATAAAATCATTTGAAATAATGAAAGAAGACGCCATATCAGAAGAAGTTAATCCATCAGATGAAACGAGCAGTAAAATAGGCAATAAAGAAGCAGTTACCGCTAATGGTGTTTCTCCTGTGGAAAATGGCACTAGTGAAGCCATAATAACACAACAACCAGAAGAGAGAAGTGAGGAAATCAAAAAGGCAAATGTCCAAGAGGAAGCTGACGATTTCCTAGATGAATTCTACTCAAGAGCTGAATGGATAGTTGACTGGTGTTTGAAATTAACATCAGGTAAAATAAACATATCCAAAAGATCGCTGGTAATTAAAAAACAATTTATTGAGACAAGATATGAGCAAATAAAAAATATGTTTGAAATCTTTGGAGGTTCCGAAAGTTCTCGTAAAGTGTGGTGGCAAATGTACGACGTGGACGAAGCATATTTTAGTGCTATAGAATTTATTGAAGGAAGTATGGAAACGAAAGTGCCAATAGAAGATAAAACGGTTGCTGTTATTGGTCCTACCGAAAGGCAAGAAGCTACAAAATTAAAATTCACTGAAACCAATGTCACCAAGAAATTTCTAAACTCTTACGGTCATCAACCAGAGAAAGTGCCAGAGGTATCAGAATCTGTTGAAGGCGAAAGTCACATGAAAACAGAAGAAATAAAGTCTGTTGAAAATGTAACACAGAAAAGGGAAACCCCAAAAAATGAAGCGCGCGCATCAGTCATGCAGGATGCAAAAGAACCGACACCAGAACCAATGGAAGTTGATTCCAATTCAAAAAGTAATGAAGACGATGTAGCTGAAGTTTTTAAAGATGAAATTCAATCATTTGCGTCTGTTGGTGAAGATTACAATGAAGTTTTGGCAGCGCAAAGCAAAAATTTTGAAGTTTGTCAATCGATAAACCAATACCCAGATATACCAAATGTAACTTTGGCATCGACTTCTGCAAATGTTTTAATAAACTCTAAAACCAACCACCCGTGGATAGATGGGAACAAATTAGCTACAGTTACTAGTAACTATGAGAGTAATACTACAATATCAAATAGCAACAACTACAATCTACATTAGCAGCAATGGCCAAATAATGATGAAAGAACAAAGGTAGAATATCTAAGACCTAGTGGGAGGCCGAAGCGTGATCCCGATCGCCTAAAATGTTTTTTTCTTGTCTGGTGTTGATAATACATTTGGTCCTCGGCAGAATGTTCAAATTTAGTTGAACATAATTGATTATTTTGATTTAAGTAGAATTTTAATATTTTTTTATATCTTTGTTTTAAGTGCTATGTTAAATTTTAATTACTATTTCGATTATTTTTATAGATTTTATGATTGTTTGTATACATTTGTTGTGGTCATACGCATGTGCGTTGGTCTTTCACACATGTGTACAAACAACCCTTATCTTTCACACTTGTGTGTAATAAGAATTATTGTGTATAATAAGAAAAGTACTTAAAATTATTTAGTCTAGATAGTTTTAAGAAATTCAATATTAGTTCTTAAGGTTTTTACAATTATTAATAAAATTAGTGCCGAATTAGCATTCAACAGTGCTGATTTAGCATTCAAGAATGTCTTACAAACATTCAGAAACAAAAGAAGTGTTTTATTTAAATTCTTTTGTTCATATACCATCATTGAGCAATATAAAGGACAACAGGAATTACTATATTATTATAAATGACAAAGCAAACACGATCACATCTGTAACATGCATTTTGTTTACTTAAATTTTTTAGTGAAATGTAATATTTTTATATTTATATTTAATTTTTGCTTATATTAACTCAATATCATATAATTTAATCATTTAATTTAAAATAAAATAAAAACCAAAAATACAGAACAAACCTATTATTATAATACATTTTCAATGTATAGTTTCATTGGGACAAAATATGAGTTAATTGAAATCAATGTACTGTTCACTGGAATTATTTATTCATTTAATGAACGTGTTCATTGATTCAATGTAAGAATAAATGTAATCAATGAACTTGTACATTGAATTATAATATTAATGTATGGTAATACATTGTTTCAATTAACCTGTACATAGGGTCAAAATTAGTGCACAAATTCATTGTAACAATGAACTTTTTCATTGTATTTATGTACCTTTTTGGTTCAGTGTATATATGCGTGATATTAAAAAACTATAAAAATAAATTTCCTTTATATGTCCGATATTTTAAATTGAAATAAACGAAAATTATTTTGTTTGTCGAATAAATTAATTTGAAGTTAGTTTTTAAATTTTTAAAATATTTTGAAATGTGCAATTTTATTTACCTAAAATTTGTAATTGTGGGAGTTTGTTATAAACTTAGTTTTTTGTATGAAATATTCTTCTTGGGACCATAAAAATATGTTTGTTATAAAAAATGTGCGCTATAACCGTGTTCGGTATAAACGTAGTTTTTTATATGGAAAATGTTTGTAAAATCAATGAGATCGAAGAAAAGTGTTCGATATAGCCATAGTTCGTTATAATTGGTGTTCGTTATAACCGTGTTTGACTGTAATATTATGATATAAAAATGCATTTATAATGTAAATTCAATTTAGCAAGCATTTTTAAAAAATGTCTACAAATTAAAAATAATTTTTCTGGGACAAGATAAAATACTGCTACTAACCATAGGTGGTTGTGGTATAGTGTGTTTGTGCTGATGTTTGTAACGCACAGAAAAAATTATCGGATCCCCACCTTAAAGTATACCGTTCGACTCTGAAGCACTTTCTGAGTTGAACTAACGATGCTCGTCCGTCTGGTCGTCTGTCCATGTAAACCTTGTGAACAAAGATACATTGAAAATGTTTAAGAATTATTTTGACACAAAGATGAAGACTATTGAAATTGGTTATGATCGGCCCATTATTTCACCTAGCCACCATACAAATTTCCTCCCGGAACTTTAATGAAATTTATATCAACAAAAATCTATCGGCCAAATTTCATGAAGATTGCACAGTGGTCCCAAAACGGAATTTTTTGGAAATAATTCTGTAACATTAGAACTGCTGGATGTATTTGAATGAAAGTTCACACGGGCAATCCTGAGGACCTCCAAAGTTGGTCACCTCGGGTAAGAAAATAAAAAAAAAAATCGCCAAAATTTGCGGAAGGAGGTAAAGTTTCAATTAGTTTTTAAACGATTGTGTAAAGTTTTTGTGCAAGTATTTGGTATCGTTGGAAAGGTTATTACTTGAAAAATAATAATATTTAAATAATAAAGTATTCCAACTAAATGTTTTCTTTACATTGAACAAAAAACGAAAAATTTTTATATTTAGTGTTATTAAAAAAAAAAAAAAAAAAAATTTATATTTGAATTTATATAAAATCTATATTAATAAAGCTATCATTCTGAAATTTTAGTACTATATAAAAAAAATAGTTCTTAAAAGAAGAGTATAAATAGATTCCCATTTTTTACTCCGAAATACCCAAAATTCCTGTTCGGGGAAAACTTACTTCAAAAATTGACTTTTTTCAGTAAAATGGTCACCCTGTCGTTATAAGAGGCTTGGCTTATTCAAATTTTTTTTGTGTGTTTAGCCAACATATGAAGGGAACTTTCTACGGTATTTTTATTTTAATATTAGCTTTGACATTTTTGTGTTCCACAAAAAACTAAGAACACAAAAATTAAAATTAACGAAATTCTGATAGGGATAGCGGGGAGACTGTTACCCCAACTGCGCTCGGATTTATTTTATATGCATCTATATTAAGCATTCTTTTAGAAACATGAAAAAAATGTATGGTTCAGAGGAAAATAATGGATTTTAAAGTAAAAAAAGGTTACCACCTTTTTGAAAAAAATCAAAATTTTTTTTCAAATTTTCTAATTCAAAATAATATAACTTGTTATCTAAACCACATAGGTATATGATCCTTGCACAAAAATTGTTTAGAATTTTGTACAGAATCCAGAAAAATTTTAGGACACAAATTGCGCCCGCCAAGTTAAAAAAAAACTAAAAAAAGACAAGTCCAAAAATGGGTCAAAATTTTACTTTGGTCCAAATATCTCTAAAAGTAAAAGAGATAACCTACACATGTAAGCGTATTTTTTGTGGAGAATTATAAGGGCTATCTCAATCAAATCATCAATGAAATTTTGGCGATTTTTTAAAAAATTTTCATACCCGAGGTGACCAACTTTGGAGGTCCACCCCTCGTCCCCCAGACCCGCTACGAATCTGTCCTCCTCCAAATCAATTGCCATACATCTCAGGATTGCCCGTGTGAGACCACTGTGGATCGGTCCATAACTGACCATAGCTCCCATATAAACTCCTCTCCCGAAAATCACTAACGTGTTAATATTTAACACAAGTGTAGCAGTATAATGTATATATTATTAATGATCATTACACATTATGCTATTAATATCCAACTGTAGTGTAACCGTCAAATTTGTTTTTGTAAATACCATAAATACCTAACAGTAGTGTAACGACTTTTGAATACCATTCTTGTTTTTATATGTAAGCATTTGTATTTGT
This sequence comes from Protophormia terraenovae, assembly GCA_951394005.1. NCBI lineage: Eukaryota > Metazoa > Arthropoda > Insecta > Diptera > Calliphoridae > Protophormia > Protophormia terraenovae. The sequence continues at coordinate 34,553,081 of OX596074.1, forward strand.
TTTGTAAATACGTTTAGTCATAGAAATCGCAACAGCATTGTTTTTGCACTCGCGACTTTATTTTTGTTCTTTGTATATAGTTTTTGCCATAAGGACTTTGTACTAAGTTTTGTTGTTGTATATGGTACTTTATTTTTGTTTTTTATGTATAGGTATTCTCGTAAGAACTTTATTATTATTTTTTATGCATAGGCTATCACGTAAGAAGTTGTATAACTGTTTTTAATTTGTTTTGCACTTAAGCATACGAGAACTTTCTGTTGTTTTTATGTATAAAAATTGTTAGTGTACTCAAGTAAGCACAGTATAAGAAATTAGTATAAAAGCAAGCTATTTTGTAAAATAAAGTGAGTCTGGTTATGAAAACGAAAAGTAAAAGTTGTTCTTACTTCTAAACAAGTAAGTTGTATATAAGTAAAAACTAAATTATGTGGATCGAAATGGTGTAGGGTATCATATAGTCGGGCTTGACCGTCTATATCTTCTTCTCTCGTTTTTTTTTTTTTTGTTTTAAATTTAAACAGTTCTTGAATTTATGCACGATTTTCACTTTCCGAAAAGTATACAGAGAAAACATATTCATTGTGGCAACCGAATTTTTTGCCTATCGAATTTTTTCGGTTACAAGTACTTCAATCTTAAATTCGGTTACAGTGACTTTTCTATTAATAGAACCAAAAATATTAGGTGGTACAATTGAATTTTTCAGTTTTGTCGATTAATATTATTGAAATGTTACATTTGTATTGTGCTTTTTTATTGTCTTAAAATTGTTACATTAACAAATATAATAGGCAATAAAATAATATAAATAAATCCTTTCTGCATTAGTTAGAAACACAATATACTGTTGATGATTTTTTGAAACATTACTTGCCACGATACAAATATTGTTCCGACGCACACCGAGTACAAATTGAAACGCAAACCTATAAAATATACATATTTTTTAGTTGTATGAACCGTAATTGAGTTTAGTAATTCGATTAGGATAACTGAATAGATTTTGTATTATGAAATATGACCGAATTATTTAAATTATTTGCTACTGTAACTGAAAATATGGTTAAACTTTAAATTATTTTATTACAAATAAGTTTTTGATAGCAACTATTAGTAGTTCATTTAAAAGCCTGAATTGAAAATGGTTATACCGACCAATTGATTTTAAATTATTTTACCTTAAATTGATTCAGATAACTAACTTTTCATTTGCAAGAACCTAGATACCATTATAATAATGTTTTCACTCTTATAATTTATTTTGAATTTTAAAATTTTTTGAATTGAAATAATTTTTATATTTGTTATACACTTTTGGTTTATTTCATTGAATTTTAATAATAGTAACCGTTTTATAACCAATCCTTTTTCTGTGTGTAAAAAAATCGGAAATGTATGTTACTTTAAGCATAAGGTGTTAACGGATTTTAATAATTTAAATTGTATATACATTTATATAAGCAATTTAAAAATAATATTATAATTCTAAAATGCATTCATAATGCAATACAATTTTAGGATGAATTTTTGAAAATTTTCAACCTTTTCGAATTTTAGTTTTTATATTATGTTAAAAACTGAAATAACTGTTATGGGACAAGAAAATGTACTATTTTTAATAAATTTGTTCATACAAAAATTTAATTTTTAATTTTTTTTTGGTTATCTTCATATGTAACTTTAATAGCCTGTTTTTCTATGTCGAACGAAAGCTTTCTTTCGCCTTCTAAGCGAACGAAAACTGGTTTGGGTTTCTCTAATTCATTTCTATGCGAACAATGAGTCGAACGACAAGTCGAAAGAAAACGTAAGTGTTTTCATATAAAATTGGGTTTCTGTATTTCGAACGATAAGAACAAAAATGTCAAAATCAGTCACTTGCTATTTTGCTTTCGACTGGTTGAATTTTTTAAAGAAAAATAGGAAAAATTCTCAGAAGGACATTGCAAATGTTCCTTAATCATGTTTATTATTCATTTTGATGTATTTGGTATCCATTAATTACGATTTTGTATCTAAAAACAATTTCTAAAAAAAAATCAAAGAAAATTTTTGTTTTTTAATTTTTTTTAAATTATTTTATTTTTTCTTGTTTATTTACTTAGTTGTATCCATAATATAATAATAGAAGGTAGAATCACTAGAGAGAGTCGTCAATTTTATTTCTTGTTAAGTCAAAAAACTGAAAAATGAAAAGCAAAAAACAAAAATCAAGAATGAAAAAAAATATAAAATGTTTTGTTTACACACATAAGTATATGATTCAAATTGTTTCCTGAAATGCCGAATTCTATCTTTGGAATGCAGTGTAAACTTTTAATACGTACATTTGTCCAACTGGACATTTACAATTCATATATTTGTGAATATTTGTTAGAATAAAATTTAGTTGCATACATTTTTTTAAAGAAAATTGTTGTAAAATATTTTTTTTTTTGTTTTTCTAATTTGAAGTTTTATTTTAATTTTTTTTTACATTTTCTTTTGATTTATGTGTTTGACTTTTCAGGGTAAATAAAAATGAGAACAAACTTTCTAGTGATTTTACCTTTAGTAATTCTATCATGGTTGTATCTATGTTTAAACAATTTAGTAGTATTTTTAATATATTTACGAAAAAATGTTACTCTTAAAGAGAAATAAAACAACAACAATACGAAAAGATGTAACTCCATGCGAACGAAAGCGTAGGAAATACAGAAATCCAAATTGATTCGAATTCGTTGGACTTGCTTTCGTTCGCTTAGATTTTCGTTCGACATAGAGAAACAGGCTATAAGTGCTTATAGATCTTTAGCTATAAGTACGATTTTATTAATTTAAAACCAGTATAAAGTTTATTACATTAAATATTATAAATGAGGTTGTATAAATCAAAAATATATTTGTTTTGCTAAAGATGCCCTCACAACAAGTATGCAATTTTCAGATGCATTTTTAAGAAATTTCTAACCTTTTGATTTTAAATATTTTTGCTTAATATTGAAAACAAATGTGTTTATCATATAGTACTTTGAGACGAAAGGGTATTTTTCCACAAATAATTATTAAATATTATGACTAATATTAATTTTAAATTAAAGTCGTAAAAACAAAAAACTCAAAAATGTAAAAAAAATATATGTTTTTAAATATTATTAAAATAATCAATTATTTAATGTGCACTATTAGTTGTTTTATAAAAATTTAGCTTTTTTGTGCGATTTTTTGTTGGAGCTTTTCTGTGCTTCAAAAAGTAGAGTAAAATGATATATGTATAACACTTCACACCTCTTTTGACAAATAATGAGACAAATTAAGTTTAATTGAACTTAAACTTAATTTAATTCGTCGTTTGTTAATAGAGGTATGAAGTGTAATATATCATAAAAAAGCTTATATAATTATGTATATTTTGTTGTTTTGAATTCATTTTATATAGAATCATTTGTATCTGAAGGAAATATTGTTTTGAAAAATTGTAATAAAATTCGAGCAAATTAAAACTTGAAAAAAAAAAAAAAAAACAATTTGGTATAACTGTTAGTGGATTTATTGTATTATTTTGGTCTAATTTTGTTTAATATTTACTTATGTATAAAAAATTTAATATTTAAATTTATTTGCAAAGAATTGTAAAATGTTGGGCTCTTGTTTAGGGATCGCAATTTCCCGGGAAAGCGGGACAAATTTTTCGACTTCCCGGGATCCCGGACTAAAAATTATAATAATCATTACTCTCATTAGCTGATCATCTGAGACGCAATTAGGATATGAATCTTTGCATTAGCAGATTTGAAACAGGATTGTAAATGTAGCGTGAAAATTAAATTCGAGTAATTGATTAATCTACTGAATAATTGAATACTGACAATCGTGAAAGAGTTTTGTGGGTATCAACACAAATTAGGCAAAAAATAAAAATAATTATTATTATTTAAAAGATATGAACCATAAAACCAAAGAGTAACAAGAGACGAAACTAATTGTCAAAAACCTAAATCTTTTGTAAAAAACCTAACTCATGCAACAACAAAATATATGTAATCAAATACATTTTGTTGTTGCCAAAAGAAAATAAAAACACATTTTTGTTTACAAAACAACAATTCTGTTTAATTGTCAATCGAGAATTTCGTTTCTATGTGTTACTCTATGTGTGTTACTTTATGCACAGAAAAATCAAAAAATAAATTCAATCAACAAATATGTTAGTAAATAATTCATTCAAAATTAATTAAATCAATTAAGTGGGTGATTGAATGAATTAAAAATTTAAATGAGTAAAAAAATATTACTGCAATTTGATTCTTATTTGAATATATTTATTAAGTTTTGAAGCAAAATTAAACAAATTTGTTAATTAAAAAATATATAGTAATAATTTTTTCTGCGTGCATAAAACAACTTTTTCGGAAGCCCCTAGGTGTGATTCAAACACTATTAACCTTTAACTTATGACGTGGTAGTAAATTTTACACCTTCTTTTTTATTTTTCTAATAACTTTTCTTTGTTGCACTCTCTTAAGCTGATATTGCCAGTACCCTCATAATATACTATGCTTTTATTGACAGTATAGTTTTGTCCTTCGACTGTTACAGCATCGCGGAGATCTATGTGTGTGGGTGTAAAATTTACTACACGTCGTCGTTTGTGGAAATTTTTAATAGAAAATATTTTACTGCCACGTCTAATCTAACGTTAGTAACCCATATAAAAAAAACAAGCGCGAATATTCGGCCCGGCCGAATCTATGTACCCACCATCAACTTTTTCAAATTTTACACTATATGGAAAGGGGCGGTAAAGTGGGCAGACCACTCCCATTTTTTGTTTCTGAGTTTACATTAGTCCTTGAACTATTTGAACACAATTTCGTTGATTTTCACCTTATATGGGAGATGGGCGGTTAAGTGGGCGAACCACGCTCAATTTTGTTTTCCGAGTTTATATCCCCGAACTATATGTACAAAATTTCGTTGTTGTACATGCTTTTGTTGAAGAAATATCAGCAGAAAACCATAAAACGGGCACCCTGTGCTTCTAGTTTTTAGCCCATAACTTTTTTGTTTGTTAACCGATTTTGCCCATTTTCAATCCCAAACAAACCTTATATAAGAAAAAATATTTGTGCCAAATTTCGTCCCCATACGTTATCCCGTTCGAGCCTTATCCTGCTTTCAACAGATGGACAATCGGACGGACATAGCTAGATCGACTTAGAATCGAACCAGGACCAAGAAAATATATACTTTGTGGGGTCTTAGATGATTCCTTCGACAAAATCAATATACCCCCATATTTTTGATGTGGGTATAAAAATACTACACGTCTCCGTAAGCGTAAGTATTTTTGTAATTTTTTTTTTCACATTGTTTTTGAGTTGCTCAAAAGTTTTCAACTTTTTTGGTATTATTCTACAATTAAATAGTGGGAAATGGCACATTCAAAAAATATGGAGGAAATCTCATGCCATATTACGGTCTGATTCTCTTCCCTAGCCTGTTATCCAAAAACCTACAAAAGCGAGCAAATTATGCTATATATGTCCCAATAAATTAAAAAGGAAAACTACACATACATGCTTAGAGTGTAATAAACCAATGTGTATGGGCTGCAGCAAACGGCTATGCATTAATTGTACTAAGACTGAATTTGACGAATGATAATTTTACCTCAAAAGACTGATTGTTATTTTTTTTATATATATAAGATATTGAAATGTTCCTTTTTATTTTAATAAGTATATAACTTAGGCTGTTGAAAATGCCATTTATTGTTTTTGTTTAACCTTATTTTAGTTTAACGTATTTTTTTTTGTTTGTGTAAAAGAAAGTACAATTTTTTTAAATAAATTTGAATTTTTTTCGTTGTTTTTGTTAATAATTCATTTAGAAGCAATCAAATTCGAATAATATAAGTATAACATTATTATAATATATACGCATTAAAAATTATATGAAAAATAATTCGGGTGTATAATTTACACTACCTCTTCATATGCGCTAAACAATTTCACGTCATAAGTTAAAGGTTAAACTATTTGTAGCTTCAATATCGCAATCCAATTAAAACGTAGCTTATATTTTGAAAATATTTTGACTAAAATGTTACAAGAAATGACATTATTCATATTTTAAGGTAGGTTTAAAATTAGCTTGAAAAAATTTACTTTGGACCAGTAAATTTAAATTTCTTGTTTATTAATATTCCTAATAAAACATTCGATTTCATGTTATAGATCAGACTATACGTTCTCATACATAACAGAATATTATCTGTAGCTTTCCGGTTGAAAATTATATGAATAATTAAAGATTTGTTGGACTCACTTTCTAATTCTTCTCTTAACTTTTAATGTTAATGTTTTGTCAAATTTCTATTAGACAAATTCCGCATGTTGTCTATACTACTGACAACTTATAACGAATAGGTACATACATATTTATAATGTCTAAAATATTATATTAATCAGTTTTCACTTTGTTTATGTCATTAAATGCTCGTTCCAAAGGCTTTCTTATAATATCCCAGCAAAAACTTTTTGGTTTTCGGTAATGACGACTACTTATTAAAGTACTTTCCTGGAAAGTAGGAGTCATTATTATTTGCCTTCTCTACATTACATAAATAAGTACTCAATAGTATAATTTCAGAGTAAGTTACAATCAAATGGATCAGTTGTCTAGAGCGCAGGATTAGCAATCAGTAGGTTGCCGGTTCAACCCCATTCTGATGCTATTCGTTTTTTTAACAAAATGTTTTAAAAATATATTTTATGCTAAAACAAGTTTTTTAGCTTTGAATATTAAGTGCGAGATGGTGTACTGAGTTAGACGTTAGTCATTAAAAACGACTAGTTAATAGGGTCCCAAGTACAAAAAATAAGTAGTTTATTTTTATTTCCAATTATACCTGCTAGCTTACCAGGAAAGCAAAGTTTTTGCTGGGATTAAAATATTCATATAGTTTGTTTAGCAAAAAAAAAAAAAAAAAAAAAAAATCCGAAGAAGGACCATTTTATACCCACCATCATAAAGATGGGGGTAAATTGATTTTGTCATTCTGTGTGTAACATGTCGAAATAATAATTTAAGAACCCATCTGTCCGTCTGTTGAAAGCAGGATAAGGTTCGAACGGTGTAGGAAGACAAAATTCTGCTCAAATATTTATCTTATATAAGGTTTCTTTGGTATTGAAAATATTAGGGTGTCCGTTGTAGCTTAATTTCATACTTTTTTGCTGATATCTCTTAAACAAAAGCATGTACGAAATTTTGTACAGATAGTTCGAGGGTCGATATAAACTTGAAAACATAAAATGGGCGTAGTCCGCCCATTTTGTAGAAATAGTTCATGGACCAATGTAAACTCGGAAACAAAAAATGGCTTCACAAAATCAAATTTTAATTCATTTATATTTAACGTGACCAGAGGGTTTTTGTCAAAAAGCGGGACCCGAACGACTAAAAAGCGGGATTCTGAGGGATTTTCGAAATAACTAAAAATATCGTTACCTCTAAAAACCTGTTATCAAAATAACCCGATATACTTTTACCTTTTAACATTTTTGAATCGGCTGCCAACAAGTTAAACACTAATATTCGGTTAAAACAAAAAATTAAAATAAAATCATTAACACAAGCTTTTCGTAAGCACTAACTTTAAGTAGATTTAATCGAAAACGTTGTTCCAGGTGTTTCTTAACTTTCAGTTTATACAAAAATAAAATACAAAAAGTTCGTGTCAAAATATTTTTGAAATGGCACATTTTGATAAATAAAATTGGTAAAAATTATTTGAATAGCCCCACACAAATGTTCTCACAAAATGAGTTTTTAAAATCTAAAGAACTCTCTGAAAGAACAAAATATATTTTCACAAAATAACAGTTATTTTTGCTAAAAAAAAATAAAAATAAAAATGTTAAAAATCATATCACTTTATGAAAGTAGACAACATACAGATCTCAATGATATATTTGAATCAGTTTTCCAACATTTGGTTGCTATTGCTATTTTTGTTTAAAATTTCAAAAATAACAGTTATTTTCCGTCCCTGGAAAAAATTATTTTTAGTTATACTTAAATATTGGTAAGAATGTTATAGAAAACGTAAAGCCCAAATTACATTTACGCGTAGTCAGCAACAGTATAAGCAAAAATTATCAGCTGTTCACTGTCAGTACAACTGCAGTTGTAATTACAATTCAGCGTAGGCAGCCACAATTTACAACCACCATCTAGCTTTATTCTACTTGTGTATTTTAGTCTCTCATTTATTTGCTTACTCTCTTTGTCTCGCTCTCAATCTGAATGCAGCGCAGTGAATTTAGAAACAGGGCTAAATGAAACAGCACTACAAACTGCTGCTGACCAAATGTAATCAACACCATAACAAACAGTGCATTCTAAATGATCAGCTGATTATGTCAGCTCACACTGCTGCTGACTACGCGCTATTGTAATTTGGGCTTAAATAAGGAAATCGAGTAAGTAATTGTTATGCCGTATTCACACTTACGTACATCTTGAAGGAATGCATGGAAGATGTTGAAAATGTGAAACATTTGTTCACACTTGCAACATTTAACATCTACCATCATTCATCAATGAAAAAATCACATGGTGGAGGAAAAATTCTTGAAGAAAAAAAATTAATTTTGTAAGATAATGAAAAATAATCAATAATTTTATTAAATATTGCTATTAAACAATAAAAACAATTATTAATACATCAATTTATATGATATTTTTTAATATTAGTACCAATTTTAATTAAAGTTTTAATACATATTTTGTTGTTGTTGTGTTCCTATAATTTTTTTTGTTTGCATTTTTTTTTTCTTGATTTTTTCAGTTTCATGTAATTTTTCTAGTGATGACACTAAAATAATCGAAAGATGTTAGGTGGAACAAAATGAGATAGGAAAATCTTTTAAAGATGTTGAAAGATGTTGAGTTCTGAGCCCTATACAATTCATATGGGAAGATGTTAACATCTTGTAAAATTGATGGTAGATGTTAAATGTGAGCAAGTGTGAATACCACATTAGAGAAAAGCGGGATTTTTTAATAAAAAACGGGAAAAATATTTTAGGCGGGATCGAAGTTTAAAAAGCGGGACGTCTGGTCACGTTATTTATATTCCATACATACTTCAATAAGTGAAATATAAAAGAAAATAAAGACATTTTTAAGTAAGTCTTACTGACTGTCAACAAAGAATTCACCAAACTCTAAATTATACAATTTGTTTTGTGATATATCTCGTTGATGTGGCAAAATTTGTGTAAGAGTAAAACATTACGGAATAATTAAAATTTTAACACATACCCAACTGAAGCCAACAACACTAAAACCATTTGCCAGCATATCACCAACAATGGAAGAATATGATGAAGCCGTGGGATAATAGGCATGCATATTTGGTGATTGCCAATGTGTTAATCCTGGCTTAATAATACAATCGATATCGTACAAAACGTTCTTCCAATCTTGTGGTTCCTCTGGCATTTTTGAGGGCAGTAAGTCTATTAGATAGCCTGGCTGAACCGAGGGTAAAACATCACTTTGTTTTCGTTGACAAGAAAATAAATTAAAAAAGGACATTTTTATAATAACTTCGATAAATTTGTTTAATAATTAGTGTGCATACAAATCTCTAATATTTTCCATATAATCGGCTACAAAATCAACAGCGGCTTTGCCAAATTCTCTAAAAGTATTCGCGTCCATTTTTATATTTTTTGTATAATTATAATTAACACTTTATGTTTTTCTCTTTATTTATTAATTTATTTATTTATATATTTATTTTTTGCCTTTTTAATAAGTACTTTAACTGTTGAAAAATTAAACAATTTTGCTCTTAACTATAGTGTCAGCTTTTCAGAACAATGGTTAACGTACGACTAATCTGATTTTATTGAATTTTTATATTCGCATTTCAATATGAATGTAAACTAAGGAATAAGGTGTATGTTTGCACTAATTGAGGATATTTTTAGTTTTCTCTGGGAAAAAACTTTAACATGTTCAATTTAAGACACTTATGTCCTCTACTATTTTAGTTACAAGTAAAGATTATAAAATCTTGTTTACAGCTGTATCCATTGTATTTATTAATATATTTGTTTACATTAGGATGCCTCAAAAAAGTTTTTGATGTTCCTACCACAAATAAAAGTTTGTTTAATTTGTCAAAACTTTTATCATGTGTTTTCCTTTAGCAAAGATAAGGATAAAAATTAATTTTTATTAGTTTTTTTTTTATATCTCCAAAAAAGAAAGGTTATTTTAATGGCGTAAAAGAAATTATAAAAAAAAGCGTTTTCTTTTCTTGCTAAAATGTTGCCTTTATTCTGCCCTATGCCCTCATTTGTGTTCTATTCTGAAAAAAGTGTAATACATTAAATGTAAAAAATATGTTACATGTTCACCCTCAAAAATAGTAGAGGGTGAACATGTTGCACTTTATTACCAGCACACTGAAATATATAGCAGGAAAAAATTTATATTTCACAAAATTATGGAAATTTCACAAAAATTCTGAATATTCACCAAAAATCTAAAATTTCACCAGAAATCTAAAATTTCACCAAAAAACTAAAATTTCACCGAAAACGCGAAAATTCACCAAAAATCAAATACCCAGCAAAAACTTTGCTTTCCTGGTAAGCTAGCAGGTATAGTTGGAAATAAAAATAAACTACTTATTTATTGTCTCAATAACTAGTTATTTTTGTTCGAGTTGTCCATGAATTCTAGTAGTTATTTTTAGACTCTAGTGATACTAAAAAATATGTACCTAAACAAAAATAAAAAAAGAAAACATTTTGCCGTCAGTGAGGTTTGAACTTGGGACCCTATTAACTAGTTGTTTTTAATGACTAACGTCTTACTCAGTACACCATCTCGTACTTTATATTCAAAGCTAAAAAACTTGTTTTAGCATAAAATTCATAAAAAAAAACGAATAGCATCAGAATGGGGTTTAACCGGCAACCTTCTGGTTTCTAATCCTGCGCTCTAGACAACTGATCCATGTGATTGTAACTTACTCTGCAATTATAATATTGAGTACTTATTTATATGATGTAGAGAAGGCAAATAATAATGACGCCTACTTTCCAGGAAAGTACTTTAATAAGTAGTTGTCATTACTGAAAACCAAAAAGTTTTTGCTGGGTATTTCATCAAATGTCTAAAATTTCACAAAAAAAATTAAAATTTCAGCAAAAATCAAAAAATTTTCCAAAAATCCAAAATTTCACCAAAAATCTAAAATTTCACCATAAATCCAAAATTTCACCAAAAATCCAAAATTTCATCAAAAAATTCACAAAAATTCCAAAATTTCACCAAAAATCCAAAATTTCATCAAAAATCGAAAAATTCACCAAAAATTTCCCCAATAATTTAAAGTTCCATCAAAAATCCGAAATTTCACCAAAAATCCAATTTCTCTCGATTGAATTAAAAATAACACAAATACAGAACTGGTTTCAGATTTTTTGTTCTATTGTAATCATAAAAAAAAGGTACCATTTTATTAGGGTGAAGGTAACCTATAAAAAATGTTACACAGTAACAAGGTAACATCTTTCTTCAGAAAAGAAAACGCTATTAGACAAAAAATTTTGGTAACGGTATTTAAAAATTGAGTAAATTTTAAGTTTAGTTAGTAATATCCGGAATGTATTTTTGCTTCATACAAACTAGACTACCTTACTAAATATTGTTTATGAACTTGCTACATATTGACTTCTTATGCACAAAAATATTTGCCATTTAAAGTCATATATTTTGGTAACAAAATGTTCATTTAAGCTCGAACAATAAATTAATTTAAAAAAAAAAAAAAACTTTTATATTAATGAAGGAGTTTTCATACTGTTACATGTGAGGAGTAATTATTTGTTTAAAATTTTATAAAAAAAAAAATGTAGTTATTTACAGTTGATTAATATACATATTTAAATCATATAAGGCAATGAACTTGGCTAACAAAAAAATTAAATGTTTAAAATATATCATGTTTGACTAAGGTGAAGGGCAGAAAATAATTGGCAGAACCAAAAATGGTAATATAAATTGTTGTTTAATTCTTCTTTTATTAAGTTTATACTCGCTCTTTTTATACCCTACACTACCATAGGTAAGTATCCATGTCCTTCCATGTAAATCTTATAATCAAACTACAGGTCGCAATTTTAAACATAATGGCACACATGTTTCTTATAGTCCAAGGACGAAGCCTATTGAAATTGGTTATGATCGGTCCATTATTTCACCTAGCCCCAATACAAATGTCGTCCCGGAAAAGGGGTTTTACGATCATAAATTCAAGTTATCAAGTTAATATTCGACACAAATTAGTTTTATATAAAAATAAATGATAGTGCCAAATTTTACAAATATCAGTCCATAATTTACCATAGTCCTCATATAAGGCCCATTTTCGGAAATCACCCAAAAGTAATTAAATTCATAGAAATGTTAGTATCAAACAAAATATTCTGTTTTCATATGTTTTATTTTACCTCTCTCTGAATTTTGATGCACACAATGGTGTAAGGTATCATATAGTCGGGCTTGATCGACTACATCTTTCTTTCTCGTTAGTTATTCTATATATAGATCGCTAAAATTCAACTGACAACATTCAAATAAATTATCATTTTTGTCGTCTGTGGGGTTTTTGTAATATTTGTTAGTGCAGGTTGCATTTTAGGTGCTGATATAAACAGTTTTCGTCTTATTCACATATCTAAAAAAGTATATTAACCTGATCTGTCTGAAATTTAAAAAAGGAACCAAATATATGTTAAGGTACAAATAGACTTATCAAATATTTGACAAAAAGGGCACAACCACTAAATAGAATAATAACACTGCACAGAGGGTCAGAGAGATAGATTTTTGGCCATAAGTCGTTTTTAAGAATTTGAAAATAACGAATATGGCAAATTATTAGGAACATTTAAAGGCATGTTTTCCGAAATTTTTCTTGTTATCCATTTACACCATTTCCTTCTGTATCGATTCAAAGTTAAAAAAGTTCTTAGAAAATAATTTTATTGAAGGGCCATTTTTTTGGTTTTTGCCATATATTTTTATGACAAAAGCTGAAATTTTTTTTTCGCATCAATTAACATGTAAATCGGCAATTATAACAAAAATAACCAGAATTTAAATTATTTACATATAGTATATTTTTTTTTTTTTCAATTTTAATCAAATATGTTAAAAATTTTTTGATATTAACCTTCTTCCAAAGAAATCCACACAAATCCTCAGTCCGATAAAAGGAATTTTTTTCTATTTTTATATCTAATAGAATGTTAGTTTTTGAAAAAAATTGCCCAAAGTTGCTCTAAATGATAAATGACCATATCGCACCAATTTATAATAGTGTTCCTAGATATCAAAATAACATAAATTTTAAGAAAACATTTAGATATTTTTTCAAATAAATAATTATCCAGTGTATTTACACAAAAATTGATACTTTCGATATAATTACAGATGCAGTTAATTTTCTATCTCTATTTAAAAGAAGAAAAACAGTATGGAAATTGGTCGTGATTCGTCAATTATTTCAACTCGCTCCCATACAAATATCCCACGAATAGGGTTTTAGCTCTTAAAAATTCCTTATTTATATCACTATTTCAAGTCAGTACAAATAAGTTTAATACATTATAAAATCGGAGTACAAAATATCAGGAAGATCGGTCCACAATTAGGCATAGCTCCCATATAAAGCCCACTTTCGAACTCCCAAAATTTAACATAAATTACAGTGTAATGGTAATATTTGACACAATTAACTTTAAAATCAATAAAAATCATATAAATTAATTTCATATTAGGTCCATTTTCGAAAATTTCGGAAATCATTTTAATGTACAAACGCAATGGTGTAGGATGTTATATTGTCGGAATAAACCGACTATAACTTTCTTACTTGATTTTTAATGTTTGTTCTTGAATTGAGTAACATCAAAAACAAACAGAAAACTTAATTTTAGAAAGATACGCCAACAAAAAATTTTGGACGCCATATTGTTTCCGCCATTTTGAATTTTTTTAATATTTTCGATAATTTTATAGAATACAGATTTCAAGGTTTTCTTGTATTTGGTTTTTGACACATTTATCGATTATAAAAAAAATATATTTTTTAAGAAATTAACATAACTTAAAGAAACATGTTGAGTCCGCCATTTTGTTTTTTTCAAATTCTGATTTCAGTTTCAAATTAAGTAACTCTAAAACTGCCTATACACAAAATTTTAGCTGGATCAGAAAATTTAAAAAAAATTTTGGCAGCCATTTTGTTTCCGCCATTTTGAATTTTTTATTTTTTAGTTCATTTTTGGAATCAGCAAGTCCAATAACCTTTAAATATGAATTTTTTGCCATATCCGACAACGATAAAGGGTTTTGGCCAAAAATCGAACTCCCTGGCCCTCTGTGCACTGGTCGACAAAAGAATTTTTTTCGAGCTCCTTCGAAAAAAAAATATGTAGACTAGATGGAATTCCGCATGCTAAACTCGAATCTGCTTTCAGTTTTTCAGGTCGGGATTTTTTTTATGGACGTGTCTAATATTGTGCCCTAAATATGGTGATTACTCGAGTATATTTCACTATTACTTGAGAACGGTATGCACGATTTATATAAGTGATATACCAAGATATGCGGAATATAATTAGCTTTAAATCGCTCTACTTTCAAATTTTTATCCGCGCAATAGTTTAGGAGATATTTCGAAAAAAGTGTCGGAAAAAAATTTTTTCATGCAAAATTCAAGATTTTTTTTTTTTTTCCTAAAACTTTTTTTAAAAGTGAAAACATCAAAAATATTTAAAATAAAATAAAACCTTTATCTCAAAGCTGGCAGAACTACGAGTAAATAAAGCCACGTATTGTAAAAATTGATGCACAAATCCTGATTGGATTCACAGTTAAGTTTGGATACCCATGCATACCTATTGCTAAGTGGAAATACACTAGTGGGCAAAAAAACAAAATTTTTTTTCGTCTTAAATAAAAAAAATAGGTGGATTAGATGGAATTCAATCTGCTAAATAAGAATCAGCTTTTAAATTTTTTCTATCACAAATTGATTTTTTTTATGGGCATGACTACTATGACCATGACTTTAGGCAGTCACACTTTTACAAATCGATAACAGTTTGTCCAATTAAGATAAATTGAACTTTAATATATAGTGACCTAAATTCTCTTTGAGCTGAATTTATATAATTTTTTGTCCAGTTAATATTTCCGTAGTTATTCGGTAATTAGTGCCGAAAATTTTAAAATTTATTTTTTTGAAAAGTGGTGAAAATTTTGATGCATAACTCTAAAATTCTTGAGCGAATTAAAAATATTGTTGACATTTCTTGAATGCATCTTTTGATGTATCACTTATCAAAATCGTGTAAACCGTTCTTGAGTTATAGCTAGGATGATCGATTATTCGACTTTTTGGAGAAACCGGTTTTCGAATAGTTCGAATAGTTGGTATTTTGAAAAAACAGGTTGCACTTTTTAAAATTCAGAAAAAACCGGTTAACCGGTTTTTATTCAGAAGTTAATATTTCTATCAAAAGACTACATTTCTTAAAGAAAAATCAATAAATCTTATAATGTTCAAGTTAAAATTTATTAAACATAATAATTTTTGGAAATAACTATTAACCCAAAATAACCTAAACCATTCGGAGAGGGGTCTTTTTGGAATTGTAGACCAATACTATGGTTAATTATGGACCGA
Source organism: Protophormia terraenovae (assembly GCA_951394005.1). Taxonomy (NCBI): domain Eukaryota; kingdom Metazoa; phylum Arthropoda; class Insecta; order Diptera; family Calliphoridae; genus Protophormia; species Protophormia terraenovae. Next base: position 34,568,853 of record OX596074.1, read on the forward strand.
TCTTCATGAAATTCGGCACACAGATTTAAACTTATATGGAACTTACATGTGCAAAAATTCTTGCTGCATTTAAGAGATTTATGATCGTTAAACCCCTTTTCCGGGAGGTTATTTGTACAGGGGTTAGGTGAAATAATTAACCGGTCATAACCAATTCAACACGCTTCGTCCTTGGACTATAAGAAACCTGTGTGCCAAATTTAATTAATTTATGTTGAAAATTGCGACCTGTATTAAGGTGGGTCTTAGACCAATATTTTTGGGTGTTACAAACATCAGCACAAACGCATAATACCCCCGCTACATATGGTAGTGTAAGGTATAAAAAATATAAGAAAATAATCATAAAAAATGTTATTAACTTTTACTTAGCATAAACAGAAACCATGGATTAATATGTAAAAAGTCAGAATCAGTTTTATTGAAACGATTCTGCCGGTGAAACTTTTTTAAACAAAATCTTTGAAAAATTAAGAAAATATTGAATGAAAAAAAAAAGACTAAAACATTTAAATTTAACCTATATTTTTAAAACATTAGAAATAATACTTTATGAATATTTAAAAAAATATTCATACATTTATATCCAAATATCTGTATTTAGTGCATGTTTTGTGAAATAAAAAGCTATTTTTAAAACCGGTTTTTTATGTTTAAAAAAACCGGTCTATTCGACATTCGAAAACTGAACATTTTCAAAAAACCGAAGGCACATTGACTGAAAAAACCGGTTTAAAAACCGGTTGGAAAACCGTGTCGATCACCCTAGTTATAGCTTAAGTTTGACAAACCGTTCTCGAATTTTATAGTGTGACCGCTGAATAAGGTGATGATATTAGTCATGCACATAAAAAGAAATCAGTACCCGATAGAAAAAAAGTAAATGCAGATTCTTGTTTAACTCGTTTAATTCCACCTAGTCCACCTATTTTTGTTTCAAGAAAAAATAAAAATCTACTCAATTTTATGTAACATGGGTATTTTTACTTAACTGTGAATAAAATTTAGACTTCTGCATCAATTTTGAAGATACAGTGGTGGCCACGAATTTAAGACACGACATTTCACTTATATATTTCTGATAATTTTTACATCTTATCGAACAAATTTTAGATCCATGTTATTTTTTAAAGATCCTAGTAATGTTATGAAAAAAAATCAACAATAGTTTGTTACCTATATTTAGTTTCCAATTTTTATTTACATATTATACAGATTAATACAAGTTTAAGCCTGGTCATGAATTTAGGACATAGGCAAAATAAAAGTTAATTCACAAAAGTAAAGCTCAGCTTCATAAAACAATATTAGTATTTGGTGGGAAATCCTTTATTTTGAATCACAGCAGCGCATCTCCTGGGTAAACTTTCAACTAAGGCCATACAGCGCTCCTTTGGAATGGCATACCAAGCCTTTTGAATTTCTTCCCATAAATCAGTCAAATTTTTTGGCTTTACTGCTCGTACATGCTCCTCAACATCATTCCACAAGTTCTCAATTGGATTGAGATCCGGGGATTGAGCTGGCCATTTCAGAACTGTGATATTATTTTCCTTTAAGCAACTCTTCACTAGGCGTGAAGTGTGCTTAGGGTCATTATCATGCATAAATTTCCACATTAGAGGCATGTTGTCTTCAGCGAATGGTATCATGATGCTTGTCAGTATGTTTTTGTAAATATGCTGGTCCATTTTATTGATAATCTTCTGAATGGGACCTACACCATGCCAGGAAAATGCTGCCCACACCATGACATTTCCACCACCATGCTTAACCGTTTTAAGGGTGTACTTTGGGTGATGCTCCAGGTTTGGAGGACGCCATACGTACTGTTTTCCATCAGAACCAAAGCGACAAAACTTCGACTCGTCGCTCCAAAGTATATTTTTCCAAAATGTCATCGGCTTATTGAGATTTTCTCTTGAAAACGCTAGTCGGGATTTAATATTTTTTTTTGACACAAGTGGTTTACGTTGTGCAATACACCCACGTAAGTTCTTCTCATTCAGACGTCTTCTTATTGTCCTGGACGATATATTAATACCAAAATCCGATGAAATCTCATTTTTAATTTTACTTGAGCTCTTGAAAGGATCTTTAGCAGCTGATTTATAAATTAAGCTATCCTCCCTGGGTGTAGTTTTTCGGGCTCTAGGGTGCTGTTTGACATTTTTGGTAGTGCCATGTTGCTTGATGTGTTCCAGTGCATTGTAAATCTTGGATCTGGAACATTTTAGTAGCTTGGAAATTTCCATTACTGTTTTTCCATCAGTATTCATTTGTTGGATCAATTTTCGCTCGGCATCCGAACTCCAAGTACCTCTGGCCATTTCTAACTAAATATTTTGATGTATTCTAACATTAAATGGAATAAAACATTCATTACTTACCTTTTAGCTTCAAAAAACACCAAAAAATCACTTAAAAACCAAATATTTCTTATATGTTTTAAATTCGTGACCAGCTTCAAAAGCACGTTTTTACGAAAATATAATAAAAACAGCAACAAAATGTATACACAAACAAAACCAAATAACGGTAATTGATCTTAACATTACAGGGTACACTGAAAAATTAACAAAATCTAATTTTATATTGCAGGGTTGTAATAATTATCACAACTTAGTTCGTTACATGTCGTGTCTTAAATTCGTGGCCACCACTGTACATGCCTTATTTTATTAGCAGCATTACCAGCTATAAAATAAAGATGATAAACTGAACAATTTTTGATGTTTTCATTTATTGAAATAAATTTTAGTAACAAAAAAATCTAAAATTTTGCATGAAAATGATTTTTTTCGGACACTTATTTCAAAATAACTCCGAAACTATTGAGCACATAAAAAAATTAAGTTTAGGGAATTTGAAGATATTTTTAGTCCGTATCTTTTGGTGTATCACTTTGAATCGTACACACCGTTCTTGAGTAATGAGGAAATATACTAAAGTAATGGCCTTACTATGGGCGAAATATTAGACACGCCCATAAAAAAAAATCCAGACCTGATGGAAAAAAACTGGAAGCAGATTCGAGTTTAGCACATCAAAATACATCAAGTCCAACTCTTCGTCCATGGGGGAGAATTTTTTTTTACCAGTGTAATTATTACTATTTTTTAAGTACAGTAATTTTACGTTAAAAATAAATATAACCGATGAGTTATAAAAGTTGATTTAAGGACTGAATGATTTAGTATCCAGCATAGCTGTAACTTATGAATGAAATAAAAATACTTTTTATTTCATTTCTATTTCTTATTTCTAATTAAAAATATTTGTTAATCAATCTATTATCTTTTGAATAAAAATATTAAGGATTTTTATTTATACTAAAACGATTGAATTTATTATAAGTTTGTATCTGATTGAACAAAATAAATTAAAAATTAAAATATTTTATTTAACTAAAAGAAAAACAAATATATTTTTATAAGAAGATAATCAAAAGTTTTTTATTTGATTATTTTAAAGTTTAATAATATTCATATGTATTTTATTTAAATAAAAAAAAGTTCAACAAATCTTTCTGATTTTTATTCAAAAACTTTATATTCAAATAGAAGCATTTAAAATAAATATTTTTATTATTTTATTCAACAAAAACTCCAAAAAATAAAAATATTCAGCCTCAAAAGGCTTGAATAACAAAAAAAATTATAAAATTCTTTCTAATATTCTAGTATAAAAAAATGTTTTACTTATTTTTCTTTTTCAAAGTAAATTTAAAACTATTCAAACAAATTCATTTTGAATAAAAATATTCAAAAGTTTTCTATGAATAAAAAAAATTGAATGTTTTAAAACAGATATTATTTTATTTTTAAAATGGAAAATAAAATAAAGAACAATTGTATTCAAACTAAAGAAATAAAATATATTTTAAAATTAGTTAAAGACTTAGGAATTTGATTTATATTTTATAAATTCATATTCGAATACTTTTGTGGAAATTTTATTTTATCTAACTTGTTAACAAATGGAATAATATTTAAATAATTTTTATTCAAATTAATTTCAAGTAACTGAAAATCATATTACAAAGAGTATAAAATAATTTTAAAGAAATTTATTTCTAAAAATATAAATAAAATATTAAAATAATTTATTTTTAACAAATATTTTGATTGAAAATATTCACAATGAACAGCTATGGTATCCAGAGATTTTTTAAGATTTAGGTGCAAGACAAAGTATTTAAAAGCAAAATACAGTAGAATACGGTTATAACGAATTTTAGCTATAGCGAACACTTTTCTTCGGTCCCATTGATTTTACACAAAATTTACATACAAATAACTACGTTTATAACGAACACGGTTACAGCGAACTTTTTTTTTATAACGAACATATCTTTATGGTTCCAAGAACAATATTTCATACAATAAACTACGTTTATAACGAACTCCTAAAAATACAAATTTTTGATAAACAAAATTGCACATTTCAAAATATTTTAAAAATGTAAAATCTACAAGAAATAACTTATTTATTTCAATTTAAATTATACGACAAATAGAAATAATTTTAATTAATCCAATTTAAATTATAGGACAAATGAAAGAGGAACTTTATTTTTAAAGTTGTTTAATATTACGCATATACATTAACGAAAATATGTAGAAATAAAACTAAAATTAAAATAGGATTAAAAAACTTATTAGAAAATTGTTATTCCTCAAAGAGTAAAGATCTCAAAACATGACAATGTCAAAAACTTGGTAATAAAATAAAACCATGAATGAGTATAAACCAAGGTTGGAAACCGATACCGTTATAAATAGCGATACCGATTAAATACCGTTTAAAGTTGGTTACCGTAACTGATACCGATACCGAAATTTTTATTTTGTTAAAAATACCTGTATCCAAATACCGTTTACCTCTGTACCGGTATATACCGGTAATTTAGTTTCGGTATTTTAAAAGTATATTTTTTTCAACATAATATGGTATTGTAAGAATAATTTTTCATATAATTTACTTGGGAAAAGAAGAAGGATTATTTTTAATAATAAGGGCTTATTTTCATGCAATTATTATAGATTTTTTTTAAGTGGATTTTATAGCTTGTTTCTTAAACATAGTGCGACTTCAGTCTTAGTGCGAACACAAAAAATATATGGCATTTCAACTTACGGTAAGCTCTCAAATATTTGTCATATGACGCTCACAAACACTGTTGAAATTAATAATAGATTCTTAGTGATATTTGCTTCTATGAAAATTCTCTCCTTAATTTTGGTTTTTCCAAAAGACCGAAAATTTTCCTTCAGAAAATTACAGCTTGGGAATTTTGACCTTGATTCTCAGGAATTTTAAAAGCACTTAAACGAAATAAAACTGCACGAATTAAAGTGACTTTCGGAACAGGGGTTTATATGGGAGCTATTGTTAATCGTAGACCGATCTTCATAAAATTTGGTACAACGATTGATACAAACCTTCTTTGCACCGAATTTCATTAAAATATTCTTATTTTTAAGGCATTTTTGAGTGTTGAAACTCAATTTCGGGGCGACATTTGTATGGGGGCTAGGTGAAATAATGGACCGATCAAAACCACATGCCAAATTTCTTATCTTCAAAATTGCGACCTGTACTTTGTGCACTAGGTTTACATGGACACCTAGTAGGGTATTTACTCGATTAATCGAAAAATTCAAATCAAATATTGGTTCGGTTAAATTAAAATCAAGAATTTCCAGTAAAAATTTATTCGAGCAAATTATGCCGATTAATCGAATAATTCTAGTAAAAAATTATTTTAAATAGTTCCTTTCTTAACTATTTTTTTTTAGATAATTTAAATTTATTTTAAATGAATTACAATACGTACTTAAAGGTCGTTTTTCGATCACAAAAAGATTGTAATGTAAAATTTAAATAATTTTTTATAATTTTAATAATTTGAGAAGGATAAAGAAAATGGATTCTCCTTTTTATATTAAATGTTTTATAAGAAATAAATTGGAGGATTTTAAACTTGATTTAGAAAAACATATCCAAAAATTCTCAGTCTGGTGTGGAGGATATGATTGTGATGGCTTCACCCAAGCCAATAAAAAATAGGAAGAAAGGAGAAATAAAATATTGAACATTTTGGGTTAAAATTATAGTTAAATTCAAAATATAGCCAATTATAATTTTTACGCGTACATTTGGGAGAAAAAATTATATATTTTAAATTTGCAATAAATGTGTCTATTAAATGTCCCCATTTAGTTGTTAGTTCTAACTGTTTATTTGACTAATTTACTATACAGGTTTATAGAATTTATATAGAACTTTTTATATTTTTTACACCGGTTTTGCTAGGAAATTAAGAACTAAAACGTAATCATAAGTTCAGTATAATATGAATAGGAGTAAATTAATTTAAAAACTTTATACATTTGTATAATATTAAATGACTGTCTAATACTTAATTTATTTGTCTATGTCTGGCGATCAGTCTTCGCAGTATATGGGTAAAACGTTCCCAAATATTGTACAAATATTTTGAATATAACTGAAAATTTCTGTGTAGCACATAGATTAGTATGTGTCCAAATTGAAAAGTGAGGTTGTGAGAAAAAATTGCTAATTTTTTCAAAGTGGTTAAAAACTTAATATTAAATTGTTATCGAAAGTATTATCACCTTTTATTGGATATTTGTGTAAAAACTAGTCGTTTTATAGCATTTCAAAAATGATAAAAATCCCTTCGAACCACTCTTATAAATATAAATTATAAAATTTTGTTCGAATTAATACACCAAAATGGTTACACCTATTTATTTTACTATCAATGAATAATAATCAAAAAACACAAATATTCAACGGGTAAAATTTTAGGGTATAATTTACTCTAATAACTCGAGTAACTTAAAAGTTTTACTCGATTATTCGAGTAACTTAAAAACTGCATTTTCGAGTTATTTGATTATTCGAACAATAAAAAAGTCGAGTAAAATTAATACTCTACCACCTAGCCAACCAGCTATCCAGATAAAAGGACATCTTTAGATCGATTTAAAAAGTAATTCTAAGTAAATTGGTATACTTTAAGGTGGGTGTTGGATAACTTTTTCTATGCGTTACAAACCTCAGCACAAACGTATAATACCCCAACCACCTATGGTGGTGTGAGGTAAAAAGATAGTCATGTCATACCATATAACATAATGTTCCAATCATCATAGGAAGTTGACATTTTTCGAAAATAATTTAGAAACATTTAAATATGCTATACACTTTGATTATTTTAAACCACGTTGAAAATACTTCAAAGTTTGAATTACATTTAAATTTCTCACTCTCATTTAACCATGATTATGGCACGTCGTACTGATCCTGCAACTTTAAAATTTCCTGGTTAGTGTATGTGATAATGGGGAGTTATGGATATAATTATACTTTCTTGTTGTAGCACTATTTCTCCTCCTAGGCTGTAATTGACACATTAATTACACAGTTATATAACCTAAAAAATTTTTTGGGAATCATATTTTCTTTACTAATTTTTATGGTGATTGAAACGAGTATTTCATTTTCCATATTTTTGTAGCGTTAATCTGTGATGAAATTAAAAAAAATGTTATTGATGCTACTCTGTTTTTTCTACTACTTCACGGATCTTTTGCCATTATGCATTTTTTTCGGCGAAACTCGAGCAAAAATTATTTAAAAATTTAACTTTTGTAAGTTTTTTTTAGTTTTTTTTAATAATAACGGTATTTAACGGTATTTTAGTTTCGGTACCGGTATACCGTTACCGATATAATTTTAAATACCGTTATCGATACCGTTACCGAAATAAAATAAAATTGAGTACCGATACCGTTATTCGTTTCGGTTTCCAACCTTGGTATAAACAAATATATTTAATCTCAATTTCCTCTTATCCAATGACTAATAAGTACAAAAAGTTTTCATTCTGATAGTATATTAAAATCATTTATATTTAAAACATAAATGCTGTCAATTTTAAAAGGAAGGAAATACGTTTTAATTACAAATATTAGTGTCGTAATCAAATACGTACCTTTATAGTGTTAACAAATATTTCTTTGGAATTTTACGGATATAACGAACTACGTTTATATGAACTAAATTTATCGGTCCCTTCGAGTTCGTTATAACCGTGTTCGACAACTTTTCTCATATAAACGCACCACAGTGTGCAATTCAAAAAATGAAATGGAAATAATTATGGAACTTCACATGGTGATAGTAGAAGTGTAGACGAGTTTAAGTTTTGAATTTAGACCATACAGACCCACAGGGGGCGAGTCCACAGGGTCCCAAAATTGGACACCTCGGGTATTCAATTTTTTAAAAACTATCCTGATTCCTTATATCTGAATCAATTTGAAAGATTTTACAAAAAACATTGTCGTATGCATACATTATCTCTTTTTTAATTTAAAAGATATTAAGCTTCAAAGATTAAGATCGATTTTTCCCGTTTTTTGCTAAAAAAGTGGTCATATTCTTTTTCCGTTATATAAAAATTTTCTTAAGTAACATATATAATATTTATATTTTTCTGAAAGATAACTAAACACAAAATACTTTAAAGGAACAAAAATTTTAAAATTGATTTTTGTGTGGACCAGGGTTTCCCAAATTTGACCTATTTTTCCAACAAATTTCGAATTTCCGCCTTATTTTCTCAAATCGCAAAGTTGGAATCAAAAAAAAAAAAAAGTTGTACTTTTTATATAGTCTAAAGTGCTTTTAATTTTTTTGTAATAGAAATTTTTGCTCCCCAATATCGATTGGAAACATTTAGCAAAAAAAGTAAAAAATCACATTTTTGGAAATTTTTTACAGCTTTTTGGGAATTACGGGATTTTGTTAGACAAATCTAAAAAAGTGAATAACGCTTTGAATTAAGCATCAAAAAATCTACTAAGATGTAAAATATCATTCAAAACTATTAACTACAAGAATTTTATTGCATAATTAAAAATGAAAAATATGCAAAAAATCACAAATCCATCCCTTCTCAGTGTTTTTTGCAAAAAATCTTCAACGAATTTTCGTATTGTACAAATTTTTATATATATTTGAAAATAAGACAAAATTTCCTCTTTTGTAGATCTCGACTAGCAGAATCCTCTTACATAAAAATCTTTCAAATCGGTTCAGACATAAGGAATCAGGATTGTTTTTAAAAAATTTTATAACCGAGGTGTCCAATTTTGGGACCCTGTCGACTCGCCCCTTCTGGGTCTATATGGTCCATGTGAAATTTCATGAAAATCGGAACAGCCGTTCCGAAGTTCCATAATTATTTCTATTTCATTTTTTGAATCACACACTGTGCTTTAATATTTAAGAATACAGCATTAATGCTCTATTTTATAAAAATTCATGTTTTTCTATTAGAAATTTAAAAAATAAATTGTTCATAAAAAAATAAAAAAAAAATATGAAAATCGGGTGACGTTTTATTAAAAATGTCTGGAGTGCTGATGACTTTTAATGGTTTATTTTTTCAAGTAATTGATAAAAAAATAGTAAAATGAAAAAACTTTTTCTATCGAAAATTCGCTCGATTTTTTTTTATTAAATTATTATTTTTCCATATATTTATAACAAGTTTTAAAATAGTACCTTTTTTGCCTGCGGTGCTTTATAGTTTTCAATTATTTGATTCATCTTCATTAATAGGTAAATTTAATAATATATCGCTCAATTCCTTCAAATACAGTATAAACTCGATAATCCCAACCTCCATAATCGGTATTATTAGGTTATCTGGACGACATTTCCCAAATCATTATATACTCTATAATCCGCATATATTCTATATTTTAATCCGAATTTAATAAAAAAATGGAAATGTGGAAAAGTTGTAGAGGAGGACCTAAGCTTTCAGAAAAATAACAAAAGGTGATTACAAGAATATCTCGAGTTTGTAAAAGTTTCAAAAAATCGTAACTTCTACAAATTAAATCCGTTAATTTATCAAAGTTATCTCTTACAGTTAAAATGATATTTAACTTGAATTTTTGATTTTTTACTTCGATTTTATTTCAGGTGTATGAGGGATTTTTTATTTTTTTATATTGTGTAGTTTGGAATATGTATATCTGAAATAATATGCTTTGGGTTGTCTCAATTTGTCTACACGTTTAAAGTCTTTTTTTTTTACAAAAGTTGTTTTAATATATATTTTTTTTGTACATATGAGGAATTTAAAAAAAAATTTAAGTAAAAATATTCTCATTTTCTTTCTTCTGACACAAGCGCCGATTTTTTTTTTTTTTTTTGAAATATGTAAAGAAAAGAGTTTTTAGAAAAAAGTGAAATAACAGTACTTTATTGCTATAAAAACAGCTATTTTTATACCCACCATCAAAAAGATGGGGGGTATATTGATTTTGTCATTCCGCGTATGACATGTGGGTTCTGGTTAGAGTCGATCTAGCTATGTCCGTCCGTCTGTCCGTCTGAAGGAAGGCTCGAACGGGGCAATATAGGGGGACGAAATTTAGCACAAGTATTTATCTTATATAAGGTTTGTTTGGTATTGAAAATGGGCAAAAGTTATGGGCTAAAAACTAGAAACACAGGGTGTCTGTTTCATACTTTTCTAATGATTTCTCTTAAACAAAAGCATGTACGACAACGAAATTTTGTACAAATAGTTTGAGGGTATATAAGATAATTACTTGTGCCAAATTTCCTAGGTTGTTCCGTTCGAGCCCTATCCTGCTTTCAACAGCGGACCGACGGACGGACATATCTAAATCGACTCAGAAGCTAACCAGGATCCAGAAAATATATACTTTGTGGGGTCTTAGATGATTTTTTAGACATGTACCCCCATCTTTTTAGTAGTGGGTATGAAAATAAAAAATTATTTAACTTTAATAAATAAAAAAAACTTCTCCTGAAAAATTAGATTCTTTGAGTTATGATGTCCTTCTAGCAAATGAGCTTTATGTATTATATAACATGTAAAATTTCAAATTCACATTATTCAAACTCTCTGAAATACTAAAAATAAATGAGATTATAGGTCATAAATAAAGTCTTAATTAGACTTTCGAAAAATAAAATAAATACCAAAATAAATTTTAGAAGGGACTAGGGTGATCGATTATTCGACTTTTTTGAGAAACCGGTTTTCGAATAGTTCGAATAGTTGGTATTTTAAAAAAACCGGTTGCTCTTTTTGAAATTCATATGAAAAAAAAAAAAAAAAAAATGAACAACATATGGACACCTTCCTCTCACTAATCGAAGTCAATTATTTGAAGCCGTTAGAATTTATTGGGATAATATTGATTAAAGTTTTAAATTCATAAACCTTTCAAAATAAAAAAGTCGTCGTAATGCGCTCCCTGATCGAAATGCAGAATCAGTTTTTGAAAGGATTTGGAGAGCAAATAATAAGTATAGCAACTCAAAAGTTCTTAATACCAAAAACAGACTTTTCGGTCTCTGATAGAAACATCTGGTTTCGTTTGAATTTGTAGAATGAATAGTTTTATAAGTAAGCCGATTTTTAGTTTCTTATATCGTCTGGGAGCTTCAGAAAGCTCTGGACCCTGATAGAGGTTTCAAAATCTGGCTTAGGATTTGTAGGACGAATGGGGTTATAAGTAAGCCGAATTTTAATTTTCTACGTCTTTAGAAAGCTCTAGAAATAGAAAACATTTTTAGAAAAAGACAAATAAATCCTCTTATATCCGCTTCCTGATAAAAATGTCAAAATATGGCTCCGTTAGGATATGTTGGACGAAAAGTTTTATAATTAAGTCAAATTTAAATTTTCTACGTCGTTTGGGAGCTTTAGAAAGCTTTGGAAAGAGAAAAAAATGCTAAGCAAATTATAAATCTAGATGACTAGAAGATAATTATGTTTCAAAATTGTAGAAAAAAATCATCGAAAATTAGACTAAATTTTAGTTAGCATAAACAGAAACCATGGCTTAATATGGAAGCCTGTTTCAACTGAAATTATTCTGCAGGTGAAACTTTTTTAACACAACATCTTTAAAAAATAAAAGAAATATTGGATCATAAAATATTAAATCGGGTGTAAAAATATTACAGATATTACAATAGATTAAAAAATTCATACAAGATAATTGTTACTTATTTATTTGTTTAATATTACAGAATAAATTCCAATTTAGACTTAAAATATATTTTTAAAACATAAGAAATCAGTCTTTATGAATATTTAAAAAATTATTCCTAAATTTCGATTCAAATATCACTATTTAGTACATGTTTTCTGAAATAAAATGCTATTTTTAAAACCGGTTTTTTGTGTTTAAAAAAACCGGTCTATTCGACATTCGAAAAATGAACATTTTGAAAAAACCGACAGCACATTGACTGAAAAAACCGGTTGGAAACCGCGTCGAACACTCTAGAAGGGACTTATTTCATTATCCCTTTTTTTAACGAAATAATTTTATAAGCAAATGAAAGTATTCCCTAAAAACAATAATTTCAAAACAAGAAAATATAGTCGGCCAAGCCGACCATATGATATCCTACACCATTGTGTATGAGCATAAAAATTCGGGAAGAGGTCTAATATTAGACCTGTGGCCAATTGTCGATCAATATTTTTTTTTTTTGTGTCGAATAATATCTTGATACTAATATTTTTATGGGATTTATGCACATTAAAGGTGCATAAATGAGTTATATAAGACTTCTCTGTATCAAATTTAATTATTCTATTTGCTATATTAAAGGTATTTATGAACGTTAAATTCTATTACGGGAGGAGATTTGCATGGGGGCTAGGTGAAATAATGGACTGATGATAATCAATTGGCTTCATCCCTGTACCGAAATAACTATTTGTGTCAAAATTCATCAAGATATCTTCAAAATTGCGACCTGACTTTGTTCACAAGGTTTACATGGACAGACAGATGGAATGTAAATGCATAGTATCCCACCGGTGGTGTAGGGAATACAAATTTAGGATTTATTTCATATGAAAGAACTTCTAGTTAAAATGTATGAAATATCTTGAGACATACTTCATTTTAATTTTTGGAAATTATTTCATTAGGAGCTATTTGATATAGCCGGGAAATGTAGCAGATAAATTAAAATTGTCAATGTACTATATAATCTGATAAGCCATTTGTATTTGTTAGTGTTATCGGAAATGATTCCTTTCCATTCTTAGTAACAGCAACGAATTCTAGTTTTTCTGGCCTGATCTCGCATATCATTTAAAATGTATTGGGAAAATAGCAAAAAAATAATAATAATAATAATTAAAGAGCAATTAAAACTGAGTGAAAAATAAAGTTTTAAAAAAGATGTAATTGAATTAAAAAAAAAAAAAAAACAGAAAACTAGAACATATCAGAGCAAAATTTCAAAAAGATTAGTTTTTTGGTTTCATTTTTGTAAGCTCAATTATATACACTGATTTCTTCGTGAGCAGTTCTTAGAAAACTTTGTTTATAATAAATTATTAACACATCTGGAGTGGAGGAGACGTGGTTGAAAAACTGGCGTAAATGGACTCAAAAGTAAACAAGTTACATTTGAGCATAGGATGGGCATTTGTCTTCCTGTCACGCTTAACAATGTAAACATCCCACAGTCTAACTATGTGACATTCTTGGCATACATCTAGACGGACGTCTTACTTCATAGACGTCACATAGAAGCCAAGAGGCTACATATGAGAATCAAAGCTTCTAACTGGCTAATCAACTATCAATCAAAATTAAGTCTTGACTGTAAAGTTACCCTATATAGAAGCATCTTAAAACCAATTTGAACATATGGAATACCAATATAGATCTTACACAGAGGAGTACCATGTTATATAAGAAACGAAAGTATTTACAAGGGTTTGGAAATACCATTGAAGTATTTATAAAAAATCGTGGAAGATACGTCTTGAAACTACAGCTTAACCCTTACACATTGCCAAGATTGCTTGCGGGTAATTTAATAATTGTTTCTCCATTAAATTCCAAAGTGGAACCCTTATTTTACCGGACTTGAATATATATTATATATATATATATTTAACGAGAGAAGAAGATACAGTCGGTCAAGTTCGATCATTTCGATCCACATAATTTTGTTTATACGTATATGTATACAACTTACTTGTGTTAAATATTAATACTAACATTTGTATGGGATTTATGCACGTTAGTGATTTTCGGGAGAGGATTTTATATGGGAGCTATGGTCAGTTTGTACTATAATTCATTAAAATATTCCTATTTTATAACTGTTAAAACTCTATCTTCAAAATAGCGACCTGTACTTTGCGCACAAGCTTTACATGGACAGCCAGCCGACCAGGTGCTAACCACCTTTGGTGGCATAGGGTATAAAAACTTACAATAGAATCTAATCCGGAATTATATACATACATAATTTAGATTAATGCTAACCTAAAACTACAATTGAAGCTTAAATTTAAGTGAAATTAAATTTCATAAATAAATATAGACATTTCCATGACAAAAATTGCTTCAGTGTAGAGTTTGTGTTTAAAAATGTGTATAGAAACCGAAAGCCATAGAATAGAACTAGAAGTTTATGTGAGAGCCACCCTATACTAAATTTTCAAAAAATTTACTCATTTTTTTGAAAATACAAAAACAAAATATATGTGACTACATGTATTTTGTTTTTGTTTGAATTAGGTTTCTGACAATTGAATTAGGTTTTTTTCTCTCACATAAATATCTAGTTGTTAATCTATGCCGAAAGTCATCTAGTAAAAAAAATTCACTTTTTCGGGCGTTTTTTCATGAAATTGTTGATATCATTAAATGATTGATTTGAATTTACACCTTGGAAACTGTACAAATCGGTCTTGTACTAATGACATTTTTTTAATAAAATAATTCAATCCTTTCGATATAGCACATATCACACTTGTTCCTCTAAATTTTGAAAATATTCAATACAGAAAAAATTAAAAAAAAAATAATATATATATATATATATATATATATATATATATATATATATATATATATATATATATATATATATATATATATATATATATATATATATATATATATATATATATATATATATATAGAGAAAATGATGTAAGATTTTTACAGTGGGTATGATCACTGTATATCGTTTTCTTGCAAGAAGTGAAATTAAAGCCTTTAGCATTAAATTAAAGCTTTAAGCACCTTTCACGTTATAAATGAACTTCCTCTTTTTAAGTAACATATTATTTAAAATAAAACAATTTACACTCTTACCCAACTGAAGCCCAAAACGCCAATGCCAGCTATAAGTAATTCTCCAATTATCGAACCTGCAGACGATGATGAAGGAAAGTAGGCATGAAAATGGGGTGATTGCCAGTGAGCTAGACCAGGCAAAATTATATGTTCTAAGTCGTGTAAAATAGTTTTCCAATGTTCCGCTTGCTCTGGAATCTCTTTGGGCAGAATATTGACCAGTGAAAAAGGTGTTGTTGTTGGTAAAACATTGCTGCAATTACAAAACACGTAAATTACATTACCAACATTTATCTGATACAAACGAGACTTACCGTTCCCTTATATTTTCCAAATAGTTTATAATAAACTCTATGGAAGCCTGACCAAATTCACGAAATTCATTTGGATCCATAATAAAGGAAATTTGTTTACTATTTTTTTATTTTTTATTTTGTTATGGCTTTAACTTAACGGTTGCTGTTACAATTCACAAATGCGTTGAAAATGTTTTCGGAAATCACACTTGACTTTAAAACATTTGGTCAGCAAAAACAAAATTATATGAAGCACACAATATTTCATAAATATATTATGGTAATAATGATGTTAAAGTCAATGTCAATGAAAAATTATTGTTAAAGAGTGTTAAACTATTAAATGAATATTGTTTATGTATTAACCAATGTTTGCTTGTAATTTTTATTATGTCTTTTTCTTTATTATTATTGAAATTATTTAGTTTAAATATATTTTATTTACAATACCTAAAGATGAGTATTTATTTACAATAATTAATTGTGTAAAATTATGAAAAATCTATTGCAACCATAGTGATGACTTGTTTGTTTGGCGTTTTTAAGATGAATCCATACTTTATGCTGTTGCATTTAAACATTTATGTAATACTTTTGATATTCAAATTAAGTATTGGAATTCTATTGTGCATGTTTGGAAACTACTAATTTACTTAGTTACATTCTTTCATCGATTGATTTTGATGTGTTAATTATGGTTAAGCCTCTGTTGTGTGCTCGACTATTTAAATCACAATATATGCATTTTATGTACATAAATATTGACGTCATTATTATGACTGCTCCATTTATTTAATTTTGTTTATTTAGTTATTTGGTAAGCAGAATAGTTTGTAAAAATATTTTTATAAGTAGTTTGACCATAAACGTTATTTTTAATAAAACTGCCCTAAAATATGCTACATATATTTGTTTCTAGTTATAATGTAATCCAGTATATCTCAGTGTTGCCATTTTAGCACTTTCAGTGCTAGATTTAGCATTTGAAGAGGTTAAAATGCACTGGCAATTTATAAAAATATGCTAAATGATTTTTGGCACTTTCTAACAGCAATTTTTAATTAAATACTTTTGGATTTTTTAAAGGAATTTCTTAGTAAATTTGACGTTATTAATTGTCAGTTTTAAAATATAAGCCCTATTTTGACTTTATTTTCCAATATTACCATTAACTCTGAAGAAAACATTTCTATAAGTTGTCATTTAAACTATATTTTACAAGAAACATGGGCCACAAAAATATTAATTTTTCTTTACAAAACAATTTAGCATAATTTTTTGGAAGTTTTAGCACTTTACCAATTACATCTTCTGGCAACACTGGTATATCTATACCTGTTAACCAGTGTTGCCAGAACTTCTTCAGAAGAAAATGTTAAATGACAAAAAAAAAAAAAAAAAAATTCAATTCTTAAAAAAAAAAATAAAATAAATAAAAATGTATACATAATTTATTACAATAGAAATATTTATTTGTATGCTACTAATCATTCTATTAAATTTGTTTGACAAATGCTTCTAAATGCCTAAAGGTACCTTTACACTAATACTAATAATATTTTTATAATACCAGAGTTTCTTTTTTTGTCATACAAAATCAAATTATTTTGAAAATGTATTATTGGAAATCTTTTTTGTTGTCATAATTTTTTCTTCTTCCAAATAAAACTTTTATAAATGAATATAACCAAAGGAAATTAAACAAAATTAAATAAACACAAAACAAAGAATATGAAGCTGCTGGAAGAAATTGCCTTTTAAAATGCATTAAAGTTTTCAAAAATCGAGAGCATTTCAAACTGTAAAGTATTAAAGGTATTTATACTATAATACATTTCTTAATATTTTTTTGTATTAATACAAAGTATTATAGTGTAAAGCCACCTTAAACAATGCTTCTAAATGCCTAAATTCTGCTTCCGATATTAAAACCCAGCAAAAAAAGAACTGAAAAAGTCATGATTTTAACATTGTGTTGTCATTGGAAAGAAGTACTTTGTGGTGAAAAAGAGCTGCATAAGTTCTTTTTTTAACCAATGGTTGTCATTGGTAAGATGTTATTCTTTTATACTTCTTGTTCATTGCTTTTGAAGCACTTCTCTTAAAACTATGTTTATAAAATTTATTAATAAAAATTATGTTTTTGAACTATTAAATAATAATAAAAATGTCATAAAATTTATAAAATTTTAATTTTGTTAGAAACTATTACTATTTTTTCCCGCTAAAAATTTATTTATTCTCACTTTTTTTTGAAGTAATTATTAAGAACTTCCAAAAAAGTTTAAAATATTCACTTTGTTCCACTTTTGAAGTTTTGAAAATGTTCTTTTTTTGAAGAACTTCATAGTTTTTTGCTGGGAAATGAAATCAGAATCACTTTCTGTCTTCCTCTGTACATCCTTGTAAAACTATTTATCAAACGGTTGGTATTAAGAAATAACTATATGCGTATTAACATTCCCAGTAAAAAAGGATGAAGTTCTTCCAAAAACAGTTCTTCCATTAACATTTTCACAACTTCAAAAGTGAACAAAGTGTATATTTTAAACTTTTTGGAAGTTCTTAATAATTACTTCCAATGAAGTGAAAATAAATGAATTTTTAAAAATCGCCAAAAATTAATTTATGATATGACAGAAAAGAAATTTTATATATACATAGTCCTTGTAAATCTCTACAAAAAATAGTTTAAGAGATGTTCGGGTCGAAATAAATTTTTACCTCATTTCTAGCCTCGTTTTTTTAGTTTTTTTTTTTTTTTTTTCTTTTTAACTTGGCCTTAAAATTGTTTTAAAATATCCGCCAGATTGAATAAAAAATTCCAAATAATGATGATTTTTTTTTTGTTCTAAGCTTTATCATATTTTTAATTCTTTCAAAATATATCTTAATACAAATGTGTGTAAAGTACATCCGGAGAACCAGACTGGTACTTTTTTGAAATTCGGCTAATAACTATATTACGGTATTTTTTTAAGGGGTAAAAATAGTACCTGTTTTTGGTACTTTTTTCACAAAATATTTTTTCTTTTTACTGACACATCCATATGAATATATTAGTATTCAGTTAGTACCATTTAGAAATTAATTGAAATTAAATTTTATTCATATTAAGTAAAGTATTTTTATTTATATTAAACCTAGAAACATAAACTTAAACGCATGTAGTCCTAAGTGAATTTGAATTCATAAGAGGGGAATCTGAGGTAATTTTGTTGTTGGTACTTTTTGAATTTTCTACAATATTGAACCTAGAAACATGATTATTCAACTAATAGTTCTCCGATACTTAAAAATATTGTAAAAACATTTTGAATCTGAAAATCTATATGTAGCACATAAATTAGTACGTGTACAACATTGAAAAATGAGTTTATGAGACAATAGAGCTTTTATTCTAAAGCGATTAAAAACTCAACATTAATTTTTATTTGGATCAAACGTATCACATTTAATTGGGTATCATTAGTTTTTTTATAATACAAAAACTAATCATTTTCGTCGTTTCAAAAATTACGAAAAGCACTTCCGCCCTTTACTTTCAAAAATCTACAAATAAGGGCTAAAAATCATTTGGCATTTTTTTCGGAAAAAAGTGCAATAGCCACAAAATAAATGCCGTTATGGCAACGCTGAGTCCAACTATTTTTATACCCTTCACCACAAGTGTAAAGGGTATATATAAGTTTGTCATTCCGTTTGTAATTCCCACAATTTTCGTCGGAGAGCAAAAAAGTTTACATTTTCGGGATCCTTGTAAGAAATGATGACGATAGGACCATGTCCGTCCGTCAGTGTGTCGGTTGAAATGGCGTTTATGAAGCCCACCGATAACTGACATATATAATATACAGTTAGGGACAAAACTATTTGTACACCTCATATATTTCGTATACCTTCACGCACATTTTCAACAGATCCGCTGTTTTTATACTTGCTTACAATGTATTGTACTGTGGAATGTTGCAAATTTACTAAATTACTTATATTCCGGAGAGATTTTCCTTTTTTATGTTCATCAATAATTAAATTTTTAATATCCAAACTCAACTCTTTTCGCTTTCCCATTTTTGATGTGCTTATTATTCAAAACGTTAAAACCAACTTCTTATTTTGTAAAATAAAACTCGATTAACGAAGAAAAAATAACGGTATTTAAAAAAATCATCATACAAGAGTCCAACGTACAAATAATTGTACAAAGTACTGATGTACAAATACTTTTGTCCCAAAGATTTTTACTTAAATTGTACTTTTTTTTAACAATGTGTTATATATTAATTTATTTTTTTATCAAATAATTGAATAAAAATTGACCTGAATTAAAACTACATATAATCATTTTTTATTCTTTATAAATTATTGAAGATATACGAAATGCATGGGTGTACAAATAGTTTTGTCCCTAACTGTATATATCAAACGATCGGAAATGCTTTCGAGAATTTTTCTATTGGAATTCAGCAAGATCGGTTCATACAATGCGGAGATATGTTAAGAAAACCGGTTTTTAGAACCGGTTTTCCAGTTTCTGAAGCCTCTGTATATACTAGGGACCTCGTCTTTACAAAGAAGTCTCGGACATTTTTTTCTGAATTTTTGTTCTGAAAAAATGAAATAAATCGGTTCAATAATAACTGAGATATCGGACAAAACGCATTTTTTATTTTTTAAAGCCCTGGTTTAAGCTATAGATTTTTATTTTTATACAGATCGGTCACAAATATTTTTATAAAATTTCGGTTTTTTGAATCAGCAGGATCGGTTTATAAATGGCGGAGATATGCTTTAAAAACCGGTTTTTGAAAACGGTTTTTCAGTTTCTGAAGCCTCTGCATATACCAGGGACTTGGAATTTTCAAAGGAGGCTCGGAAATTATTTTCTGAATTTTTGTTCTGAAAAAATTAAATAAATCGGTTCAGTAATAACTGAGATATCGGGGAAAACGAATTTTTTATTTTTGAAGTCCTTGTTCAAGCTACAGATTTTTATTTTTATATAGATCAGTCATAAATGTTTTTATAAAATTTCGTTTTTTTTAATAAACCAAATTCGTTCATAATCAACAGAGTTATGGCCTAAAAACAAATCTGTTAAGAATATAAATACACACACAAACATGTACTATATTAAGCATTGTAATGACTATTAGCAAAGAATATTCATATATAGAAGGCGCATCATGTAGAAGCAAAATTTCTTATGGCGGGTTCTAATCATAGAACCTGCTCTCATGTAATTCTCGCTCTCAACATTTTGCATAGATGAGGGGGATAAGTAACAAGGGAAAACAAAATCCACCACCAAAACAGAGAGAGAGAGAGAGTTTAAATATAAGTGTTTCTACATGTGTGTATTCCTTATAAAGAAATGCAAAAAAAAAAAAACACACACACATATATAAGTTTGTCATGTTATAAAGATCTTTATTTTAAATTGAAAGAAACAAATAATATTTGTTTCTTTTATTTTGAAACAAAAAGTGCCTACAGAAATTTTAGTTGTTTATTTACTAATGGAAAAGATATGAACGTAATATTACTGTAGGGGCATAGCATACATATTTGTTGTTTTACAAGTAGAAATACATTGATCTGCACCGACGTGCTTATACCTTTCTTAGTGACGTGACAAATTTTAGTATGATTTCGAAGTTGTCAATTTATATTTTATAGTTATATTTGTTATAAACTAATAGTTGTTATTTTTTACTTTTATATTTTCTATATTTATATATTTGATAAAATGTGCAGATAATTTGCTTTTGGTGTTTTTTTATTATTATTTAAAAAAATTGCAATTAAAAAAATGTTTTTATAGACAATTTTTAATTTTAGAAAATTTTATTTAAAAAAATATTTAAATTTTTCATTTTTAAAAGTACATATTTTTCCATTTTTTTTTATAAAAAAAAAAAACAAAGTAAATAATAAATAAGTTTTTCCTTTTTTTGATTTTTTTCCAAGATTTTAAGTTGTATTTTATTTGAAACAAGAAACTGTAATTAAAATA
This sequence comes from Protophormia terraenovae, assembly GCA_951394005.1. Lineage (NCBI taxonomy): Eukaryota > Metazoa > Arthropoda > Insecta > Diptera > Calliphoridae > Protophormia > Protophormia terraenovae. Next base: position 34,590,377 of record OX596074.1, read on the forward strand.
TATATTTTTTATAGAAATAAATAATATTAGTATTTTTAATTTTAAAACTTATTTTTAAATAATATAGATTTTATTTAGTAAAAAAGTTCTTTTGAATAAAAATGTATTTCATTTCTTTTATTTTTGGGCATAAATAAGATTTATTTTGAAAAATAAAGAAGTTTTTTGATTTCCTTTTTCTGAGCAAAATGTTTCAATTTATAGACTTAAATTTTTTTATAAACAAAAATTCTGAAATTTTTTTTTAAATATATAAAAGTTATTTTTTGGCAGAAAATAAGTTATTTTTTATTTATTTATTTATTTATTTTTGTCATAACAATTTTTTATATAGTAGGTATATACAAATTAAATATTTATTACAAAATATCTTTTTTCAATAGAATTCCACCTCTTTTACTGAATAAAATAAAATTATTGAAGAAAAATCTAATTTTTGTGGTGACAAATTCGATATGAATAAAAAAATAAAAATACTTTTTTTCAAGTGGATATAATTTTATATTTTTGTTTTTATTTATTTAATATACTTAACTTTAACATCTGTTACTTTGAATACATAAGTAACAAAACTACACAAATCAAATTTAAAAATATAAATTTAATATTCTGAAAGATATTTACATAACCTCTTATGACGTTAAAAAAGGCATAACTAGTTCGGTGCTGATTAAAGTATTTCTACTTTTAAAACAACAAAACACATATGCTATACCCTACACTAACATACGCGATCGTATTTTATCTCCTTTAGTAAATAAACAAATTTCTTGTTTCTACTTTTTTATAGGCACTACACCAGAGATCGTCACACTCATACATTCACAATTATATTTGTGTATGTTTTGTTTTTCTGTCCCATTATGAAATTATACACCAAAAAAATAACATCATTTTTATAGTAATTTAATTTGGAAAGTTTCCTCGTCAATTCAATACTTGTAAATGGAAATACACGTTACTAGTTTAGAATTTGAATAGGGATCGCAACGATTACCATAGTAATGATAAAAATTATATTTTAATGTTTATTTTTTGTATTCTTTTATTAAAAAAATAACGATATATTACTAATTTAGAATTTTAATTTCTTATTAAAAAATATCGAATAATACTAAATTTAATTCAGCATGAACGATTATTTCAAATTTGTATTTTGTAATAAAAAATAAAAATTAATTGTAGTAAATTATTATTTCTTAATTAAACAAAAAATATAGTTATTTAATTAAGAGATAAAAAAATCATATTAACATTAAATATTTTTCATGAGTGTATCTCAAGCAACAAGCAGTAACACAACATTCTTCCTTGAATGCTCGTGCGAGACCACAAAGTAGAACAGAGTCGTCATATCGAGGCTTCAAATTTGCCAAAATCAGTTTTTTAGAATATGGCGGGAGAAAGAGATAGAAATGTTGCATGAATATAAAATTTACGAATGTAAAAGTGATACGCTATGTTGGTTGGAATTTTGAAACGAAGCTGAAAACCAAAACAAAACAAACAAAAATCACATTCTACATAAAAAATTATTTAACAAGAAAATCTTTAATATTTACATTTATGTGGAATAAAACAATATTTCCACAAAAGAAATTTGTTTTCAACACGTAATAGCTCAAATGAAATTATTTTTTAACACATAAATAATAACTTTTAATTTAATAAATAGATAATTTTATATTAATTCTGTGGCCAAAAGGTAGAATTAAAATAAAAGAAACTCGACAAAATCGAGAATGAATAATCAAAACAAAAACAAGTTAGAGAATTTTGTGTGAGTGATAGGCAATAGTACACACTTTCTGTCTCTGTTTTCTTACACTACTGTATGTATACTGTGTGCGAGACTGACTTTCTTGTGTTTTTTTTAAATTATTTCAAGAGCATAACAAGAGATAAAAAACACGCAAGCTTCTTTTTCCTTTGTCTTCCCTCCCGCATCATGAAACACTTTTAAAAGTGTTTCATGATGCTATTAGTGACGTTTTTTGTTTTTTGTATTGACAAGTAGTTTAGTTAGAAACAGTAGTAATATAATGAATAACAGTGTTGTTGTTCTTTGTATATGCAGCCAGTTTGTATATACACACATAAAAAAATATATAAATATGGAATTGTTGTTGTTGTTTATTTTTTAAAAGCAAAGCCTGCTATGATTGTGTGTTTTTTATATATTCAAATTTTCGTAGTTTGAAAAAATTTAGATTTATATATGTGAAAATATGAAAGCATACGTTAAGGCGAAAATTTTATTATTTGTCGGTAATATGGTAATATGATGTCGATAAGATAGTAAGATGGTAATATAGTAATATGGTGAAGGGTATCAAAGATTCGGCACAGCCGAATCTTTTTTCAATTTCATTTTTATTGATATAGTGTAGTGCTGACACATTCTACTACTTTAGAATACTCGATATTACTCAATACTTTGTCATTTCTACTCAGTACTACTCGATATATATATATATATATATATATATATATATATATATATATATATATATATATATATATATATATATATATATATATATATTTTTTTTTTTTTTTTAATCTTTTACTTTGAAGTATAATTTTTAATAAATGTTATTTTACTTAAAATTAAAACAAATGTATTTAACTCATAACCATAAAATTTTATATAAAACACAAAATAAATAAAAACATTTACTTTAAATTCAACTTAATAAAAATCAATAAAATTATTTTCATACATTTTAACATTTACTTGTATATTTATACAGAGTGGTATTTTAGCCGTTATATTTTTAATATGATGTTAATGAAAAAATTAAAATCTGAAAGTATTGAGTAACTACTTTACAACAGAGTTTAAAATTTGATTTAACATATTTTTCATTTTACTATCGACTACACATTAAATATGAAAAGTTTTCATTTTAAAAATATTCTAAATTAAAATAAAATGTTAATATAGAAATATGTATGCAAATTATAATTTTTTTGAGCTTTTCATTTTAGTTTTTCTAAAAATATTTTTCATTTCTAATTTTTTACAAATTGCTTTTGGAATATATGATATTAATTTTAAAATATTACAATTTTCAAAGCAAAGAAATTAAACTCTAACATTTTTTTAATATTCAAATTATATTTGTTAACATTTTTAAAAAATATTACTACCACAGAAATTTCAAAAATGAAAAATTTTAAATATTATAAAAATGAATATTTAAGTTACCAGAAATTTTGGAAATGAAAATTTAAAAAATGAAAAATTAAATTTTTTTAAGCAATGAATATTTTACTTTGAAAATTTTTAACTATAATAAATTCAAAAGTAAAAATTAAAAATTTTAAAACTGGTTGGTAAACATTTTTAAAATATTAATTGAAAGATATAAAGCAACTGTATATTATAACTATTAAAGTGGAACAATAAGTATAAACATATAAAGTATGGACGCTTATGAAGGCGAATAAACCTACTTTCAAAATGGGTTTTTTTTTGCTTTAGTAACACATTTGCACCTAAAAAAAAAATATTTTAAAGATCGGTCAATTACACATAAAAAATGGCTTTACTAGTTTTTTAATTGTATTTAATTTCTCGAGACTTTTAATGAATAAGAATAAGTGGAAGGACTTATATCCATTATTTTAATAATAAAATAAGATGATCTTTTAATAAGATTTTGTTAATTATTTTAACAAATCCATTGGAAATAACAAAAAGGCAAGATATATTATATATATTTACATAAGAAATATATAAGATTAAACGATGCCTTACACCATACAGTGAGATCAAACTCAAATTTTTTGGGATTTAATTTGTATCTCGAAAACAACTGGCCGGATTAAATTGAAATGTATGGAAGAGTTGTAGAGGACGACCTAAGCGTTCAGGAAAATTATCACACCGTGATAACACAAGATAAACTACAAAGATGTCAAATTTTATTGTTTCGAGTATGTAAAAGTTTCAAGAAGACCTTCCTATTATATACCCCATTGAAACGAAATTGCCATTTTTTCAAAATTAAAATTAATCACCAAAAAATGTACTCAGGTGTAAAATTTCATTTAAAAATATTCACTAACAAAATTTTTATTCCAAAATTAAAAATGCATATTATGTACAAAATCAAAAATCAGTCAGCATTACTAGATTTAAGATAAAGATGATAAACTGAAAGATTTTTGATGGTTTCCTTGTTAAAACGAAATTTCAGTAACAAAAAAAATTTTTTTTTCGGACATTTATTTCAAAATAACTCCAAAACTACTGAGCACATAAAAAAAGAAGTTTTGATGGTTTGAAGCTATTTTTTCTGCATCTTTTGGTGTATCACTTATGTCAATATTACACACTGTTCTTGAGTTAACTATTCGTCTTTTGGAAGAGGATTTTTTTGTCGACCAGTGTAAACATAATAATACAAATATTTATAAGGGCAAAAACGCTAAAATTATTTAGGAAGAAGAAGCTTATATGGAGGCTATGTCAATTGTGGATCGACGATATTTTACCGTTATCAGTATTTCGAGCTATTTCCATAGAAATACTTTATTTCATATCTTCCTCGACATAAATGAGATAAACATTGCAACATGGTCAATCAATTAAATGAAAATTACTTAAGATATCATATTTTTGCACAAATTCTGTAACAAATAGGTTCGAAATGATTTTGCATTTCAATTTACATCATAAAATATCGAGACATTTCAATAATTAATAACTGTAGCAAAATAGAATTAAAAATTAATAAAATTTAATATCTACCTTTTAGAACTAGCTGATTAACTTGATGTTATTCTTAAATGTACTCTCAGAAATATATTTATATTTTAAATTTAACATACATATATAAATAATAATTACGCCTAAATACTTTTTGTTTAAATTGTAAAATTAATTTTTGTATATTTTTCAACTTAATATTTCAAAAATGTTTACCAACCAGTTTTAAATTTCTAAAAATTTTAATATTTACTTTTGAATTTCTTGTAGTTAAAAATTTTCGTAGTAAAATATTCATTGCATAAAAAATTTTAATTTTTAATTTTTTAAATTTTCATTTCTAAAATTTCCGATAATTCAAATATTCATTTTTATAATATTTAAAATTTTCCATTTTTCATATTTCTTTGGTAGTAATATTTTTAAAAATGTTAACAAATATAATTTGAATATTCAGAAAATTATTATACTCGTAAGAACAGCTGTTTTACAATTTTTTCATTGGCAAACCTCGCGGTACTGTCAAATTGTTTTTATATTCACATGTAAATTTTTTTTGAGTTTTTTTTTCTCTTGCTCTCTTTCGTTCTCTCATTTTTCCGTTCAAAGCATTTTGACATTGTGGGCAGTAGTTTTACACTAACAAAATACAAGCAATTTTTGTTTTTGTAGATGTGCGAGTACTTTATTATTTTACTATGTATGTGAAATTAGAAACATGAAATTAATGTTACGCGGGTCTGAATGGATGATAACATCCATAAAGATATAAAAAATTTTCTATGAACAGGATTAACTTGGGAAGATGATCTTGGTGGCCTGGCCTCGATATTAAGCAGCACCCAATTACTTTTTTATATGACTGATGACAATGTCGCTCTGCACAACAAAAGCAGAATTTCTATGCCCTTTGTTCAAAGAAGTTTTCAAGATTTTTAGGAACTTGCCGCCATTGTGTTGTACGAAAAATCATGGACCCATCATCGAGACTATCTTTAGGACATAATTTTAGGGATCAAGTTTTCATTTTCTTTTTTCTAGATTGAAATGTAAAAGTCAAAATTGAATAAAAAAACTAGTTTTTGTTCAAAACCAGCAAAAAAAAAAAAAAAAAAACGAATAGTAAACTATTTAACTTCAAAAAATTTAAGTAAATATGAAATATGAACGCAAACACGGACAAAAATGATAATAAGTAGCATCTTATTATGAAATATGTGGTACATTTGTTTTACGGTTTATGATTTTTGTCCGCCTATGAGAGATGTTTTCTCTAAAAACAGGTGTCCGCGTCCGCCTAAGATAGCGTCCGCCTAGCGGAGATTAATTTATTCTAAAAATGCCACCTAAATCATGGGACCGCCTACCGGAGATGTCCGCCTATGGGAGCTGTCCGTTAACGGAGCTTTTACTGTATTTCATAATATTCTTAAAAATTGTGCATCTTTCAAAAATTTGAAATCCTTTCGAAAGGAAATTTAACATCCAGGAAAAAAAAAAACTGATTCATAGTCTTGTCATGGTTTCTAGCTCTAATCGTATCCTTATAATGATTTGTTTATATGTGAGAAAGATTTTTGACTGATGTATACATAGCGTAATTAGAAAGTGAACGCACATCTACAAAAAACAACAATTGCTTGTATTTTGTTAGCGTAAAACTACTGCACCAAATGTCAAAATGCTTTGAATGGAAAATGAGAGAATGAAAGAGAGGAAGAATAAAAAAACTCTAAAAAAAATTTTGCATATGAATATAAAACAATTTGACACTTCCGCGAGGTATGTCAATGAAAAAATTGTAAAACAGCTATTCTTACGAGTATACTTTAAGTCCAAATTACATTTACGCGTAGTCAGCAAGAGTATCAGCAAAAATTATCAACTGTTCACTGTCAGTACAATATGTTGCTGCCGTTATAATTACATTTCAGCGTAGGCAGCCACAATTTACAACCACCATCTTGCTTTATTTTACTTGTGTATTTTAAGCCCCAACCACTCAACTAAAAATCATCGTATCGCAATCAGCTGTTTCAACCAGCTTTATGCAAATGTGTGTATGTAGCTATTGACACAAAAGTTCTAGGTAGCGTATCGCAGAAATCTACAGAAAATAGATTTTTACGTAGCTGCGTAAGTTTTTAAAAACCCTGTAGTTTATTTTGTTCACAAAATAACCGAAAACAGAGTTGTTCACACAATGAATGTTCAAAAACATATGATACGTTTACTTTTGTTGACTAGTTGTACAAAATGTTTCACGCTACCTTTCTTCATTCTGCGTTGCGTTGCAAAGTTGACTGGTTGGGCCTTTGGCCTCTCATTTATTTGCTCACTCTCTTTGTCTCGCTCTCAATCTGAATGCAGCACAGTGAATTTAGAAACAGGGCTAAATGAAACAGCACTGCAAACTGCTGCTGACCAAATGTAATCAACACCATAACAAACAGTGCATTCTAAATGATCAGCTGATTATGTATGTCAGCACACACTGCTGCTGACTACGCGCTATTGTAATATGGGCTTTATAATTATACTATGGATGTATACTTGAAAATAAACTATTAAAAGGTAACATTTTCCAAATGATATTTTATTTAGTTTTTTTCCTGCAACATTTAAATAAAAAAATATATCAGGGGTTTTTAGCTTTTATTTGACACCCATATTGATATAATATTTATAAATATATTACATTTTTTTTTATGTATATCCTTCGAAATGTTTCCCAAGAGAAAAACTGAGCAGCTTTACTACCTGTGCAAAGAGTGTCAGAGAAAGAGATTTTTGGCCATAAGTAATTTTTAAGAATTTGAAAATAACGAATATGACAAATTATTAGGAACATTTAAAACCATGTTTCCCGAAATTTTCGAACCAAAGTTAAAAAAGTTGTTAGAAATTAATTTTATTGAAGTAGTAATTAAGACCATACACAATATTTTTAATTTAAAACCCCATAAAGTATATTTTTTCTGGGTCCTGGTTAGATTCTGAGTCGATCTAGCTATGACCGTCTGTTGGAAACATGATAGGCTCGAACGGCACAACGTGCCGCAAAATACTAAAAACGCAGGATGTCCGTTGTAGCTTAATTTCATACTTTCCTTCTATATCTCACTTAAATAAAAGCATGTACTATAACAACATTTTCATGGGTCGATATAAACTTGGAAACAAAAAATGGGTGTGATCCGCCCACTTTACCGCCCACCTCCCATATAAGGTGAAAGGTCAATGAAATTTTGTACAAATACTTCATGGACAAATGTAAACACGGAAACAATAATAGGCGTGGTTCGCCCACTTTACCGCCCACCTCCTATACAACATTCGCGCTTGTTTACATTTGTAATGTTATTGTTTTTTGTTGTTTTTCTTTGTATCTCTGTTTTTGTTTAGAAAATTTTTTACTGATTTTCGGTTATTTTTCAACCGATTTTCAAAACAAAGGTCTTCTTGGAAAGGTATTCAAATTACCTTTCTAATTGCTGAACATAGTACAAATTACTGCTGATAGATGGCGCAAAATTAATTTTTTTATTAAAATTGCATCAAAACTAGTGTTTATAAAAAACCGACTTTTGGAAAAACCGGTTTGACGGTTAACCGAAAATTAGGTAAAATTAAAAAACCGGTTTTTCGGTTAAAAAGTGCACAGTGTTTTCAGTCTATAGAATAGTTTTAATATAATTTATAAAAACAACTTCTTTTAGATTCTTTTAGCACATTTTCTAAAGCTTTATAATGATCTAAAATTATTCTAGAAAGTATTTTTTTCAGTTTTTTTGTTTATTTTTTTATTTTTCATTTTTCTAGGTTAAAAATAAAATTACTTTATATTATGATTTATATTCACCGCTTTTAAAGTTTTTCTCTCAAGAAAAAGTTTATAAAATTTTTATAAACAAATTTAATAAAAATATCTGCATAAAATTGGAAAAATAAATAAAATTTTTTCTGCTAAAAAGATATTTGTTTTGATTTTTAGAAGATTATTAATAATTTTAAAGTAAATTTTCAGCACTTATTTAGTTCTACTTTTGAAGTCTTTATTCCTATTATCCCATATAAAATCTTATTTTTTTTTCTTAAGCCATACATTAATAGGCGTAATGTTACATACTTTCTTCTTTTGTAAAATTTCATTCACATGAAATTAAAGTTTTTGTAAACAGAATACTTAATTATCTATCTGATTTATTATACATACAGTTTTAAAATATATTTAACTTCCCATAAGTAAATAGCTCTATCACCTGACTACTTGTTAATTCAAACAGCCACATTTTTAGTAGTTTCAACATACAGTGAACTCGCGGTAATGTGAACATCCAATATAATGAACTATCCACTAATGTGAACACTCAGTTTTTTATATGGGCGCTCTAAATAGTGAACAAAGTTTAATGGCTCTAAATAGTTAAATTTTTTTTTTTTTTTTTAATTTTTGGGGATTTTTTAATTTGTAGAAGCATTTATTTTTAATGTTGGGAATCCCCGAATTAATAAATACCATAGTATGCCATTATTTTAAAGGTATTTAATGCTAGTCGCTTTATGTAACTTGTTGCGGTAGGTTCGTGAATTTATTTTTAAAATTAGTAATGTCTAAAAACAGTCGAAAGTTTTTATCCTTAAATGAAAAATGCGAAATTTTGGAATATTTAAAAAAAGGATCGAGTGTTACAGTGTTAAGTAAAAAGTATAAAGTTGCAAAATCAACAATATGTTCAATAAAAAATAAAAAGGACAATATTTTAAAATGTGTGAACAATACGTTTTATGGACCCGGAAAACGCAAAACTTTACGATCTTCGGAGCTTCCAAAAATGGAAAAATCGCTCTATAAGTGGTTTATTTGCATGCGGAATAAAAACCTCCCCGTAAGTGGGTTGATGTTGAATGAGAAAGCCAAACAAATTCACAAAAACATAAGTGAAAACGGAAATGATTTCAATGCTAGCGATGGGTGGCTACAAAAATTTAAAAAGAGAAACGGAATTCGATTCCTTCAGATAAGCGGTGAAAAACTTTCTGCGCAATTTCAGTTCGTAAATCCTTTTAAAATTAAATTGAAAGCAAAGATAGAAGATTTGGGTTTATCCAATGATCAGTTGTATAATGCCGATGAGTCTGGTCTATATTCGAAACTTCTCCCACAAAAGACATATGTAACGTCATTGGAGAAAAGCGCTCCAGGTGCAAAAATGGAAAAGCAAAGGATAACATTTTTATGCTGTGCAAATGCGTCAGGATCTCATAAAATAAAACTTTTAGTAATAGGAAAATCGAAAAATCCTCGCAGTTTTAAACATTTTATCTGTCCCGTAAACTACAGAAATTCAAAGTCTGCTTGGATGACTTCTTCCATTTTTAAAGAATGGTTTCACAACTGTTTTGTGCCAGAGGTAAGTAAACATGTAAAAATAGTTCAATTGGGATTCTTACTGTTTTATTTTTCATTAAGGTGACAGATTTTTTAACGAAGAAAGGATTACCAGTAAAAGCTTTACTCCTAATAGATAATGCCCCATCCCATTCACCAGAATCCGACCTTAAATCCGAGGATGGTTCCATAGAAGCTATGTTCATGCCTCCAAATGTAACGGCTCTGATCCAGCCAATGGATCAAAATGCAATTAGAATCACCAAACTTCATTATAGGAACAGTCTTCTGGCAACAATTATTGCAAAAGAGGGGGATTTGCTTGAATCGATGAAAAAAATCACACTTAAAGAAGGAGTTTCTATTCTAGAGGCATCCTGGAACCGAGTTGGTAAAGAAACTTTATCTAACTGTTGGAAAAATATTTTGAATATGGTAAATGATGAAGACGATCCTGAATTTAATGTTCCTTTGAGCGTTTTAAAAGAAAAGTGACAATCAGAGGTTAGATTTTTAGAAAATACTGCTGCAGATCTTCTACAGACATTGTGCCCTCAGGAAGTATTTACTGCTGTAAACATTAGAGATTGGATCAATAATCCTTGTGAGTACGTCACGCCATTTGATGAAAATGATTTAATTGAAGAGTCCGACGATGATGACGACTGTTTTATTAAAGCGCCTGAAAACAACATTAAAGCCAAAGAAGCTGTCGAAATTTTTAACAAAGCTGTCCAATGGGCTGAATTTCAAATGGTCGATCAAACTGACATTAAAGTATTGAAAAAAAATCAGGGAATTGGCGGTAAATAAGCTGGTCGAACAAAAGAAAAAACAGAAAATAATAACCGATTATTTCCATATTTAATTATATATGTATGTACCTATCTTTTTTCATTGTAAATTTTATTTATTTTTTTGTCGTAATATTTTGTTTGTTTTTTATGTACATACTACGTATGTATTCTTTATAAAATGGATTTTTAAAAACTTTTTATGTTCCAAATAAATTACAAAAAGTTTTTTTAGTAATCCTTGCATTTTCATTCCTTGCAGAAATGATTTTTAGAAAGAATAACTTAGTAATAGTATATATAAAAAAAATCACAATCGAAAATGTGAACAAATTCGAAAATATGAACTACCCCGACATTAATTATTTCACATTATTGAGAGTTCACTGTATTTTCCTTTATTTTAAATTCAGAAAAAAGCAACTAAAGGACGAAATTTAGTGATATTTTTAGCAAATTTTTGAAACCGGTTAACCGACACAAAAAAACCGTGTAAACCGGTTAACCGAAATTGAATATTTCAAATTAACCGGTTCGCAAATAACCAAAACTTGAAGAAAAAACCGGTTTTTAGGTTAACCGGTTTATAAACACTAATCAAAACACCCTGTATTTGCAAATATTATGAGTTCATATGTTCAGCAAAAATACTCGCCAAAGGATTTTGTACAAAGTTGCCAAACATCATTTGGTCGAATTGTGTAAATTTAAAGGTCAAAATTATGATTTTCTTCAATAACCTTAAAATAGCGGTAATTTTGTAAATAACGGAATTATAAAAAATTCGCAGAACAAAAGTTGCTGTTGAAGCCCTAAAGAACCATTTTCAACAATAAAAAAGTTCTTTTTCGCAAAAAGACGTTTTTGGCATATTGCTAATTATATCAACTCGCTCCCAAACAAATAGTCCAAGAATAGGGTTTTAAGGCTTAAAAATTCCTTATTTATATCACTTTTTCAATAAAATTCAGTACAAATAAGTTTTATGCTATATTAAATCGGAGTACAAAATATCAGGAAGATCCGTTCACAATTAGGGATAGCTCCCATGTAAATCCTACTTTCGGAAATCTATTTTACTCCTACAATCAAGCATAAATTACAGTATCGTGGTAATATTTGACACAAGTAAATTTAAAATCAGTAAAAATCATATTTCATATTATGTCCATTTCGGACAATTTCGGAAATGATTTTAATGCACAAACGCAATGGTGTAGGTTTTTATATTGTCGGGATAGACCGACTATAACTTTATTACTTGATTTTTTTGAATTCAGTAACATCAAAAATAAACGGAAAACTTAATTTTAGAATAACTTAACTTAAAGAAACATGTTGAGTCCGCCATTTGGTTTTTTTCTGATTTCAGTTTCAAATTAAGTAACTCTAAAACTACCTATACACAAAATTTTAGTTGGATCAGACAATTTTTAAAAATTTTTGGCAGCCATTTTGGTTCCGCCATTTTGAATTTTTTTAGTTTTTAGCTCATTTTTGAAATCAGCAAGTTCAATAACCTTGAAATATGAATTTTTTGCCATATCCGACAACGATAAAGGGTTTTGGCCAAAAAGTTTTCTAAAAAATATAATTATAATAAATGTAGCTTCTAAAGGTCAAACAAGATCCTATAATTAATTATTAAAGAATTTGCACAATTTTTAAAAATTTTCGAGGATTCAAGGACAAAACTATCCAACTATTTCGTTGTTCATATTTTTTATGAAAATATTATACAATTCTTAAAAAAAACTGAAATAGAATCTTCCTTCGATCTTTCTATAAATCTCTGTTCTTTTTCAAAACAGCATTTTGGAAAATACATGTAATCACTGCGTTAATGGACGCATGTAAAAAACATTGGCAGGCTTTAAATAAATATTAAAAAAAAAAAATCCTACTAAAGCATGCAATACGTTTGAGCTTCGAGAAGATTTAAATTTGTATGCAACTAGAGAGGATTTAATACTGGAGGAAGTAAATAAAATTATAACTGATGGCTATAATGAACCATCGTATAGCCAGAACCAGTAGCAGTACTGGCAAAACCAGTTCCCAAGAAACAAGTAACATTATTGATAATTTATAGTTCCATTTTGTTTTATTTAATTTATATTTTATTAATAGAAAATATCGCGAGTCCGCCAGAAGATGTTAGATCTTCTAATGACGCCAACAAATAAAACTAATAACTTGTAAAATTAAATAAGAAAATACTTCGAAAAAGAAGTTCAGGAACAGAATCCCTTGATTGGTGGAAGGAAAATGAGCAAGTATGGAGTTTTTTCATATTAAATTTCGTAAATATAAATATTTTTATTTCAGACCTTCCCAAATGTTCCCAAATTAGCGAATGTTTGCTTAGGAATATCAGCATCATCCGCATCATCCGAACAGGCCTTCTTTAAATTAAATATTAAATTAATATTAGCTGTGTTTTGTTGCTAACGTTCATGGGTAATTTCTAGAGTATTCATTTTACTCGACTTTTTCATTGTTCGAATAATCAAATAACTCGAAAATGCAGTTTTTAAGTTACTCGAATAATCGAATAAATCTTTTAAGTTACTCGAGTTATTCGATTAATTTATACCTTTACTTTTAATCGATTTTTCAATGCTTAACAAAAAAGAAAACAAAAATATAGCTTAAAATAAGAAATAGTCTTTTCAAAATAATGATAATGCCGTTGTTTCTCTGTATTTAATATATTCATTAATAGTTAAATAAATAGGTCTAACAAATTTGGTCTATCAATTTGAACCAAATTTTATATTAAGGGTCATCTGAAGTGCTTTTTGTAACTTTTGTGACGCTATAAAATGACTAGTTTTTATACAGAATTATTCCCATTTAAAGGTAATTATCAATACCTTTGATAAAAATTAAAACTAATGATGAGTTTTTATCCATTTTGGAATAATTTACGATTTTGTCTCATAACCTCGCTTTTTAATTTGGACACATACTAACCTATGTACAACAGAGGTTTTCATTTATATACAAAATGTTTGTACAATATTTTTAAGTATCGAAGATCTACTAAACCCAGATTTATTTTTGGTATAAGGTTTTATAATGTTTTATAATTCATTGTTCAATTATATTCAGTATTTAAAAAGCATTAAGATGATCATTTAAAATTATACAAATGTATAAAATTTTTAAGATAATTTACTCTTATTTGTTTTATAGTGATCTCGTGACAATGTTTCAGTTCCATTTTGTGGAAAAATGTTTAACAATATCAGTGTAAAAATATAAGAAATTATATAAACTTGTATAATAAATTAGTCAAATATACATTTAGTTAGAACTACTTACTTTAATGGACAAATTTATTGTAAATGTAAAATAAATTCTTTATACCAAATGTACGCGTAGGAATTGTAATTGGCTCTATTTTGAATTAAACCACAATTTCTACCAAAATGTAAAATATTTTATTTCTCGTTTCTTCCTATTTTTGTTATAATTTAGTAAAAACGACTCAGTATAATATTTTACACAAATATTATTTGGATTTTTGTCCATTAGGCTGTGAAAGATATGCGAAAATATGTTTATTAGTTTCTGAGTTATTGCATTTTGAAAATGAGAAAAAGCACTTTGGATCCTTTTTTTAGATAAAGTGGTTCAGCTGTTCTTAACATAAAGAACGAGTTTACATGCTAATCAAGCTTAAATTCCTTCAATTTATTTCTTATTATTTAATATATTTATATTAAAATTATTTGAATTTTACTTTATAATTTTTTAAAGTGACATTTAAATTTTTATTTAATTTTTGTAATTAAAAAACGACCTTTAACTACGTATTGTAATTTAGGCATATATTCGTTTTTTTTTTTTTTTATTAAATAAATTTTTTTAAATAAATTTTTAGATTCGAAACATTCTATACAAATTTTGAAACATTGTTTCTAAGCTAAACTTTTTAAGAAACTGAAATTAAAACATCCTAAAAACTAATTAAGAAAGGAAATATTAAAAATATTTTTTTACTCGAATTATTCGATTAATCGGCATAATTTGCTCGAATAAATTGTTACTCGAAATTTTTGATTTTAATTTAATCGAACAATTATTTGATTTTCATTTGTCGATTAATCTTACAAACAATATTCGAGTGAATACCCTAGTAATTTCATAAAAATTTTAAATTTATATAAGTTAGCAGTTAACTTATATAATTATACATGTTAACTTTAACGTCGATAAAAGTGCTACCAATGTATGAACAAAAATACAATTATGAATATAGGAATGACAAGAAATAAAAAAAATATAAAAATTAAATTAAATTCAAATAAAAAAAATTTTTTAATTTTAAATTAAAAAAAAATCGCGTAAATTTCGTAATGCAATTTACAAATAATGTGCTCCCAAATCGGGTTAGTGTCGTTTTTTTGCTAACAGTCAACGTTAACACTCAGTGGGAGCAACAAAACACAGCTATTATTGAATTTTGGATTAGTCACACAAAAAATTCGTTCGAGAAAATGTATGGGAAACAAGAACAAAAGAAATTTTTTTTTATTGTTTTCGATTATAAATTGTCGAAACGAATTTTTCGATCGACATCGTGGGACAGGCCGATAGTTCTAAAAACTTTAAGCAACGAATTATCTTTTATTTTTGTTGATTTTAAAAAACGTTTTTAAATACATTAAAAGAAGAACAATTCAATTTGATTTTTTTGTTAACGCAATTTTTGAATTCAAATGTTTATCGGTTAAGTCTAAAATTCTTCAACTTCAGCCGACTTTCAGCCGTCGTCGATTATATTTTTGATTAGCCGCCGCCGATTGCAATTAATCATTGCCTTCGTCCTCTGTTACAGATTTTGTTGTTAAATTTTTCTAAAATTTAGATTTTTTAAATCAATTAACAACCGAATTATTAACCCAAATATCGGCGAAAACTTGTTTTTAGACTTTTTAAAGCCTCCAATATAAGCAACGGTTTTTCTTCTTTTACAGATCTGTGACACATATTTTTCCGAATTTCAAAATATCTAAATATATTTATATAATTTAAATTATTGTTGTTTTCATTTGGTGTTGTTATTTCATAAACTTTAAAATATTTTAATTTTTATATAATACGAGCTGTTAACCCGCTACTTCGTTAGCGGATTTTTTTTTTTAAAACCATACTATAAAATAAATTTAAAATAAAATTTTCGAAAAGTACAAAAGGCATGTATGATAGGGTGCCAGTAAAGTACCAATTTTTTACATCTTTAACATTCGAAAGTTAAAAAACTACTTATTATTTTTTAGTATAGCGGAATGTGACTAATAGAGCTTGAGTATTCTAATTCATAAATAACAATATCTCTTTAATATTAGAATAACGAAAAATAAATATTAGAATAACGAAAAAGTATTTTAGAATAAGGAATTAAAAACCACAAAATCACTTTTAAGGATTCTGATTCACTTAGGACCTTACATCTTCAATTTTATGTTTCTAGGATGTATATTAAAGAACATTCAAAAAGTATTGTTAGAAGATCGAAAAAGTACCACAAAATCCCTTCTTATGGATACTCACTAACTTAGGGCCACATAACTTTAACTTCATGTTTCTAGGTTAAATATTACAGAAAATTAAAAAAAAAACACATGTCCTTAATTTCATGTCTCTAGGTTCATAATTATAGAAAATTCAAAAAGTACCATTAGAAGAACAAAAAAAAAAAAAAAAAAAAAGTACCACAAATCAAACATGGTGGATTCTCATTAATTTAGGACCATAAATCTTTAATTTCATGTTTATAGGTTAAATATTATCGAGAATTCAAAAAGTACCATTGGAATAACAAAAAAGTACCACAAAGTCCCCTCTTATAGATTCTCATTCACTTAACATCACATGTCCTTAATATCATATTTCTGGATTCATAATTATAGAAAATTCAAAAAGTACCATTAGAAGAACAAAAAAAAGTACCACAAATCAAACATGGTGGATCTTCATTCATTTCGGACCATAAATCTTTAATTTCATGTTTATAGGTTAAATATTATCGAGAATTCAAAAAGTACCATTAGAATAACAAAAAAGTACCACAAAGTCCAATCTTTTGGATTCTAATTCATTTAGGACCACATGTCCTTAATTTCATGTTTCTGAGTTCATAACTATAGAAAATTCAAAAAGTACCATTAAAAGAACAAAAAAGTACCACAAAGTCCCCTCTTATAGATTCTCATTCACTTAACATCACATGTCCTTAATATCATGTTTCTGGATTCATAATTATAGAAAATTCAAAAAGTACCATTAGAGGAACGAAAAAGTATCACAAAATCCCTTCTTATGAATTCTCACTCACTTAGGGCTACATCCCAACAAACCAAATGATATCGTAATGATATCATAACGATATCATTTCGGTGATAAAGAAGCCCGAGAATGATATCATTTATAATTCTAAAATGATATAGGTTGCTTTCTAAAAGGTACACTCGAAAATGATATCATAATTTTTGGAAATAACGATATTACTAATGATATCGTTAAATTTAAGCAGCGCGATAATTTAGCAATATGTTGCAGAATATATACATATATATGCTAAAATTGGATGAATATATTATATTCTAAATATTTTCTCAAAAATTAATTAAATATCAATAATATACTAAAGTCCATGCTGCAAATTATTTTACATGTAATAGAAAATTTTGTAATCCAAAAACAATTACCCTATAAATCCGAGCTGATATTGGTTCCTTTATCCTATCCTCTTTTATTTTTTGCGATTCCACTACATTTTTCTGTAAAAATATAATTTTCATATAATGCATAACATAAAATATTCTTCTAATACAAAAATTTTCAATTTCATTTTATTTTCCTGAAAATGTTTGAAGTTTTTTTCTAAGAAAAAATAATTTCGATATTTTATTACATAATTTTAAAATTATGATATCATGAATGATACTGTATCGTTTCTTGGTTTGTTGGGATATGTTTCTAGTTTAAATATTATAAAAAATTCAAAAAGTACCATTAGAAGAACGAAAAAGTACCACAAAAACCTCACTTATGGATTCTTATTCATTTAAGACTACATATATTTAATTTCATGTTTCTGGGTTTAATATTATAGAAAATTCAATAAGTCCCATTAGAAGAACGGAAAAGTACCACAATGTTCTCTGTTATGGATTATCATTCACTTAGCACTTCATGTCCTTAATTTCATATTTCTAGGTTAAATATTATAGAAAATTCAAAAAGTACCATTAGAAGAACGAAAAAGTACCACAAAGTCCCTCCTTGTGAATTCTTTCCAACATCGGACCATGCGTATTTAAATTCATGTTTCTAGGTTAAATATTACAGAAAATACAAAAAAGTACCAATAGAAGTAGAAAAAAGTACCACAAAGTCCATCCTCTTTAATTCTTACCCAGAGGACCATGTATCTTTAAGTACCACAAATTCCACTCCTGTGAATTCTTATCTACATTTTCTTAATTTCATGTTTCTATGTTTAATGTAATTGAAAATTTATTATTAAGTTTGAATAAAATTTAATTTCCCGCCTTTACCCCTTTTTTTGGTACTTTTTTTGACCCATCGAAGTATTAAAAATAGTATTCCAATAAATTTTTAAATTGTAGTGGTATCCCGTATTAAAATACTCATATGAATATTTCAATAAATATAAAAAAATGTTTTATGAAAAAAGTACCAAAAATAGGTACGATTTTTAACGTTTGAATTTCTAAAAAGTACCAAATTTGTATTTCACATTTTTGGATAAGTTATGAATACGACATAAATTTTATCTGTATGTTGATTGGTTTCAAAGATACATATGGTGCCAAAATACAGTTTTTACCCGTTTTCTCCCTAAAACGGCCGATTTTCAAAAAAGTACCAGACACCTGTCCAATTATTTTTTAAACGAATAACGATAACTATTAAACTTTTTTTTTATTATTATTAGTTTGCGAGTTATAAGGCTACCGATTTTACCCGTTTTTACCCTTTTTTACCCCCTAAACATTCGAATTTCTAAAAATCCCGTCTTAGTGGATCTATATGTAGGGAGACCTACCTACGTTCCAAATTTCGTTTCTCTAGCTTCAGCCGTTTGGGCTGTGGGATGATGAATCAGTCAGTCAGTCACGTTACTCTTTTATATATATAGATATACCAACTTGAGTGATGGCATTTTGGCTCAGACGAATATATGCTTTAAATCTCGTTTTCATTAGAAACGCTTTAAAATTCCAAAAAAAAAAATTAGGAAGTAGTGCATAAAGTAAATAATAAATTCATAAAATTATTTTTTAACAATTTCACTTTTTTATTCAAGTTTTATTTTTAATTATTATTTTTTTTTTTTTCTTTTTATGATTTTCAAATAGTTAATATTTTGTTTGTAATTTCTATTACGTACTTACAAGATATATATATATATAAACATGACATCACTTTTCATAATAATATTTATTTTATTTTTATTAATATTAAATTATAATTGTTTCTTGTTTTATTATTTTCGATATTTTCTAATTGTATAAAGCGGATATATTTTTTAGATTTGTTTTTTTGTTTTTTTTTTTTTTTGGTTTTATTTTTTTCTCTTATTTTAATATATATTTTTTGGTTTGCTGTTATTTTAGTTAATAAATAACATTTGTTTATTTATACCATTAACTATGCTTAGTATAATTAATAAAATAAAAATAATTAAGTACAGAAAAATAAAATTATAAAGAACTACAATATACAAATATACATTATTTACAATTAATACTAAAGAAACGAAAACAAAGTGATAGAGAGAGAGGGAAATAGAGAGTAATAAAACAAAAAAAAAACAGAAGGAGCTTTTTATAAAATAAATAAAATTTTAACAGTCGATAGAGACCGACTTATTTTATGACGAACATATTTTAGCTTTAAAAAATTAGAATTTTATACAGAAATTATAAAGCTTTGAACAAATATTGGAATGTTTTGAATATACATAACTATATTTAAAACTTAGATCACATTTTTGTTGATTGATATTTTGAATAGCTGTTTTATTTATTTTTTAATATGTTCATCATTTTAATACAATTTTTTTAAACATTTGAGCAATTATTATTTTTTTTTTTTTTATAAATATTTTTGTTTTTTTTTCTTTTTTTTTAGATAAGATTAATAACAATTTTATTTTCTTCAAGTTAATTAGAAAATAAAGAAACCCAAAAATAGTCATGTTTAATGACAGATTACTGTTGCAGTTGTTTTTAAAAAATAAATGGAATGATTGATAATGATCATAATCATCAATTACTACCATTTTTAAAATCTTCAAAATGTTATGATTTTTGCTCAGATTTTTGTAGTGCAGGTAAAGATAATGATGTGTTTGAGGATGCTGTTGTCGTGGAATCGATTTGGGGAAAACCATGGGTAGCCAGAAAAAAGTTGCGCGATTGCATTTGAAAATATCTAAAGAGTATATTTGAGTATCAGTAATGTACAGCCGGTGTTGATGAGTTCGGATTTGAGGTATTCCCCGCATCACCTAGCCAAGAATCAGGACTAGGGGGAAAATCGGGAAAGCCTTGTTCAGGACTAGAATCATTACTTAAATCTGAAACGGCACTACCGCCATGTAGGCGTTGGGATTTGGAACCATGCATATTCGATGTGGAATTATGATCTAAAAGTAATAAAGTAATTAAAATAAATAATTTTTAAAAAATAATTTTTAATTTATTAACTAACTCACCTATATTGGTATAGACTATATTGTCGGGATATGAACCAAATGAATGATTTTGTCCCACTGGCGGTGGTGAACGACTAGATGGATATTGTGAAGGACTTGAACTACCGTGCAGATATGATCCTCTTAGACTATGCGGCGAGGCAACTTCATCTAAACCCAAATTGACTGTACTATAGCTGTCATTACTAAGGTCTGTTGAAGAAAAATTAAATTTATAAATTTTCTTTTCTTTTTTTTTTATTAAGAGGGAATTTTTAACTCACCATGATGACTAAAACTATCATAATCGACTTTAAGATCATCTTTATCTAGGAATTTTTCAGTACGTGGTGAACAATTGCCTTTCATTGATCGGAAATATTGACTCCAGCGTGTTCGTCCTGCATCCTTTTTCAGGCGTTTCTCTTTCGCTCTCCTGCAATATAAAGATACATTTAAATTAGTTTATTTTGTGTATTTTGAAAGAGAATTTTTTAAATTTAATATATAACAGAGTGTCCCGTAGAAAAATATAATTCTATATTATAGCGGAATAAAAAAGACTAAAATTTCATTCAAAAATATCCACAAACTAAAATTTGACCCCAAAATTAAAAAAATAATAATAATATGTACAAAATCAAAAGTCAATCCTTTCTCGGAGTTCTTTGCAAAATGACTTCAACAAATTTTCGTAGTAAAGAACATTCGTGATTAAGCTAAGATGACCTGTTGTTCAAGAAGAAGATTAAGCAGAGTTTGTTGTGAGTAGTACTAATATTGGTGACCATTTATAGAAAACAAAGAACATTCGTGATTAAGCTAAGGTAGTAGTTTGTTTTCTGGGGAGAAAATTAAGCAGAGTTTGTTGTAAGTAGTGCTTAGATTGGTGACCATTTATAGAAAAGAAAGAATATTCTTATTTGTTATTATGATAAGTTAGTACTCATATTGGTGACCTGTTACTCGGGGAGAAAATTAAGCCGAGTTTGTTGGGAGTAGTGCTAAGATTGGTGACCATTTATAGAAAACAAAAAATATTCTTATTCGCGATTAAGCTAAGGTAGTACTTAGATTGGTTACCGTGTAAAACCTGTTGTTTGGCAGAAAATTAAGCAGAGGTTATTGTGAGTAGTGCTAAGATTGGTGACCATTTATAGAAAACAACGAATATTATTTGTGATTAAGTTAAGGTAGTACATAGATTGGTGACTTGTTGCTCGGGGAGAAATCTAAGCAGAGTTTATCGTGAGTAGTACTAAGATTGGTGACCATTTATAGAAAACAAAGAATATTATTCGTGATTAAGCTAAAGTAGTACTTAGATTGGTGACCTGTTACCTGGGGAGAAAATTAAGCATAGTTTGTTGTGAGTAGTGCTTAGAATGGTGACCATTTATAGGAAACAAATAATATTTTTCGTGATTAAGCTAAGGTAGTACTCAGATTGGTGACCTGTTACTCGGGGAGAAAATTAAGCAAAGTTTGTTGTGTGTAGTGTTAAGATTGGTGACCATTTATAGAAAACAAAGAATATTTTTCGTGATTAAGCTAAGGAAGTACTCAGATTGGTGACCTGTTACTCGGGGAGAAAATTAAGCAGAGTTTGTTGAGAGTAGTGCTAAGATTGGTGACCATTTATACAAAACTAAGAATATTCTTATTCGTGATTAAGCTAAGATAATGCTTAGATTGGTTACCATGTAAATCCTGTTTTTTGGGGAAAAATTATGCAGAGTTTATTGTGAGTAGTGCTAAGATTGGTGACCATTTATAGAAAACAAAGAATAATCTGATTCGTGATTAAGCTAAAGTAGTACTTAGATTGGTGACCTGTTACCTGGGGAGAAAATTAAGCATAGTTTGTTGTGAGTAGTGCTTAGAATGGTGACCATTTATAGAAAACAAAGAATATTTTTCGTGATTAAGCTAAGGTAGTACTCAGATTGGTGACCTGTTACTCGGGGAGAAAATTAAGCAGAGTTTGTTGTGTGTAGTGTTAAGATTGGTGACCATTTATAGAAAACAAAGAATATTCTTATTCGTGATTAATCTAAGGTAGTACACAGATTGGTGAAATGTTGCTCGGGGAGAAAATTAAGCAGATTTTCTTGTGTGTAGTGCTAGGATTGGTGACCATTTATAGAAAACAAAGAATATTCTTATTCATGATTAAGCTAAGGTAGTACTTAGATTGGTTACCAAGTAAATCATGTTTCTTTGGGAGAATATTAAGCAAGGTTTGTTGTGTGTAGTGCTAAGATTGGTGACCACTTATAGAAAACAAAGAATATTCTTATTCGTGATTAAGCTAAGGTAGTACTTAGATTGGTGTCCTGTTACTCGGGGAGAAAATTAGGCAGAGTTTATTGTGAGTAGTACTAAGCTTGGTTACCATTTATAGAAAACAAAGAATATTCTTATTCGTGATTAAGCTAATGTAGTACTTAAATTGGTGACCTGTTGTTCAGACTGAAGAAATACATTTTATACATCGTTGCTTATGACATTTTGTCTTCTTTTTAAATATATGTATATAAAAATGTTTATAATACGAAAATTTATTGAAGACTTTTTGGCAAAAAACCCCAAAGAATCAATCCTTTATTTTTGATTTTGTAGATATTATTTATTATTTCATTTCTTGAAGGGGACGCTGTGCACCGAGGACTGTGTGGTATGAACCAGTGATGTCAGATGGATGGAATTTTCCTTTTTTAAGGGAATTTTTAAGGCAAATTTTAGCCGAATGGTAAGAGGGAGGGAATTTTTGTCAAAATAAAGCGATTTTTTAATACGTATAAATTTATCTCAAAAACAAGAAAAATTTAAATAAATAAGCAAAAAATGCAAAAGCACTCATTTAAAAAAATCTTAATTTACAGAATAGATATTTTTAGTGTTCTCGTTCTTTGTTTAAAATATTTTTTATTGAATTTCAAACAAAAACTACATTTATGTAAATTTCTAAGCATTTTTTACTACAAATTTTGTTTGAATTTGTTTTATAAATTAAGGGAAAAAAGGAAATTTTTCAGCAAAATAGAGGGATTTTCTTAAATTTTATCTGGCATCTCTAATTATTTGGGTATTTTCGATATCAACTAATATTTCCATGAAGAATATATATTTTTTATAAAAAACAATTACAAACTTACCTATTTTGAAACCAGACTTGTACTACTCTCATATCTAGACCCGTATCCTGTGACAATTGTTCACGAACATGACGCGCAGGTTTTGGACTATTATTATAGGCGGTTTTCAATGTTTCCAATTGTTTAGCAGTGATTGTAGTGCGCGGTCGTTTATTCGGTTGGTCACCATCTAAGGAACCATCCAAATATAAACCTTAGATAAATAATATCAAATATATTTAGTTAATTTTAATTATTTTTTTTATATGTAATTAATTAAATTATTTACCTTTCGCTTTAGCCTCCTCATAATCACGCTTACAAACAAGTTTTCTATCTTCCATGAGGTAGAATTCATCGCCGGTATTTAGGGTACGCGAACAGATGGCGCATAGGAAACATTGCAGGTGATAGACATTATCTTGAGCCCGTCTTACTACTTGAGTTGGCGGTATACCCATATCACAAGCGGAACATTTAGTTCCGTAACGCCTGTTAGAAGACCCAAACATTGGGAATAGACAAAGGGTGGTTATTATTAATCAATTATGTTTGCAAATAGTGTTTTTCTCATTTAAATTTTTAAAAATAATGTTAAAGTTATACTTGTTATAATTGATATTAAACTCTATTAAAATCTACGGAAATTTACTTACTTAAAAAAATCTTCTTTACAAAATAATTGTCCATTACGGGCAAAACATTTATCATTTAACTGGGCATGACACTCGCTACACTGTAAACATTTCGCATGCCACGTTCGTTCTAGCACCTTTAAAATAAATCGATCCAATATCAGTTCATGACAGCCTCCACATTTTGGTATTGTTGCTATAAATAAATAATGAAAAACAAAAACATACATAAGTAAAATTGATGAGTACAAAAGAAGAAAAAGGAAAAGAGAAACTAAAAGAAATTGTTACAAGGATACAGACATATTTGTATGTTGGAAGTAAAGGACGAATGTTAAGTGATTTAGTATATAAACTACAAACAATTCTATAAATTATAAATGGACATATCCAAAAACATGTAGGATACATAGAAGAGTGTTTAACAGATTTCTTAAACTTTTTTATGGTATTTTGTATATACTTTAAGAGTATTAAAGTTTTATTTTTTTTATTTAGCTAAATTTAAGTTTTTATTTTCTTCCCCCCCCAAAAATACTTTTATGTTTATAAACTACTATCATTCATTCATTCATTAATTCAATCCTTTAACCCATTTTTTTTCATTTTTTTTTTGCTAAAGAGAGAAAAAAAAATTTTTTTTATTGACACATGCTTCCAACAAACTTGTAGGGATGTGTATGTAAGTTTGTATATTTTATGGATTTGTTACACAAAATGCTCTTAACAATGGCAGTCACACCTTTATTTCACATATGACACTCCTTCAAAGTGCCATTCTAAAATGCACAATAGTAACAATGTTTATAACTTATGTGAGCACTATGGCTTTTATACTCGTACTATTTATTTAAATATAGTAGTTTATGATTCCTTAAAATACATACTTATTATGTATGTATATACGTACTTATATGAATTTTTAAGTTATTGTATAACAAGGACATTTCAAATGTTGCTTATCCTTAAAAAGTTCTAAAGAGGTTTTAGTGAAATCGTTTGAGAAAAATTTTATTGTAGTCACTAATTAAAAAAAAAAAAAAATAATAAAACAAATCCGACCATATGATAACCTACATCATTTGTTCCGGAAGATCTATTATGGAACGACCATAATCAATTTCAATAGGCTTTGTCCGTGTACCAAAATAATAACTCGTGCCTGTCTATAAGATGAACGGAAAGAATCAATATCGAACAGTATTCAAGGATTTTTTTGGGTATTATAAACATCAGTATAAATGCATATCATCTCAAACGTATATGGTGTTATATGGTATAAATATTGTAAATTTGTTTAACACTTTTTTTCCTATGAAAGTTATGCCAAATTATGTTACCTTGTATTGCGGAATATTCCCCCTTCATAGTTTTAAATTCTAAGAACTTCATATTTATTGAATTATTTCTATAAAGAAACTTATAAAATGTATACATTAAGGTATATTTAGGCGGTTTGTTTAATCAGCATATATAATCCATGATGTAATGATACCAAAAACCGATTTAAAAAATTATTTTGAGGAAAAAACCTTCCGCACCGAAAGCATGTTCTAAAACCATTTGAATTTTTTATTAAATTTTTTAATAAATTTATTTGGACAATACTAAATATTATGCTCAGTACCAAATTGTTATTAATTATTTTCTTAATAACCACTAAGAAGTTAAATGGTCGTCATACTGGTTAGAGTTTTTTTTCAGCTTTTGTTTATTTAAAACATTTTATAAAAGTCACCATTAACCGTCAATTATCTATATATATATATAAAAGAGTAACGTTACTGACTGACTGATTCATCATCCCACAGCAAAAACGGCTGAAGCTAGAGAGACGAAATTTGGAACGTAGGTAGATCCACTAAGACGGGATTTTTGGAAATTCGAATGTTTAGGGGGTAAAAAAGGGTAAAAACGGGAAAAATGGGTAACCTTAAAAATCGCTAACTAATAATAATACAAGAAAAGTTGAATAGTTATCGTTATTCATTTAAAAAATAATTGGACAGGTGTCTGGTACTTTTTTGAAAATCGGCCGTTTTAGGGAGAAAACGGGTAAAAATTGTATTTTGGTAAAAGTCGTACCTATTTTTGGTACTTTTTTTCATAAAACATTTTTTTATATTTATTGAAATATTCATATGAGTATTTTAATATGGGATATGACCACTACAATTTAGAAATTTATTGGAATACAATTTTTGATACTTCGATGGGTGAAAAAAAGTACCAAAAAAGGGGTAAAGGCGAGAAATTATATTTTATTCAAACTTAATAATGAATTTTCAATTGCATTAAACATAGAAACATGAAATTAAAATAATGTAGATAAGAATTCACAAGAATGGAATTAATGGTACTAAAAGATACATAGTCCTGTGGGTAAGAATTCAAGAGAATGGACTTTGGTACTTTTTTTAAGCAAATTGTTAATGCAAAACTAAAATGAATCCAAAAATCCTCGAAAGTTTCAATCCAGTTTTTTTTACATTTTTTAGTTTTAAATGCCTGTATTTTTAAATTTAAAATTTAGGAATTCGTAGTTATTTTGTAAGATCTATAAAAACCCATCAAAACTTTTTGTAATTTTAAAACAAACTTTGGCAATGACACTAAAAATAGGTTTCAAACTATTTCGAAATTTTTTGATTTTCCTCATATATCGGGAAGATATTTTGAAATAAATTTATATTTAAAAAAATTGGACAAAATTCTACCAAACTTTAACACCAAATTGGGGAAATAAATCAGTAAACATTTAATACTTATGACCTATTATTAAAAAAAATTATAATAATTTCATCTATTTTTATTTTGTGTGACATTCCCAATAAAAAATTATGAAGTTCTTCAAAAAAAGTAACAACTTCAAAAGTGGAACAAATTGCATATTTTAAACTTCTTAATAATTACTCCTAAAAAAGTGAAAATAAATGAATTTTTAACTGGAAAAATCGTAATAATTTAAAAAATAAAAAATTTTAAAGCATTTTTATTATTTAATAAGGCAAAAACAGAATTTTTATTAAAAAATTGTATAAACATAGTTTTAGGAGAAGTCCTTCAAAAGCATTGAACAAGAAGTATAAAAGAATATCATCATACCAATGACAACCATGGGTTAAAAAAGAACTTCTGCAGCTCTTTTTCATCACTAAAAGCTCAACTACATAGAATACTTTCGCTTCAATTGCGACTGACAGCTAAGTTAAATACATGCATTTATAAAGAGCGGAACCAAATCAGTACGCCAAACTTCTGCGTGAAGTACTTCAAAGATGAAAAATGTTCATGATTTTGGTTTGGAAAGTAGTTGATCATTATTTCTAAAAAATGGAAAATATGTACTTAGGTTTTGAAGCAGTTGTTTTTTTTCAGGGCTTAAATTATTCTTATTTTTTTTTTTTTGGATATTTTTATTTATTTCTTCTGACCGAAAAATTTAACATTTTTAAAACATAAAATCATAACATTTGGAAAAAGCTAATCTTGGGGGGATTAAAATAAATCTACCAATCGGAACATATGACATATGTAGAAACAGATCAACTTTCCAGTCCTATTTTCTTTTAGGCATCAAAGCGTTTAGAGAGGGTAAATCGAATTAAAGTTCTAACTAATTTTTCTGCACACCGACGATTTGTTGATAATTAATTAATTATTATAAACATTTTTATTAAAAAGATATTTTATAGGTTTTTCCCAACTCTTTTGAAAACATTAAATTTCTTTGGCTTTTAGATGTATAAAAATATAAGGTTTATCTATTTAAAGATTTCATATATCTTATCATTTGGAAATTTAAATTTTTTGAAAATAATCAGCTAAATTGAATTAATAAACTTAAATTTTTTAACAGAATGCATTCAAGGAAAATTTTGTAATTTTATTCAATTCTAATTTTTCGCTTTCATTATCTATTGCCACTATAGAGTGGAATGGAGAAAAAAATAATTATTTAGTTGAATTTTCATTTTATAAACATTTAATGCTATGGGAAATGAAATTAAATTTAGCCCGAATAAATAGATCTTTGCTATAATCTCTTAGCTTAAAATGAATCATGATTATAATTAACAAAAAAAAAAAAAAAAAAAAAAATAAGAATAAGAATAAAATATTTTAAATTCATTTCAATTTTATTTATGAAAGAATTTCTATAAAATAACTCTTAACGCTAAATATATTTTTTAAAGGTGAACAGACGATTTTTTTTTCTGCAATAGGACTTATTACTCCTCGATTATCATGTTGAGTATTAATTGACATCGCTCACTAAGTATTATAGGCCAATTACCACCAAAATCTCAATTGAGAGTCAATATTAACCAGTGATGTCAGATGAAGGTAATTTGTCTTTTTGAGGGAATTTTTATATGACTGTTTACTTTAAAGTGTCAAACTAGGAACTTCACTCGCCACCGAGAACCATTCGCGTGAATAGTTTATAATAGACAGTAGTTTCTTTAATCCTAAATTTATTAATGGATAATTCTTTTTGCAAACACAACTGTTTACACAATAGAAGTCATATTTTTAATTTTAGAACAATAAAAAACTTCTGTTTTTCAATTCAAAATGAGCAAATAAATATTAAATAAAATTTTATTCCAAAAATTTCATCACCTAAAATATAAGAAGCTTTATAAAAAATAAATTTTTGCAATACACCTAAATGGAGAGGAAAGAATTTATGGTCACTGAATGAAAACCTGGTAGTGGATGAAAAATAATATCTTCAGGGTTCAGTACTCAAACAAAGTAGAAAAGATTTTGGAAGAAAATTCCTCACCTCTGAACGAAAAATGTCACAAAAACTTAATTTCTTTGAATCTTTATCAGAAAAATTTAAATGAAATCTAGCCTGAAGAAGTATGAAGTATAAAAAAATCCTAATAGAAACGCAAGCAATAATTTGGAGGTTACAAATAACGTGAAAGTACTTCAGACGAATTTTTTATTAAATAATTTATTATAAAGAATTAGTATTAAAAATTAACGGTTCTCAAATGGGGGTCCGCGGCACACAATAGGTCAGTACGAACATTGTAAGGGGGTCGCGAAGACCTTATGTTTGATTATAATATTTTTGATGGGTATTTATTACTTATATAACTTATTACTTATACAATAACTTAAAGTTAAAAGTAATTATTGCTGAGAATTAAACGATATTCATATGAAGTAATTTCACGATAATTTTCCACATACAGAAAAAAAGACTGATTGCAAAACGGTTAGAATTGTTAAAATTTAATGGTTAATAAAAGAAAAATTAATTCAAAATATTAAAAGAATTATATTTCAAACGATTTTACCTTTTCGGTGCAGCAATACTATAATTAAAAAGATATTGAAGTTCCAATAACTATCAAAATAGTTTACATAACCAATATTTGTCGAATTAAAATGAATTTTATAAGTTCGTTACAAATAATCAATATTTATTATAAGTTATTAACCGTTTGTTTGTGGTTGTAATAAAAAATTTATTTGAATTCGAATTATTTATTTCAAAATTACCATTTTAGGTTTGTTGACTAACATATAGTTGTACTAACTTCAAAAATTCGATTGTAGTAACAAACAAAAAAAATTGGAATGTTATTTTTGACGTTTAAAAAAATTAAATTATTGAAACTAAAAAAAAAAAAAAATGTAAAAACAAGAAAGTGAAAGTAATGTTTTTTTTAATATTATAAAATATTAAAAGGTAAGTATAAATTAATTTATTTTTTACAAGCTTTTTCTATTTTATATCATTATTTTAGGTGGGGTTTATGTAACAAACGATTTAATACAAAAGGAATAACTGCTATAGTTCTATAACAAGACGCTATTGATATCTTGGAATATTAAGGGAGCTTATTTTAGGACTAACACTAAAAACCGCTAAGAAATCATGTTTATAATTATTTTGATACAATAATATGTAAAAAATTATTTGATTAATAAACAGATTAATAAAAAAAAATTTAAATTTATCATTCTTATTTTTTCAATCGAATAATTCTATTCTAAGAACCATTTTTTCAATAGTGTTTGTAGTTACAAATACTAATAATTTCAGCACTTACCACCGAATTATTTATTATTTGTAATCGAATTTAGATTATATTACACACAACCGACAAAATTCGATTGGCGAAAACTCGGTTGTCATAACGAAACTCTATTCTTTGTGCAGTTATCAAGATTAATAATAATTTTTATCAGTAATTTTGATATTTAAGACATTGCCGAATCATAATAATCTTTCATCAAATATTATTCGCAATCTCAAGAACTTTAATAGTATTTTTAAAATCATTTTAAAATACGAATGTTTTATATAAAATGTATAATTATTTGTTTTTAGTAATGTCAAACATTTGGAAGAAATTTGGAAATAATTGGAGAATGAAAGCTTTCTCAAAATTTTCAAATGCATTTATTACAAAATTATTTTAAAGCTAATTGTTAAAAGTATTTCAAAATTCTTGTGGCGGAAACTAAAAATATTTAAAGCTGATATTTCTTAATAAAGCTTCAATAAATCTTAAATAAAATAAATTTTTTGTTTACCATTTTCTTAAATTTAGCCAGAAAAAAAATTGTATATATTTACATATATTTTGAGTGTCAATTTATTTTTAGTTTTAATATGCTATTTATACCAAAGTAAAAACTAATTCGTTTTTGAAAAACCGAAACTTAAAAACCAGACTGTTTACATACCTCTTTTTTTCCTCCGTATGGTTTTTGATTGTTTGTATATTTTATAAAATTACTTTTTAATCTATAATTATGTACACTTCTAATTTTTTATATTGTTTTTAATAATGTTTTTGAAATAGTTTGTTTAAAAAAATTAAAAAAATAATCAAATTAATTCAATTAATTTGACATTTTCTTTTCAACTAACATATACGAAAGCTTAATGATCTAAAACCTATGAACAGGTTGTATCATAAACAATTATTTTAGTAATTTTCGTTTAGTTTTTGACAAGAACTACTTGAAAATGGGTTTTGATTTGTATGGAAAAACCAAAGAAATTTATGTAGTTTTTCATTCAAGAACTGAATGATGCCAAAAACTACTAGTTTTTATTTGGTGTAAATGGCATATGAGAATTATTTAATAAATTTGAATACAAACTTAAAATCCAAATAAGTTTTAAAATATTTTGTTTAATATATTATCATATTTCAAACCCCTGAGTTCTCTGGGATTCAGATGATTTGTTACCTTAAAACTCCGGTGGCTATTTTTCATATGGAAACGTGAAAAGTGAATCGGGAAGCAAAAGCATATGAGAACCACTAGTATACATTTAACGATTTTTATTTAACACATTAATATCCATTTGTATAAATATAAAGTGATACATTTGTATAAATATAAAGTAATAATTTATATTTATACAACTGCCCCCCGAATGCAGGCAGGGGCACGAAGTTAATAAAAATCTATAAAAATTTTTATTAAATTTTTGTTTAATGTTCCTCCAATTTTTAATTTATTATTAAGGACTTTTCGATTTTTATTTTATTGTAAAATAACAAAACACTAAGTTCACGCAGTAATCCATGCTTTTCTATATAAAACTCTGAATTTGCCCCGCGAAAAATTGCTTTAAAAAATGTTCCTTCTTATTTCCTAAAATTTGAGACGATTTACTACATAGACTATTTCGGGTACATAAACGAGATAGAACGAATAATTCTCACAATTACAAGTATCAAAACCTATTTTAAAATTTGTATATCGTTAAGGGGCTCACAGACAATTAAAAAAAAATGTTTGTCATTATAACTCAACTAACTGTTATGATAAAAGTCTGCACAATAACAATGATAATGCAGATTTGATCAAGAAAGTCCAGTTATTTTATATAGGATCGATGGGATCATAAAGTATAAATGCGCGAATAAAGAGTATAGAAGTATGGACAAATTTTAAGTAATTTTTAGACCTTTTTCTATGTTTTAGAACTTTGCACAACAACCATGATCATAAAATGATTTCTATGACGTTAAAATTTTACACTCTATTAGTTTCAAGTTTTTTTAGCTAAGAACTGTAACCTGTTTATTTAAAATTAAAGTATTAACACAAAACTTATTAATGCGTTTGGTGCGTTTATCACATTTCTTAAATTATTTTAAAATTTTCAAAAACTTATACCCAAATTAAAAACAGAAAATATGTAAAAAAATTTTTTTAAAACTAATTTTAAGAGTTCAAATTGAAAAATAATGAATATAAGTATTTTATAAGTATGTTTTTATAAATAAAATAGTTTCAAATCATTGAAATTAATTTGAATAAAAATTATTTAAATATTATTCCACTTGTTAAAAAGTCAGATAAAACAAGTAATCGAAAATGGATTTATAAAATCTAAATCAAATAACAATGTCTTCAACTAATTTGAAAATATATTTTATTTCTTTAGCTTCAATACAATAGTTCTTTATTTTATTTTCCATTTTTAAAACAAAATAAAAACTGTTTCAAAACATTTGATTTTTTTTTTATTCATAGAAAATTTTTGAATATTTTTATTCAAAATAAATTTGTTTGACTATCCAGGAAAAATTTTAGAACATGTTCTCAAATCATTAGTTCTAAAACTGGTATAATCAAAACCAGTTTAGATTCTTTAATAACATCCTCAGACCAAGTAGTATCACAAACAATTCTGATTCTAATTTCATTTTAAGGAATGTTTTAGATAACTAGTGCTTAAAAATTAATTCTGTATGATTTCTACATCACTTCTGAGTTGTTACGCCATAGAATGTTCCATAGAATGGGTACTGGCTTCCGCAGAACTAGTTCTGGAGGTGACAGGCAAAAATAATGGGTCGTAACGCCAAAGTAGAACAAGCACAGGCTATTTTCATGTGTTCTGGAACTAGTTGAACAATTTTTTCTGTGTAGTTTTAAATTTGTTTGGAAAAAGAAAAATAAGTAA
This sequence comes from Protophormia terraenovae, assembly GCA_951394005.1. NCBI lineage: Eukaryota > Metazoa > Arthropoda > Insecta > Diptera > Calliphoridae > Protophormia > Protophormia terraenovae. The sequence continues at coordinate 34,623,750 of OX596074.1, forward strand.
AATATTTTTTTTATACTTCAATATTGAAAAAATTTTATATACCCAGCAAAAACTTGGTAATGGCATTTAGTTACAGATGTAGTTACTTTTCAATGACAACAACATACCGTTCAAATTATATTGAAGTACATTAAACACTTAAAACTTTTATAGTCAAAATATTTGACAAAATATTCAAAATAAAAATTCTTGACATTAAAAAAAAAAAAAATAAAACAAAAATTAAAAATAAAAATATTCTAACAATTCCCAATATTTTTGTAATTCAACAAAGATGAATTATGGTAAGTGTAAAAATATTTTGCGAAACATTCTCTAATTTTTATTGTTCTTTTTGTATTAGGCACACAATTATTAATCCAGAGGAGAAAGGTCAACATTTCAACAGATAACAATTTCATAGAAGGTTAGAAATTTTCATTCAATATTAAAACAACTTTTAAAACGGATAAAAATCTAAAAATTTTCAATGTGGGGTTTCTGCGCGAAGGTCAAGTTCGAAACAGATCTGGAGATAAATCTACACCAAGCAAGAGTTGCACCATAGTTGTATTTATATGAGGTGCAGTAGGTTCTTGCAAACAAAGCACAAATCTGTTCTGGATTTTGATTCAACTGCGACACGAACCGAAAGTATCCGGTATGTATATCATTTACATATTTTTTTATTTTAAAGGTTATTTAATTTTTGGATTTGTTTTTTATATTTTTAATAAAATTAAAAAAGAAAAAATGCAACAATCTTGTTTTCAATTATAATAACTTCAGAAATACTTTTAAATCAATGCGTTATAAAATAACTTAAAAGTAATTAGTTCTTGTAATGACATCTAAGTAATGAGATGAGGTAAGTAGTTGCCTCTAATGTCATCACCGGGTTAAAATAATGAGTTATTCAGCTAATGTCCCAGCAAAAAAACAGCTTCCTGTATGCATTACATTGTAGCCTTATTCGTCACTCGCAGCATTACTTAATACTACTTCAATAACTGGTATTTAGTAAATATGAAAGTAATTTGATTTTTAAGTGGATCAGTTGTCTAGAGCGCCTAACTAAAAAAACGTGTTTTTAAAATTAAAGAGAGTTCAACTCCCACTCAAGGTAAACGCATTTTTTTTATAAATTGTGTTTATTTATTTCCCTATATGAAAACTACTTTTTAGCACGCAAAAATATAAGGCGATTGTGGTGTAGCGAGTAAGACTGCAGAATAACAAACACAACCAGTATGTTGATGCGTGGGTTCAAATCTCAACCGAACCAAATGTTTTTTTTTTTTTTTTTTGTGTGTAAAAAAAACAGCATCCAAAACAGCTCTTTTGGAACCCAAAAAAAATTTATTTAATTTTGGACATATCGAACAAAATTCATCAGTTATAGCACCAAAAATGGAAGCAGTTTTTCATACCGACTTCGCTTACAAATCACGTTATTTGGTAAACGAAGTTTTTGCTGGGTGTGTAAGTTGTGAAGAGCCATTATATTAGCTTCTTAACTCATTACATGGCAACCAAAGTTTTTGCTGGGTATATATTTTTTTTAATTCAAACCTTTTGTTATTGAATATTTTTATTTCTTGGGAGTTTTTTTTTTTTGAATAAAATTAATTTAAAATTTTTCTATTTGAATGTAGGAATCATAGAAAACAACTAGAAGTCCAACTCATATCATTCGCTCTGAAACAAAAAATTACTCTCTCCACAGAACAAATTTATACATGTGGACTCCACAGAAAATTTTACTAACACATACAAAGAGTTAGGTTTTTTTCACAATTGAGTTAGGTTTTGTGCCAGCAAGTTGAAGTTCTAGTTGTTTTCTATAGTAGGAATAATCAAATAAAAATTTTTTATTATTATTAAAAAAAAAAAAAAAAAATATATATATATAGATATATATATATATATATATATATATATATATATATATATATATATATATATATATATATATATATATATATATATATATATATTTGTTTTACTTTTAATTGAATAAAATACATTCTTTTTTTAATTTATTTTGATCAATCAGATACAAAATTATAATAATTTAGAATAAATAGAAATTCTTAAGCCCGTTAACTCAAAATAAGGTTTACTTAAATTTAACAACAAGTTATGTAACTTCTGGCTTCATTTAAATAAAAGTTATAAATTTTCATTAACAGTATTGAAAAGTTAATAAACTTTTAGTTAACACTATCTCTACAAGCAAAGTAATACGAAAATGATTCGAAATCGTATTGCTTAGAAGAAACAATTTATTGCGGCAATATTATAGCACCAAAAATGGAAGCAGTTTTTCATACCGACTTCGCTTACAAATCACGTTATTTGGTAAACGAAGTTTTTGCTGGGTGTGTAAGTTGTGAAGAGCCATTATATTAGCTTCTTAACTCATTACATGGCAACCAAAGTTTTTGCTGGGTATATATTTTTTTTAATTCAAACCTTTTGTTATTGAATATTTTTATTTCTTGGGAGTTTTTTTTTTTTGAATAAAATTAATTTAAAATTTTTCTATTTGAATGTAGGAATCATAGAAAACAACTAGAAGTCCAACTCATATCATTCGCTCTGAAACAAAAAATTACTCTCTCCACAGAACAAATTTATACATGTGGACTCCACAGAAAATTTTACTAACACATACAAAGAGTTAGGTTTTTTTCACAATTGAGTTAGGTTTTGTGCCAGCAAGTTGAAGTTCTAGTTGTTTTCTATAGTAGGAATAATCAAATAAAAATTTTTTATTATTATTAAAAAAAAAAAAAAAAAAAATATATATATATATATATATATATATATATATATTTGTTTTACTTTTAATTGAATAAAATACATTCTTTTTTTAATTTATTTTGATCAATCAGATACAAAATTATAATAATTTAGAATAAATAGAAATTCTTAAGCCCGTTAACTCAAAATAAGGTTTACTTAAATTTAACAACAAGTTATGTAACTTCTGGCTTCATTTAAATAAAAGTTATAAATTTTCATTAACAGTATTGAAAAGTTAATAAACTTTTAGTTAACACTATCTCTACAAGCAAAGTAATACGAAAATGATTCGAAATCGTATTGCTTAGAAGAAACAATTTATTGCGGCAATATTCATATTCGTATTTCGGAAGTTTCCCCCATCGGGAGAGGTTGTGCGTCACTGGCAATACATCTAAGCAATATGAAATCGATACGCTAGATAATCATCTAGGTGAAAAAAAGACGATAATGCCAGATAATCTTCTGGAAGATGTGATAATGATATTATTGCTAAAAATATATAAATAACAAATTGCTAAAGAAATCTAAAAATAATATGATTACAATGCTTTACCATCTTGTAAATCATGCATATATGTATATCATCACATCATAAGGCCTGTAAAATTTGCGCGCTCACATAAAATATATTTTTTTTTTCTAAGAGACATATAATTTCTAATATTTTTTTTAATTTCTAAATAATTTTTCGACAAATGAAAAAATGTGACTGAAAAATAAAAGTATGTATTGCGTTAATTTCTTCTAAATGATTTCAATGAGATATCGTCAATTTATTGCGGAGGAGATAATCCCCTTACTGAAAAAAGAGCGATAATTTGATGATAAATTTTATTTTATAAATGACAAAAAATAAAAATTGTATCTATTTTTTGTGTTTGTTTCCTAAATTTTCTCTAAACTGATAAAAATATAATATTATAAAAATATTGCTTTGATGATTTTCTTCCATATAATAAAAAGAAGATATTGCGTAAATATCTTCTAGGAAGATATCTTCCAAATGTTTGTAGGGATTGTGAATATGTTTTGTATCTAAAAGACAAAATATTTAAAATAATTTTATTTGTGTTAAAAGAAACATTTATACTTTTATGAAAAAGATTAGAAGGATTTTCGGAAAAGGACATTACATATGTGAGCCAAAGTCAATTCGCGATGGAAATATAAAAGAATTAAATGTCTGATGTACGTGAGAAAATAATTATTTTTGAGAGGATCAATAAAATATAATTGTAGGCGAGCAAAATGTCTCAAAAATGTCCAAAAAAAGAAAGTTAAAGTGATCAAAACCAATACTGACGTATATGTGAACATTCCCAGCAGTTTATTTGGTGGCCATTAACCCGCTTTTAGACAATAAGATTCATTGGTGTATAGTCACCTGTCGCTCTCCATCGGTTACCATTGAGCGTAGTAGCAATTGGCACTCTATGGTAAGCGGGAAGAAAACGAAAAGAGGAATCAAAAATTTTTAACTGACTCATTGTAACCAGTAAAGTAGTTGTGTGCGCCCAAAAGATACACTTTGTAACCGTTAAAGTGACTGTGTATGTAAAAAAGGGCTACCTTTTGGTCATTGAAGTGCCAATTTGTTATTTTATTGATCCTTCGGTAGTCGTGGAGGTGATTATGTGTGCAAGAAAGTGACACTAGGTAGTCGTTTAGGTGGCAATAGACTTCCTCCTAGGACAGGCCCATGTTAAAGTGACTAGTCACGTAGTTAATAAAGTGACTAGTGGTATCCTAATGTAGTTGGTTAGATAACTTGTATGCAACTGCCACCATTGAATGCATAATTTTGCACTTTGAAATGGTTTTTCGTAATTTGTTATAGACGGAGCTATGGACAGCATTGGATCAACTATTGATAAATTTGATAATGTGATCCACACGTTTTGTTTTATTAGTAAATAAAATTATTTTATGTATAAACTAAAAGTTAAAAAAATAACTGGGAGAATTTTTCTATTAAATTTAACTTAAAGTTAGTGCTAACAAGAACTTTGTGTTAATGATTTTGATTAAACTTTTTGTTTTAACTGGAAGCTAGTGCTTAACTTGTAGTTATTGTTTTATTGTTAATGGGCCTTAATGATTTTATTTTAAAATTAATAAATTGGTTACAAATATTTTAAATTAGAAATAAAAAATGGAAATAAAATAAAAAGTATTTTAATTTTTTATTTTAATCACAAGTAACAGCTAAGATGGAAAAAAAATCAGTTAATAAATAAAATTATTTATTTCTTTTATTTATTCAAATATTTTCCAATTAATAAACATTTTGATAGTACAATATTACAAGTCTATAGAAAAGAAAACTTAAAAAAATAAAAGTACAACAAATTTTTATTTATGTTCAAACACATTTGAAAAAGGTTTGAGAATTACATTTAACAATAATTTTATAATAATAGATTTATAAATTTGATATTTAATTTCCCTTTTTGTTGAGATAGCCATTATTTTAAAGTTATTTTCAAATCATTATCAAACGCTTTTGACATTGCACACAGAAAAAATTATGACAAAAATTTTTTTTAACAATCTATTATTTGATTTCAAATTTAATTCTATTAAAAGAGTTATTTGATTTTAATATTTTATTTTATTGATTGTAAATAATTTCAAATATTTCTTAAAAAAAAAAAACATTTGTTTTTATTTTGACACATGTAAACAAAATTAGAAAATAATTTTCAACTAAGAAAAATGTTAGAGCCAATAGAAATCTGCGTGTTTTAATGGATCTAAAGGTAATAAATATGGTATACTGTATAGTGGAGTTTTCAATTGAATAACATATTTTATTTTAGACTACGTAATACCTGGTGCGCTCCACAATATGTTTCGTTGTGTAAATTTTTTTGGAAAATTGGAAAATCATTTAGTTATTTAAATGTTACAAATTTATATGTATTTTATTTGTTTAGGAGCTTTCATTTTCCAAAGTACTATCTGGCCACTACTGAACATATGCTTCCTGCTTTTTGTCTTACGACCTTTGGCTTTATACATTTTTGTTCCCTAAACGTAAAAGGTAAAATGTTTGTGTTTTTTACTTCTTAACATTAAAGGTTTTCAATAATCCTTTTTTTTTTTTTTTATAGGGAATATAGGTACCTCCATGATGTAAATGACTTACGTACACCCTCTGTCATTTGGGCTGTGTTTTATGTCTTCCAGAAAATTCTCCCTTATGAATTCTTAACCTCCCAAGACCAAGTATCTTTAATTTCATCTTTTTAGTTAAATTATTACAAAAATGACCATTAGAAGAATAATAAAAATAGCACAAAGTCACTCCATGTGAATTCTTACCAACAAAGACCATATTACTTCCTATCATCATTTGCTCTATTAACTCAGGGCCGCGTAAGTATAATTTTATGTTTCTTAGTTTATAGTATTCCCAAATATTGTCCTATGTAGTTCTTGGTACTTGAGTTCCAATCAACTTTCCATTATCTTATTGCATGCAATACGTATATATTATTTTAATAAAGAAAAAAATTTCAATAAAACATTTAAAAAATTTATTTTTTTGCTTCAAACAAATTACTTGCTTGGATATTTTTTTAAAACCAAATAATATTTTTTTTAAATCTAATAAATTAATTGTTTGAAATTTTTATAGATTTTCAAATATTATTTTTTTAAATAGTATAATCCCAATAAGCATTTTTGCTGGAATTCAAGTTGAAACCAAATGTATTTCAAGCCTTGAATCCAGTACCAAGCATTGAATTAAAATAGTATTACAATTTAATTCAAGAGCATTCTCCAGTGAAAAGGAAATTTAAATTCCCGTCAAATTTATTTTACTTTAAAATTTTTATTTTTTTCAATAATATTTCATGTTTAAAATATTTTTATATTTGAATTCCTGTCGGACTCCAGCAAAATTTTCCAAGGCTTGAATTTTTGAAATTTTTGTGCATATTGGGAATATTTTAATAAGAAAAAAATATTTTTATTTTCAATAAACAATTTACGAATTGGAGTTTTTGTTTTTACGAATTTCGTGATAGGTCCTCTTTCAGTAAATAAAATTATTGATTTTATGAATTTTATTATTGTATTTGAAATTTAGTATTTTCTGTGCAGAAAGGACTTGATTTAAAAATATACTCAATTGGATATCAAACCTTTGCAATTGTTAGAATGTTGCAAAGTTTTAATGGAAAACGTATATTTTTCTATTGCAATTTTGCAATCAAAACCAACGATCAAAAAGTTTACAATTTCGGATCTACCATTTTAATTGGAGGAAAAAACACATCAAAGATATTTAAAATATTCCCTTTAATAAATATTTTAATTCAAGTTCCTCGACTTATGATTTGATTTTCACATTTAATCTGTGTTATCCGTCGGGAAATTTTACGTAAGGAAATATTTTTTTAATTTTATTTAAAATATACCAATTGGAACTTTTAAACTTAAATTTAGGTTTAACTTTTTATTATTAAATTGTACATATTAAGGTTTGTTAGCTGTCCGTACAAAAACGTTTTCTTAATGAATTGAAATTTGTGCCTGTATTGTTAAGTGAACATCCCAGCAGTCCACATGTCCATTAACGACACTTTCATCGATGATGTCGTCTAAATTTGTCGTCAAGAAAATGCATGTAGAGGACAAGTTTGATTAAAAGTCACTTATATTGTCATCATACCCCATTTTCGGCGACTTCAATAACAAAATATAAAAAATTGTCGTACATATTTAGTTCGGTGACAACATGAGTAAAATGTACAGCGAGAATGTCGTGAGTTAGACCAAATACACGACATGATGCATGACATTGTCATGCTGCATGTCGTGTATACCTATAAGATAAATAAAAGCATTAATAAAACCATTAAAAAGTAGAGAATGTTGTAGCTGAAGTGGTAAGTGCGCTTGACTATTCGATAAGGAAGAGGGAAATTGGTGGCCTGGGTTCAAATCTCGGTGGAACCCTACTTTTTTCTTCATTTATTTTTTTAAAATGGTTGACGAAAATATACATGACACTGTCGCTCAGGTTATCGTTGATGACTTAAGTGCCCTTTGTTCGAAAATGTCACCAATGTTTGTTCGGAGCTGTCGTACATGTGTCATCGATGACTGTGACAAATCATCAAGACATCGTCGATATTTTCTACAAGACATGACCTGCTGGGATTCCCATAGCTGTTGCTTTACACATTAAAAAAGTCCAGTGCCGGTTAAAAAAAATTTTATAATACAGTCGGCAAACTAAGCTATTATCCATCGGAAAATAGTAAAAATTTAGTTTAAATATCCCAGCAAAATATAGAGTTTTAATAACAATAATTTTAACACTGCGGTATCATTGAATGGATGAATAAATTCTTTAAAACAAAAAGCTGCGAAATATGATTGTAGAATGGATAATATGGATGTAATACGGAATTAAGTAATTTTTTACGGAATTAAGTAATTTTTTATGATTATTGTTCACTTTTTTAAAAGTTCTTTTTTTAAAGACATTTTTTTTTCGTACAAAAGTAATATTTTTACTTTGTTAATAAAAATACAATTATGTTGGTTGAATTGTAGTTTTCGTAGAAAAATTTTGGAATAATTCACAAAGTGTTTTATTTGCATTACAAAAGTGTCAAACATGTTCTCAGAACTACTTCAGAAGTGGTGAAAATAGTATATTTTTAAAATACTTTTCTTTATTTTAGCTGAGATAATACAGTTTATATTTTGTCTTGACCGAATAATTTGATGTCTAGAATCAAGTTGTTTTAATAAAAATTAAAATGGTTATATTTAAGAGCTCATACGGCCCTAAGAATTAAACACTTCCTATCAACAAAAATTTCCTTTTTTTGTTTTCATTCAATACAAATTTTCTTGTTTGTGTTCATTTCCGTGGTAAGTTAAAATTCTAATTGGATTTTTCTATTTATCCTTTACAAATATTTTCTTATTAAAAGTTTTTTTTGTTATCATAATTCTTAAATAATTATTATAGTAAAAAAATAACTTTAAAACACTTTTTCTTTGCAACACTTACACAATAAAAACTCGGGCAATTGACTTAAATTTATTGGCGGTACACGATCATCACATTTATCACTTGACAAAAAGTCACTTTTGAACATCATTAATTTCAAAAGTTCCATGCTGCAACACACTCAATATGTTGCAACAAAGAATTTGATTTTTAAATTTTCAAAAACAAATAAACTCATCAAATATTCATTAATTTTTTTTTTCTTCTTCTTTTTTCTATTTTTTTCTTATTTATATAAACAATTTGCTTGAAGACATTTTAATTTAAAACGGATCATTAGAATTTAAATGGCGTTGTAATGGTAGTTAGTAACATATCACAGATTTAAAGTATAAAATTTATAATTTAAATGCTTTAATTTAATAATTTTATAGAAAATTTATTATTATTTATTATGTTGTTTCCAAAATTTATTGAGACTTGGTTTAATAAATCCTTTAATGAGCTATAAATAGCTTTAGTTTAAATACGCGTTATACGTTAGATTTTATTTATTTTTCGTTTGCGCTTTAACCGTTTAACGTTTTAACGCTATAAATTCAACAATTCTATGTGGTTTAGCGTTTAATAGTGCGGTGACCTTGTTGTGTTAATTTTTGTTTGTTCGTTTTAAATAAAGTTTAAACTTGGTTTAATTTTATTCATTTGTATGCGTTTTGTTTTTTTTTTTTAAATTCCTTTTATTTTCTAAAAAGAAAAATCCGTTTATTTTAATTTCCGTTTTGTTTTTAAGAAACGTTTGATTTGGTTTTTGCGTGCTCGTATTGGTATTTATGTGTGTAAATTTTTTTATTTATTCTTAATTTAACGGTTGTATTTGAAAATACAGTTTGATTTAGCTTTAGTTTTTCCGTTGTCAGTTTATAACGGTATCAGTACCACGATGCGAATTCAACTAAATCTAGAGGTGAGAGCAAGTGTTTATCAAAGTATAACATGTAGAGCAGAATAGAGCAGAACAGAGTAGTGGTGAGGTGTAGTGAGTGAGCAAGTAACGGTATTGTTGTGCTAATGTTAATAGTAGTGATGGTGGTAGTTAGATAGTAGTTATTGTATGTGTGCAGCTCTGTGTATCTGTGTGTGTTTCAAATGTATTGCATTGCATTTTAAGGGGTGTATTGTTCAAGTGTATATCATGAATGGTTGGTTGGGCTTTGGCTGGTTACTAGTGCGTCTGCGGTTCATATTAGACTACAAATAAAGATAACAAAAACAGCAACAACACCAACAATATAAAAACCTTTTAGAAAACAGCCCAACCCTTAAAAAAAATGTTGATAAAAATTCCATATTACAATATTATTTTTGATTTTATTTTCCAATTGGAATTTTGTCTGCAAACACTTTGCTTACATTAATACAAACATACAAGTTGTAAATGTATTTGTTTTGCTTATCATATTTTCTTGTTTCTTTTCTTTCCAATTTCCGTTTCCAAAGTTTGTGCAGATTAAGCCACATTTATATCTATGAGGTTTTACATTAAGGGGAAATGGTTGAAAAATATGTAACACAACAGGAAATTATTAAAATTTGTTTTTTCAATTTATTCTCTATATTGTCTGGATTGGTTATTTTTGTTGCAGTGTTTGTGCATTTGTGTGTGAATTTGATAATATTTTTGTGTTTGTGTGCTGCTTTTTTTTTTTATTTTCAAGTTTGTTTTTGTTATTTGCAAATTTTTTTTTTTCGAGGGAGTGGTCTTTTGTAAATAGAAATAATGAAAACAAACAAATAAAAAATAACATCTCTATTCTTAGTTTTTCTTTTTGTATTGTTTTTTTTTTTTTTTTATTATACATATATTTGTGATCGTAGCTCTTTAAAGGTATTCAGTGTTTGGTTTTATTTAAATATGATTTAAGTAAAATAAATCTATACATATTTAAAAAATATCATTCAAATTTTTTTTTTTTTTTTTTTTTTTTTGAGAGAGAAACCTTTGCTACTTTTATACGTAGATCTCATTTACAAAATTAAAATTTTGTCTCTTACACAGAAATAAGTAAAAATGGACTTCAATTACGAAATTTTGTAATATTAATTAATTTTTAATTGATTTTGCTCCAATCATTAAAATGATAATATTAATAACTAGAATAATTGATATTATTACTTCTTTTCCTTAAATACATAGATGATAGATAGATAGATAGATAGATAGATAGATAGATAGATAGATAGATAGATAGATAGATAGATAGATAGATAGATAGATAGATAGATAGATAGATAGATAGATAGATAGATAGATAGATAGATAGATAGATAGATAGATAGATAGATAGATAGATAGATGGAATAAAATTTATTTTTTTTTAAATTCATAGCATTTAAATTTGGCGCTTTTAATCATTAAGTTGACTACTGTATACAATTTGCCATATAAACTATATGAATTTTATTTTTATATTTATTTGTAAATAGCTGGCATATAAACGTAGTAAATAATGTGAGATATAGCGTTTATACGCACGTCTTACTAGCTATTAAAAATATTGCGATATGAAAATTTAGCCATACAAACGGTGAGTTAATATTTTTTTGCAACTTAGTTACTGACGAAAACTAATCCTGATTAGTGAAACTTATTGCATTGCCACTTTCTATTACGTTCATAGAATTTTCGATGATAATATTTGTATTGTATGGCTCTTAAATAATTTTTTTATGCAATTTTCGTATAAACAGTGAGTTAATAATTTGAACTGTTTTTTTTATTAATTTCAAAAATTTTACATGGGAAAAGAGAATAAAAAATGGCCTCAACAATTTAATATTTTATAATTCAAATAAAATCAAACCTATGTATTAATATTTATAAAAATACTCGGAAGATAAAAACTAACAGCCGTATTCACAAAAAAATAACATATGCTTGATAATGAGTTACTAACTTTTTGTATATAAATTTCCATTAGAAAAATAAAAAGTTAGTAACTCGGTATCAAACCTACATTAATTTTTTTTTTTAATACGTCTGTAAAACTTTTATTTTTCCAAAATTTTAAGAATTTAAAGACAGAATTTTTGAGAAAATATTTTATTGATTTTATTTAATAGATACAATCGTGAAACATATTCTACTCATAACAATTTTTCTTAGAAATCGAAAAATTTTCTGAAATATTAAACATATTTTGCAATTTTTTTACGAAAATTTTATGGAATTTGTTCTGGTTTAAAGGTTATAATAATTTAAAATATTGTATTGAAAGATGATTTTAACATTGAAAGAAAGAGCTGCAGAATTTCTTTTTTTAACTCATGGTATGATATTATTCTTTTATACTTATTGTTCACTGTATTTGAAACAGTTCTCTTAAAACTATGTTTATAAAATTTGTTAATAAAAGTTCTGTTTTTGGCCTATTAAATAATAATAATAAAAAAATTTTAAATTTCGTTAAATTTAAATGTAGTAAAAATTATTACTATTTTTCCGCTAAAAATTCATTTATTTTCACGTTTTTTGGAAGTAATTATTAAGAACTTCCAAAAATGTTTAAAATATGCACTTTGTTCCTGTTTTCGTATTAAAAAATAATGTGAGTATAATTTGAAGGCAATTTAAATTCAATTTTTTTGTTAATATTTTACTGAGCAAATTCGGACAAGTCTTTCTCGAGTAATTGTTCAATATATGGTGCAACGTTGTAAATTTTACAAATAATGATGTATCGCGAAAACAAGAGAAACCACGTGCCATAGAATCAGAAACTAACTGTATTAGAGTTTAAATCCAAAATAAAAATATGTTGAATTAGATATAAATAGAAATTTTCAGCAATTACAACAAAAAAATAATAATAAAAAACAAAAAAAAAAAAAAATTATTAATTAATTAACGCCTTTAGTTCAACAAAATCTGATAAAAATTTTTATAAATCCAGCCATTTTTTTAGTTCAACTTGATACAAACATTTAAAATAGAATGGTTGAATATTTTACCCAATATTACGCAATAATTTGAATTTTTCTAATATGAATATTAGAAGGTGGCAATGCGCACGCAAAGAAAATATATGGTTCCTGTGACCATAAACTAAGAGTAACATACTATGATTTTAATATATGATTCCAGATTACAATAAGTATATTTGTACGTAATAATTATTATGATTCCAATTTATAATTTATTAGTAAGACTCATAACCTTATTAATAATTTTAAGTAAGTTTTATAACATTTTCTTTAGTATTACTTTCAATTTCATCATGTTTTTATCATTTAATAATTCCGTGTTATCATATATATAAACTAATTCCATCATATATATAATTCCATTTTATCAAACTGAATAAAAACAAAACTTGTCAATTTATATTTGTTCTTATATAAACTAAATGAGAATTATAACTACTGGACTGATACACAAAAATGTGTATTCAAAAGGCATTAAAAGTTAATGGCTTAATGGTTATAGAATTAACCAAATTTGTAAAATGAAATGAATGGTTATGTAATTAACTAAATTGTTGTAGAACTGACTAAATGATTGGATTTATTCATAAATATGATTTCATATAAACATATTTAAATACATATTATAATTCAGTGAACCATATTAAAATTTTGATTGTGAGTAATCATTAAATGATTAAACAGAATTATAAACGTTGCTATCATGAACACATTATATTTAAATCCATGAAAAATGGCTATGTAACCATGTTTTGTCTCTGCGTGCGAAATATGTTTAAAATGCTTTCAATTGTCAATTATTTTAATATTTATTCGGTGGTAGGTGTGATTAATTTTTTTTTTTCAATACTCTCTTAAATAAGTATTTCGCTGTCGGTATTTTCTGTAATAATTTTCATACTTGTTCTTGTTATAATGTTCTTGTAATGAACAAGAATTTGTTTTTGGTCACTTTCGGTATTTTCTGTAATAATTTTCATACTTGTTCTTGTTATAATGTTCTTGTAATGAACAAGAATTTGTTTTTGGTCACTTTAGAAGTTCATAAAATAGGGAGATAATCAGGATCAAAAGGAGTTAAATATAAGCCAACATATATAGGTTTTTATTAGTAAAGATAGTTTACAGATATCGTTTACGTTTTCAAGATAATTGACAATCACAAATATGCCTCTATGGCGAATTGTCCCCTTTCTACTCCATATTTAATTAGGACCTTTTCAAGCGGAGAAGAAAGGCTTATACGTGAGTAATTTATATTGATTCCTGAATTCAACTTACTGTAGTGTTTCCCTTATTTGTCAAATATCTATATCTTTACGGTCTTAGTCTTAAAACTTAACCCATTATCTACGGATACCTCATTTTCCAAATACATACATACTGCGAATTACTATAATTCCTTTACAACTCTGTCTGCCATTTTTGTTCGAGTATGGGTATGCGTGTGTATATTTTAATAGTGGAAACTGCAGTTTTTCAGCGAGATGTTTTTTATTTTATTTTATTTAATTTTTTTTATATATTTTCAGTTCTAAAACCATAAAATGTCGTTAGTGTCATTTGTATGTAAATGTACTCCAGAGTGACCTTAAAGCTTAGATAAATGTTTCTGTATAGAATTGTTCTTGTTGTGTTTGTAATTTGGTGTGTTGGTGTGCGTGTGTTTCGTATTATTAAGGTGTGTGTTTTTTCATTCATTTTTTTTTCTTGTTTTCAAATACATATTAAGCAGCTGTTGTCTGCCGAAAAAAATAAAAATATATATATAAAAAAATAAATAAATTTAAATTCTTTTTACAAAATTTTGTATTGTATAGTGAGTGTGTTATACGAATGAGTATTTTATGTCACTCTTACATGAACTGCAAACTATTATTTGATGACTTTATTTTCTACTTTATTATTTTTGTGTGTGAGTGTGTGTGTATGTTGGTATTATTATTTTATTTTTCATGAAAATATCATGTGTATTTAAACATACACATACATATGTACATTCATAAATAGTGTTCATAAATATGCTGCTCTATTTTATCTTTTAGCTGTTCTTTTTTTTTCATTCTAACTATTTATAATGTAGTTGTATATGTATAACTATTTTTTTTTTTATTTCTATGAAATATATTTGTTTGTAAGTGTATGTATGTATTGTGCTTTTTTTACGCGTCATCAGTTTTTATTTTGTTTTTGTTGTTTCTATTTTTTGTTTTTAATACTTATTGTTGCTATTTTTTTTTTCTTCGTTATTGTCCACAGTCAAACTAAAATAAAATACATAAAGTACTTAAGTTTTGTGACATGAATTCCAAAAAATTACAGTTAAATACTTTATTTTAGTACATTTGTGTGTACATTAAGGCGCACACATACAATCAAATACACTTATCTACTGTGTAAATGTATGTGTCTGTGAGTATGTATTTAAAAAGATTAATTCACATTAAAGCTTTAATGGCTGGTAAAATAAAAGTGAAAAATTACTTAAATTTATCAATTTAATGAACCACCAAAAACTGACCATTCACACTTTATTGTGCTTATAATTCGTATATGGAATTTATTAAAATTTGGAAAATATGTAATAAAAAAAAAAAAAAAATTGGTAATATTTATATGGGATGATATAGGACAATGTCCTTTAAAAAATTAAACACTTAATTTTGAGTTAAATTTTTATTAAAAAAATAATAATAATAAATTAGTAGGTATCGATCGGGAAAAATGTAAAAATTTGTTTAGGTTTCTGAATAATAACTGTGACTTATGAGGAAATCATGTTCCAAAATATATTTTAGCTTTTTTAAATAAAGTCATAATATCTAAAATGTTAGATTTGTATCTTATACATACATATATCTACCCATCTTTTGTATTTTAAAAAAATTTTTTTATGTGAATGAAAATATATTTTTTTTCAGTTTTACTGTGGCCGAAAAATTTTCTTAATTTTTTTTTTTTTAATTGAAAAATTTATTTGATTTCGAAAAGTATGTTACTAATAGAACTACTTATTAGTAAATAAAGCATAGTCTTAAACAAATTTTACATTTACAGTTGCGAATATTAAACTCACTGTAAATTATATTTGAAAAATCAAAAAAAAAAAAAAAAAAAAAAAAAAAAATAGTTTTTGAAAAAGGGGAAAAATTAATTTTTCTACATTTTTATAATTTTTATTATTTTTTTTTTCGTGAACGAAAGTTTTAAACAAAATCTTTAAGCATATTTATATTCATTAGAGTCATAGTTTTTTTCTAAGTATAAAATTGTTTAATACCGCTTAAAAGTACTTAAATATTAACCCTAGGAATATTATCTTGGCCTTGCCAAACCAAATTTTACTTTGGTGTTCAATATTTTTTATCTTTAGCAAAAAATAAAAAAAAATTAACATGATATCTATATCTTATATCTACTAAATCAAATGAAATTAATTTTAAGTCGATTAGAGTGCGATAACTTAGAAAACATAGGCTTTAAAGAGAAAGTATGTTAAATTGACCTCTAGAACTGGATAGTCCACAATATGTTATTTTTTCGTAAAGATGTTTCTTTTTTGTTCGTATATGTGCAATCCTTCTAAAAATATAATTAAACAGAATTTACCAAATTTTATGAGTAAATGATCTGTACGCAGGAACGAAAATAAGTTACAGAAAAATTTGTAATTCGTTCAAAAACTGACTTTTTGATGTAAAAATATGTGGGAGTAAAGCCCCAACCAGTCAACTTTCCATCGCAACGTAGAATGAAAAAAAAGTAGCGTGAGACATTTTGTACAACCAGTCAACAAAATTAAACGTATCATATGTTTTTGAACATTCACTGTGTAAACAACCCTGTTTTAACAGGGTTGTTAAAAACGCACACAGCTACGTAAAAATCTATTTTCTGTAGATTTCTGCGATACGCTACCTAGAATTTTTGTGTCAATAGCTAGATACACACATCTGCATAAAGCAGATTGAAATAGCTAATTGCGATACGATGATTTTTAGTTGAGTGGTTGGGGCTTAAAGCCCAAATTACAATAGCGCGTAGTCAGCAGCAGTGTGTGCTGCCATAATCAGCTGATTATTTAGAATGCACTGTTTGTTATGGTGTTGATTACATTTAGTCAGCAGCAGTTTGCAGTGCTGTTTCATGTTTCTAAATTCACTGCGCTGCATTCAGATTGAGAGCGAGACAAAGAGAGTGAGCAAATAAATGAGAGGCTAAAATACACAAGTAGAACAAAGCTAGATGGTGGTTGTAAATTGTGGCTGCCTACGCTGAATTGTAATTATAACGGCAGCAACATGTTGTGCAGACAGTAATCAGCTGATAATTTTTGCTGATACTTTTGCTGACTACGCGCTATTATAATTTGGGCTTAACTGAAAAGAAAGAGAATGAATAGTAGAATAGTGAAACGAATTGTAAAATAGTGCACACGTGCAAATGATCTCTTAATTTTTAATGTAAAGATAGAATAATTATTTATTAATTTTATATATTTTTAATACTTTTTAAAGCAAATTTTTTTAATATTCAATTATAGTTTTTATTACAGACCATAAATTGTTTAAGAGCAACAGATATTATGAAATTATAAGTTTAAAAATTATTTCCGTGCACAATATAAGAGCACTGGAACAGGAGCATATAGAATGTGAAATTTAAGAGCGCCGATCCCTGGAATACTGTCTTGTCCTTGAAATCGAGATGATGAGAGTGATAAAACATTTGCTTCGAAAAACACTGAACAGTAGCATTACTGTAAAGTAAAACTGGATACCATGTTGTTAATAACAAAATAATTCTTCGATATAAAAAATGTAACATTACTATCAACATATGACATTGTAAATAAATTAATATGTTTGATATGATCAGTATACAAATTTGTTTATTTATGAAAAAAAAAAAAATCAGTTGGTCAATATATTTAAATAGCTGTTTCAGACACTTTTTTGGAACAGTCTGTACATCTACTTTTAAAATCGTTTATATTTTGGGAAAAACTCATTTGTCCTCTTCTATTCTCTTTTCACAAAAGTCCAATATCTCTTCACTGGTCTTAGCTCCGATAATTTAGAGCAACGTTTCTCAAATGGGGGTCCGCGACAAAAACTTTGTAATGTGTCAATATCCTTAAAATAATGACAAAAGGGAAATATCATATCAAAACGAAAAAAAAAACAGATATTTTCGGATTTGATATCTCTGATTTCAATACAAATACTGAAAATGTTGCTCAAATCATAATTTTTTGAGTAAAGAGTCCTCCCGGTCCAAAAATATGACGCTCCAAAAATCTAAAAGCGGTCGAATTTTTTCCAAAACTAATCACACTTTATTATTCATAACTTCTAAAATATATATTGTACAATTCTTATTTTTACTTCATTTAATAGAAAAACACATTGACTTTAAAGCGACAAGTAAAACATTTGGATACTTCGAAAGTTCAAAGGTCAAAAAAAAAAAAATAATATAAAGATTGAAGCTTAATATCTCAAAAAAAAAAAAAAAAAAAAAAAAAAAAAACAATTTTTTAGGTCCCATGGTTTAGGTAGCATTTTTAGAATAAATTAATCTCCGCTAGGCGGACGCTCTCTTGGGCAGACGCGGACACCTGTTTTTAAATAAAACATCTCTCGTAGGCGGACAAAAATCATAATCGGTAAAAGAAATGTACCAAATATTATATAATGAAATGCTTCTTATTCTCATTTTTTTCCGTGTTTGCATTCATATTTCATCTTTATTTATATTTTTTGCAGTTAACTTTTTGCTGGTTTTGAGCAAAAACTACTTTTTTTTTTATTTAACTTTGACTTTTTACACTTGAATAAAAATTCTTCATATTAGAAAAGAGAAAATGAATCTTAATCCAGTTATTGATGCTATTATATATTAGTTATTTATTAGTTATTTATGTCCTGATTTTGTCCTAATGTAGTCAGATTTCTACAAATCTTGACAACTTTTTTGAACAAAGGGCATAGAAATTCTGCACAACAAGCAGGGCGACATTTTCATCAGTCATATAAAAAAAAGTAATTGGGCGCAGCTTAAGATCGAGGCCAGGCTACCAACATCATTTTCCCAAGTTAATCCTGTGGTTTTGAAATGGAGTTACATGCCAATGATGACTTTGTTGTCAAACTTGTCCTCAACATTTTTAAAATTTCGTGGAAAAATCGTTAGTAAAAATGCTGTTGAAAGTTTTTAGTTTTTTTTTTGCTTTAAAATTTAGTAAAAATAGATAAATCATAAAACACCTTTCAAATAAAATGTTTCTTATATATAACAAATTTTACGACTGTTTCGTTCATGAAGTTAATGTTACGATTATTTGACTTTTATCAATACTGATGTAATTTTTGAAGATATGAACATGAAATTTTTTGTATAAATGTAGTTTGGGTCAGTACATTATAAACCAGTAAATATGTATAAATAAGAATATGTATATTTAAAAGTTAATTCATTACAATCAATCTTGAATGTTGGAATAAAAAGATATAGTGCGGAAATATCCCTTGTAAAAAATATTATATACCATATCCCATAGGCGGACATCTCCCGATAACGGACAAAATCAGCGTGACGGTCGCTGTCCGCTTATGGGAGCTTTTACTGTATTAAAATCCCTCTAACTCTTAAATTATTTTCCTTTCCTGAAAAATTTTTAAAACTCAGTTATTTAAAAAAGTGTTTTTTACCAAAATCATAAATTTATTTATTTCATATTATATATTAACGTAAAAAAAAATAAGAAAAACAAACAAAAAATCAAATTCACAGGAAGCAGTTTATTTGATGCAAGGTACTGCAAATAAAAAAAATTGTACTGTTGTTATTTTTTAATGAATTTTTATAAAAATTTGTATTAAGTGTGGTAGCCTTTTTGATACAAAACTGCTATTAGCCTATTTGGCATTAAGGCAACCAGTATTTGTACACAGAGAAAACAGATTCGTTGTTGCCAAACGAATTTGGTAGGTTCCAAGAACTATTGTATAATTTAATTGTAATCACTGTATGAATATGGTACATGCAACTGAATTGAAAATGTAATTCAGTAAAAGGTTTGAGAATAAGGTACGGCTCTATTGTGAATAAAAACAAATATTTATATTTCTTTGACATTTTATTTTACATATGTATGTATGTTATATAATTTTAATAGCAATATAATACATTAATATATGATATAGATGCATCTTTTTCTTCATATATGTACATATTAATGTCTTGATTTTTACCAGCTTCGCAACTGGCAATGGTTTTGACCTTTCATACAACTTTTTGGAAATCGGAACCCAAATTAAAAACGTCCTTACCTATAATGAAATTTATCCATTTAAGAATTCGTTGTATGTTTTAAAGAAACCAAATCAAAAGTTACTTACCAATCTTTAAAATGATTTAGATGAGAGAATCCCGAATGATAAATATAATAACAACTTAAGTGTTTGCCCAATTCTATATTCAATTTCAAGAAGACGTTAGCCGTTATCGACAATTGAAGTCAGTTCCACAAGTCTTTTTAATTTTGCAAAAATGTATTGATTATTACAGCAATCAATTTTCATACATACATATGTAGATATTTTTTTATTTTTTTATATTATTTATTTTCGAACAATTTACACATTTTATTTTATTAATTTAATTTTAAATGTCAAAGAAAAAATCTAATTCTAATTTGGTTAGGAGCCCCGAATTTAAGTAATTAGGATGACCGAATTTAGTTTAATTTTTATTGTAATCGAATTTTTTTGTTAATTTTATATCTGCAACTATTTATATTATATTATTACCTTTTTACCCTGGTTTTATTCGATTGCCACTTTTTAATTTTTTCAAAATTAATTTTAAAAAGAACATATTTATTTAACGAACTATATTAACTATTACAGCAATCAAATTTCCATCATAATTGTAATTTTTGTGCTGTAAATATAGAAAATCTGTTGAACTAAGACATTTGTCTTAATTTCAATAAAATATTTGTCATTTCTATAAATATTTAATTACTGGAACCGTTTTTCAACCAATTCTTTTTCTGTGTGTATGTTTTCTACTGATATTTTATTCCACTCTTCGAGTAAAGCTTTTTTTAGCGTTTCTTTGCTTGAAAAATGGTGATTTCTGATATTTTTTTCTAATAACGCCCATAAATTTTCAATCACGTTCAAGTCGGGAGACTGTGCAGGTGGTTCCATTAAATGGGGACAGTTCCATATAAGCCAGTTTTGAACAACATTGGATTTATGTTTTGGGTCATTATCTTGGTAAAACCGAAAGTTGTTTCTGAGACCCAATTTTTCCGCACTCTCAACCAAATTTTCTCTTAGAATGTTTAAATACATTGTCTTATCCATGTTTCCTTCGATGAAAACTAAATTTCCGACACCCGTTGCGGCCATACAAGCCCAGACCATAACACTTCCACCGCCATGTTTAACTGTTGCGCGAAGGTTCTTTGTTTGGAGTTGCGTATTTGGTTTCCGCCATACATAAGATCTTCCATCTGAGCCAAATATATTAAATTTAGAGTCATCTGAAAATATTACAGTATTCCAGAAATCTAGTCCTTTTGAAATATGGCTGGTAGCGAAAGCTAATCGTGAACTTTTATTTTTTGGGCTTATGAAATTCTTCTTCAGTGGTACTCGTCCATGAAAGTTATGTGATCGTAAAACACGACGAATCATAGATGCACTACACGCCTTTCCAATACCAGTGGCCACTTCATCTGCTATTTTTTGCGCTGATAATCTTGGGTTTTCTTTAACTTTTCTCACAATCCACCGTTCATCACTTGCAGAAAAAATCTTGTTAGGAGCAGTTCTGCCTTTATTTTGAATTCTATTTTCCTTCGAATACCGCTCTATTATATGCTGTACTGTAGATGATGGCAAATTTAATATTTCTGCAATTTTTCTTTGAGTTTTTCCAATTTCTAAAGTTGTCTGACGACCTATATTCAAAAAAACCTTCTTAATGTTCTCAAACTCCAAAAAATATAATAAAAATTACACAAACCTTGAAAGTAAATGACAGTATAAAGAAAGTTAACATATAAATGCATACCATTTTTGGAAATAACGGTATTATTCCAAGGAAAGATTTCTTGCATCAAATAAGGTGAGTAATTAAAAAACAGAGTACTTTTTGTTCTTGCCATTTTTTTTAATAGTGCGATAGATATTATAAAATAGTAATTTTTTTAAGATCCTATGTTGCCTATTAAAGAGTTTTTTTGTTTCTCTTTAATATTATAATTACTTTATGAGTTATAGTGATTTTACTTTTTCAGAATTGCTTGCATCAAATAAGCTGACAACCACTGTATAATGGTTTATTTTTTGGAAGCCTTATTTTGACCTTTGAACTTTCGATCTAAAGTAACTTACTATATGTTATTTTTAAGGTAATGTCCTTGTCTTTAAAATTACACTAAAATTCACTTTTTATTTTCTATAATTTACTAGTTATTAATAATAGTATTTTACTTTTGTCCATAATTCCTTAACTTAAGGAGTGAGATCGAAAAAATCTTAAAACAAATTTTGCCTCATAACAAATTTTTTTTGATATAGTTATCATGGAAAAATACTTCAGTTATTATTTTTAATAACAACCATGTTAATTTGTCCTTATTTTCATCAAAATAAGTGACGAAAAAATTTACGTCCTACAAGTTATTAAAAAATTTCAAAAAATCCAAATAGGTCTTACAAATAATTGGCCACAGAATTAAATGTCGTCCGTAAAACCGTTTCTAATGTTATTAAACAGTATCAGGAGAATTTGACTATTGATGTGAAACCTAGTTCGGTAAGAAAAAAGGACCACATGATATTGTGAAGGCCAGAAAATTTAAGGCATATTGAAAGGAACTCCAAACACATCTGGTAGAAAATCAGCTCAGTTTTCTAATGGGAAAGTTGATAACATATAAAGTTCAAAAAATTCCAAACTGGAATTCTGCAAAAAAATTACAAGCCAGAAATAGGACTCGGAATTTAAAACCAAATTTCATACAAAAATACTCAAACTGTATAATTCACGAAGAAACGTAGGTGCTGGCAGAATCTTCGCAGCTTGTGTCTCAAAAATTTTTATTGCTAATGCTCGAAGCAGTGTTGGAGATAAGTTTAAGACCCAAAAGCAGCAAAAATTTCTTACAAAATTCATGGTATGACAAGCTTTTTTTTTCTATAAATACGAAAATATGCATAAAGGAATATTTGCAAAGAAGACTTCTTCTTTTCTTAAGAAAGCACAACGTGTACACATATTTTTGGACCCATTAGGTATCATGTCACTACGGTAAGAAAGCTCTGCAGTAGTACCAAATCAATAACATAGTTTTAGTACCAAGAGAGGTCAATTTTCAAAATTGTCCATAGCTTAGACTAGTCGAGAGATATTGAGCTCTTGTGAAAAGTGAATTCAAGAGCACAAAAAAAGTGTCCCAAAATACCGAAGATTTTAACAGAAGATGTGCACACTGTTCCAAAAAATGTGACTGAAGCAACTATCAAATCTCCAAAGAAAGGGTTTTCAAAAATGGTCCACTATTTTATAATTAGTGGTTAGAACCATAAAAATTATATATTTCTGTGATCTGTGCTAAATTATCAAATGATTAAAAAAATAATAAAAACTCTAAGATCAAGTTATTGAATATTATGTATGTTAAGAATTTTTCGATCTCACTCCTTAATAAGGCTCCAACTTGAAATTTTATATCCATATAGAGAAGAGTTATGTCAACAATATATAATTTTTTGAGAATATTAAAAATACCGGTTTTTGAAATATAATAATTTGAATTTTTTTATCTCCAACTTTAACCTTTGAACTTTTGATGTAAAAAAATTTGTATATATTTTTATTTAAGAAATTATTAGAAGTTAAATAAGTATTAATTTGTAAAGTTTTTAACATTTTTTCGTTTTCTAAACCGTCATATTTCCGGAGCGTAGAGAAACATATACCTGAAATTTCATATTTTCGGAAACACTTTCAATGGTCAATGCTTGTAATTAATTTCATTCAAATCGGAGATGTCAAATTCGATTGTTGTCCGTTTTGAAATGGAATCACTCAAAAGTAAAGAATTTTTTTTTCAAAAATAAGTTCTTTTAGGAATCAATTTCAATGCCCTTTTCATAGAATCCATGTAAAATAAGATTATTAAAATATTCTCAGAGAAATTATTATTAAAATATTTCACAGAGAAATAAACGACTTTATAGTTCATTGACGGAAAAGTTCTTTTCATAAGATTGCTTTGAATTTTTATCAGAAAATTTGAAAGTATAGCCTGAATACTTATATTCTTGCTTTATAAAAATCCTAATAGAATCCAAATAAGAATTTGAAGGAAATTTAGTTTCTGTATAGTAGACCATAAAACGGTCGTATAAAGTGACTTTTTTCAACTTCCTAGCCAGGAATTTTATGTGCAGATGCTAGAGGCATTATGGCAGAAAAATTTCGTGTATCAAAGAAATCAAAATTCCTAACAAAGTTTTTGATTTGAGAAGTCATATGCATAAGCAGGAATGAAGCACTTCATTTTTAAAAAATTTTGCATTAAGCCCGAAATATACGTGCATGAGTGCCTTTGGAAAAGACTTGTCCCTTTTCTAATAAAATTCAGTATATCTCCAGTTTTCCCGCTTTTTCTCATTACAACAAAACAATGGAGTTGTAACAATGAAATTGTAAGAGTTTGTATCGATAGAGGTTAATCCATTAAATTGCCCGAAACTCTGTGCAATTGAAAAATATTGGGCTCTAGTAAAAAATAATTTAAAGAACATTAGAAGCTCAGCATAAAATTAAACGGAGTTTAAAAATAAGTGGATTTGATCGAGCAATAAAGTGGCCGAAATACACTAAAACCTATAATTAGAATAATTCTGGAAAATATCAGATATTTCCTTAAAAACCAACAGGAAATAATTTATTCTTTTATGTTTAGAATTTTAATATAACAGTTGTTAATAAAAATATCATTTTAAAAAAATTCACCCACTGGTTTAGCTTCTATAACCAGACCTTAAGGCTCAACTACATAGAATACTTTTGCTTCAACTGCGACTGACAGCTACGCAACACATAAATGATATTAACCCAGTCGTTGCATTATTTTGTTATTAAATTGCAAATTAAAATTTCCGACTTAACGAAAAAATATTAAAATAAGAATAAAACAACCGACAAAATATATTTCCGTACTTCGGCACTTCAAAGCTGAACATTTTTAATCTTTGAAGTACTTCACGCAGAAGTTTGGCGTACTGATTTGGTTCCGCTCAATATAAATGCATGTATTTAACTTAGCTGTCAGTCGCAGTTGAAACGAAAGTATTTTATGTAGTTGAGCCTTTAGTTAAAATGTAACTCTTAAATTTTTATTCTGAATCAGCTTTTAAAGAATTTTAGTTGAAATATAGCAAAGTATATCCGCTTGTTAGTTCCGAAGTTCTAAAAGTATTAGAACAATTTTCATCAACATAAATTTGTATGTGAAACTATCTTTTTCAATCTTTTGTCTATTTAAACAAAGTATCTATCTTTTGTGTTCACCGAGAATAATAATTGATATGCATTATATAAAAAAGTATCGTAGTTTTAAGGTTCTCATGAAGCAAAAACAATGTCGTAATTTAAAGTAATAAAAATGTGTACTTTTAAAAATGTAAAATTTGTCATAAAAAATTATGTCATTCATGTCTTATTAGATGTATTACAATTTACGTCTTTTAGGATGTTGGTTATAATAAAATTTAAATTTAAACATATTTTAAGAAACATCAATTTATTTCTATTTAAATAAATAACTAAATGTGTTAAATTTAAAATCATATTTTTTGCGAAGATATTTTAATAATTTCTTGTATAGTTTGAATATCTTTTGTAGATTTTGATTTTCAAAACTGAAATTAACCACCATTTTGGTGGGGGGTTAAATAAATGCGCAGACTAAAATTGTTAGGGGAGCACAACATACACAAACCTTTAATAAATATACAAAGACCAAATAAAATGAAAAAAAAAAACATGGCGTAAATCTCTAAAAGGACTAAATTGATATAAAAAATTTAAATAAAAAGGCTTAAAAAGGAAAAACGAGGTCGCTGTCATTGCTATGGTCAAAACACACAAATACTCGTATACAAATAAAATGTTAAATAAAATCCAAAAAAAACAGAAATAACTTGCAAATGTTCAAGTATTTAAATAATGATTCATGACAAAATACAAATGAAAAATCCAACACACATACATTAACAAACTGAAACACTTTCTTGTAACTGAGATTTTTATATAAATATTAAATGTTAAAGTTTAAATTAACCCTTTTTGGAGCAATTGTATGTATTGGCAAAATGTTTATGTATGTGAGTGTGTGTGTAAACAAATAAAAATTCGTTTTTTTGTTTTCTTTTTTCTTGATGTTGTTTGTTTTTGTAACCATTGTATAAAATGGAATTTTATAACTGTCAATCTTGGGGACCATTTGTGCTTTTAGTGGACATGACTTGTATATACACACACAAACAACTGCAAATAAAATACAAAATTTACTTCTATACAAACGCATTTTTATGTTTCATATATGTATGGAAAAAAGTTCATGTATGTAAGTGTGTATATTATTTACTCTTACCTCCCACTTGTTTCAACTCCCATACATTTACCACTGTTGTTTATGTTATGCCATTGTGTTGTTGTTTTTATTGCATGGGGGGTATGACAGTCATGTATTCTCTAGACATGTTTAAAAAAACCCTACAACTTTACAACCCAACATTACATTCATACACATTGTATGGCTGTACCATTCATTGCTGCATCTGCACATTTAAAACTTTATTACGTACTACGTTTTTTCGAATACAATTCATATTCGTTGAGTGTTTTCTAGTATTGTAGAATACTAAAGTGTTACCAAAATGCTGATATGTTAATCATTTGAAATTTTTTGTTGGTTTTGATATCAGCATATATATACATACTCAATATTTATTAAAATTTAATATTTCTCTTGATTCTATATGAATATATTGCTTTTAGCTGATGGTAATTACCACTTATTACTAAGTAATTGATTTTAAAATAAATAAGCAATAATACTTTAACCGCTTCGAGCCCATATGGCAATACTGTTATGGCCAACATTAAAAATTGTAAATAAAAACTTAATAAATATGAGGAATTTCAAAATTTTTTTAAATTTTTGTTAAAAATATTTTCAAATTTTTTTCTATGACACTAATGCCGATTGTGGTTTTATAAACAACTATTTATCAATGCGCGCTAATATTGTGACGGTTTGATTTTGAAACTTTCATATCTTAAAAAAGAACTTTGTCTTTATCAAAATCAACACAACGCAATTTTTTAAAACTTCAAAGGTCAAAATTATTACAGAATCTTACATTTTTATCGAAATACACTGAAAATAAAAATGTTTGATTTTATATTTTACACGATTTCGTAAATAGCAAAAAAACAAAACAAAAAAACGATAAAATATGGTATAGTCGGTCAAGATCGACTATATGATACCCAACACCATTATGTATGAGCATAAAAATTCGGAAAGGGGCTTATATTAGACCTTTGGCCAATAGAAGACAAACACTTTTACTAAATATAAAATAAAATATACAAATACAGAATAATGCGTTGATACTAACATCTACTTGATTTTATGCACTTTAGGGCGATTCTTCCATAAAAACCTTCCATATAAACCAAGTGGGTTTAGTAAATTATGGATCGGTTCTAATAAAATTTGGCAATGTTGTTTCTGCTTATATAAAACTTATTTGTGTCGAATATTAACTTGATACTAACATTCATATGAGATTTATGCACATTACAAGTGATTTTCGGAAAAAGGTTTTATATGTGAGGTACGGTCAATTGTGGACCAATATTCTTAAAATTTGGTACAAAGATTGACACTTATACAAAACTTTTCTCATTAAAATGTTATTAATTTGAATGCATTTTTGAGTGTTGAAACTCTATTACGGAGGATATTTGTAAGGGGGCTAGGTGATAAAATGGATCGATCACAACCAATTTTAATAGCTTCGTCCTTGTATCATAAAAGTCATATGTGCCAAATTTTATTAAATTATTTTGAAAATTGCGGCCTGTACTTTGTGCATAAGGTTTACATGCCAGCCAGACGGACGGACAGACATCTTTAGATCAATTTAAAAAGTGGTTCTAAGTCGATTGGTATACTAACAAACATAAGAGCGTAGTCAGCAGCAGTGCGTACTGCCATAATCAGCTGATCATTTAGAATGCTGATCATTTCGTCAGCAGCAGTTTGCAGTGCTGTTTCATTTAGCCCTGTTTCTAAATTCACTGACCTGCATTCAGATTGAGAGCGGGACAAAGAGAGTGAGCAAATAAAGTAGAACAAAGCTAGAGGGTGGTTGTAAATTGTGGCTGCCTAATTGTAATTATAACAGCATCAACATGTTGTGCTGACAGTGATCAGTTGATAATTTTTGCTGATACTGTTGCTGACTACGCGCTATTGTAATTTGGGCTTAATACCCCAAACACCTGTGGTGGTGTGGGGTATAATGAGAAGCTAACTATAGTCGGTTCAAGACCGACACCATTGTGTATAAGTCTTAAAACTCAGAAAGAGGACTTATATTAGGCCTGTGCCCAATTTTAGACCAACACTTTTACTTAATGTAAAATATGAAAATACAGAACAATGCATTTACATGATTTTATGCCCTTTTTGGCGATTCTCGGAAAATACTTGTCCTTAAAACTTTGAATTAATCCCATAAAATGCTTTCATTTGACATCAATATTCACCTCTAAAGCCTATCAAATGATATATTTTTCACTAATCTAAAGTCATATTGAAAAAATGCAGAACAAAATTTGGAAACTTCATTTTGACTCGGACGTGCTATCTATAAATCGCGATTAAAGTAGAATTTGTCAGTAGCTAAAAACATACTTTTACAAATATTTACGCCAATTTTGTGAAGATGCTATACCATGTCTATACTCTTGATTTCAAGGAGATATACTTACATTAAACTGCAGGTACTTAATCACTTCGTCTTTAAAATTTTGTCCTCTAATTTTAAAGGCTCCATTACTCGACCGCAAATGTAAATGTAGCGAATCAGCTGACGCGTTTTGCTTATGAGAGTTATGTGTGTATGTGTACTAAAAAACGTAAATGTTACGTAGCAACCTAATCAAATTAGGTCGCTCTACGTTTTTACGTGACAGCTGTAACAACAGTGTTGACAGCTTTTTATTTCAATATACAAAATCCGCGTAAAAAATCGCTGTAATAGGTTTATAAATTGGACAATTATTTTTGCTGTTTTCTTCACTAAAAAATTGTTGAAATAATTTAAATAAGACGTAGAGTCGAATATTTAATTTAAAACTCAAAATTTTTGTCATAAAAGCACAAATTTCGTTTTGTATACAAATCGCTGAAATACAAACCAATAACATTAGCGATTTTCAATTTGAATTTGATCCACTGGAAATATGTGTAATTGACATCACCGATGTTCATGTGTACAAAACAACAACAAAGTATTGGCTACATTTACGTTTTTAGAGTAATCATCCACTTACGTTTCCCTTTACATTTAAGTTTTTACATTTACATTTTCGGTAGAGTAATGAAGCCTTAAATTCTGTGAATTTTTATCACCGAATAACTTTTCAACGGATAGTATACCGTATACATTTTATACACCAAATGAATTTCCTATGTCTTTTCTCTGGACTGTTTAATGGTTCAAATCAAAAAGTTGTATATTGTCAGTGAAAAACTAAAATTAATTCAAAAATCCTCGAAAATTTCAACTCAGTTTTTTTTTTATTTATTTTATTTTATTTTTTGTTTTAAATTAATTGAAATTTAGAATTTTTTAGTTATCTTGTAAGACCTACAAAAAGCCACAATATTGCTATTAATTTTAAAACAAACTTTGACAATAAAAGACACTTAAATTAGATTTCAAACAATTTCGAAATTTTTTTATTTTGCAACAATTTTTAATAATAAAAAATATATTTGTACCATTCGTATATATGTATGTAGAACTAATGAACAATATATTTGAATATTTTAACAAACAAATACTATTATATTTCATTCATTTCTTTTTGTTGGCTATAGCTTTCCAACAGTGTACATTTATTTACATTTTGGTCAAATATTAAAGAAATGAAATTTTTTGGAAATGGCAATTTATAATCAATTGTTTTATAAAATCTTATACAACGATGCAACTTTTAAAGATATTTTTAGATTATCATTAACATAGCAAGATTTAGTTTTTAAAAATTAGACAAAAACTGTAGAACATATTCGACAGTATTTGGAATAACTTACTAAATTTCCACCCATTTTTAAATCTCGGTGTATTTTTTAAATAAAAAATATTTTAAAATAAAAATTAAAAATGGAGCCACCAAATTTAAGTATTTAAGTGTATTTTTCTAAGTATTTGTAAATTATATTTTGTCCAAAAATGTTCATTTATTATTATTTTTGTTTGTTTTTGAAAATTGTTTTTAAACTAATTTTAAAATTTCATGGAAAGGAATATGTTGCAGGAGTTTGTCTACTTTTATACAGTTAAAAAATTAAGTCCCTTATAGTCCGATTTAAGAAATAATTTTTTTAGAAAAAACTACAGCAGCTCTCATACACAAAAAAAAAAAAAAAAAAAAAAAAAAAAAAAAACTTTTTTCTCTTCTTTGTCAAACATTTTTAGAAATAAATTTGTTACTTTTTATAATCGGCTGGTTGGATTTACATAAAATTTCACATACACAGAAAAAATCAAAATATCAAATCAATCACCAAATATACATAAATAATTTATTCAATTAACAGCTTTATAAAAAATCCAATTAAAAAATTAATTACATCAATTAAGTGGATGATTGAATGAATTAAAAATTTAAATAAGAATAAAATCTTACTTAAATTTTATTATACCCTTCACCACAGGTGTAAAGGGTATATATAAGTTTGTAATTCCCACAATTTTCGTCGGAGAACAAAAAAGTTTACATTTTCGGGATCCTTGTAAGAAATGATGACGTCCGTACGTCGGTTGAAATGACGTTTATGAAGCCCACCGATAACTGACATATATAATATATATATCAAACGATCGTAAATCCTTTCGAAAATTTTGCTATTTGAATTCAGCAAAATCGGTTCATACAATGCGGAGATATGTTAAAAAACCGGTTTTTAGGACCGGTTTTCCAGTTTCTGAAGCCTCTGTATATACTAAGGACTTCGCTTTTACAAAGAAGTCTTAGGCACAGCCGAATCTTTTTTCAATTTCATTTTTATTTTGAATTTTGATGCAAAATTAAACAACTGTGTTAATGGAAAAACATATGGCAATAATTTTTTTTGTGTCGATAAGCAGAAGAGAGTAAAATTTTAAGTTTGGAACGGATATGTAGGGGCCATAAATAGGCTACTTATGACATTTAAAAATGTTTTACAACTATTTTTCCTTACTCGATTTCAAAAATTTTTATATCATCTTAAAGCTTTAAAAAATATTTTTAAAATGTCAACCATTACAGTTTTGCAAGAACTCGGGCAAGTTTTTTTTCTATATGTATAAAGCACAACATTTTTAAAAGATTTTGTTATAATTAGTTAAAGAACTAAATTATCTATGCAATAAAGGACATTTGAAGTCGATAAATTTCGAAATTTGAAGTCGATAAATTTTCGAAAATTAATTAATAGAGGAATGGAAGGAAGAAAAAAATCGTATCTTTTCATTTAATATAAGAAACAAATATTGATACCACTTTTTCCAAAATTAAGCGATAATTTCGACCCATTCGACTCAATATATAGACGGATGGTCGGATATTGCCATTTTGCCAAGAAATATTCTAGAATTTAAAAAATGTACTTTTTACGTACTAATAAAGAAAAACATAAATAAAACGACACTATTAAAGTGTTGATCATTTTTCCTTAAATGAAGTATTATTTTTGACCTAATTTACCCCAATGTATAATCGGATATTATTCCAAGTTTTTTTTTTACCTAATAATAAATAAAAAATAAAAATTGATTATTTAAGTACTGATATCACCTTTCCCGGAATTCAGATCCAATTTTGAACTTGTAAAATACCAAACAAGAAAAAAAATCATCAAATCAAAAAATTCCAAATATTTTTATCTTTTTTCTTCTCAGGTTATGTTTGCTTTTAGAATATGGACCTATTTCTCCATATTTTATATTTTAAACTTTAGGCAAATATTAGTAAATACTCATATGTTTTAAGTGAGAGTGTACAAATGTATTATGTCGTATTGTATTGTATGTCATCGACATTGTTTTTTTTTTTATATCATAAAACGACAACAAAATTGTGTTGTCGTCTGCGTATGTATCAAACCAAAACCATTTTCATAACAACCCTTGGTTAAACAGCGGGGAGGCCATAACAAAACTGATCCGCCTTTTAATGGTGCTTTTTGTATATTTCTTTAAAATTTTTTTTATTTTGGTAGCTAAATTGTTGGCCTCCCCAACATATATACGTTTACATACAAACAAACATATAGTTACTACAACAATTGTATAAACGAACAATTACATTTAGTATTCGTCCTAGTCGTACTTACAAACATACATAAACAACCTTCAAAAGAGTCTGAATATAAAATAGCAAACAATTCAGTTCAGTTGAGTTTATCATCATTCATCCCACATACATACATTCAATCTAAAGAGAGTAAAGTAAAGAGACCTTAATATTGTACTTGTTGTTGTTATAATTCCTTTTTTTTTTTTGCGTATTTTTTTTTCTTTTCAGTTTTATATGAATGTTTGTATTTGGATATTTTTGTTCCTTGTATACTCTACACTTTATACTTTTGACTGTTTTATGAAGACTAATGGCTTCCACTTGTACATCTTCTTAGGGATTTTTTTTCTTTTTTCTGTTATTGTTGTTATGGTGCAGAGTGTGTTAACAAACAAAATCCTCTTCAACAATAATGGCAGAAAGTTTTTTTTTTTAAGGATATTATTTTCCATTTTCTTTTTTTTTATGCTCTACAAATTTTATTTTTTTGTGATTTTATTTTTTGGCAACCAACAAAACATTATTTCATATACCGTTTGATTTGTTAAAACTTCTTTCAAGTTTTTTTTCCTCTTTCTCCTCTCTATAGTTTTTCTTTTAAAAATTGAAATATTTTTTTCATAAGAGTGTGTGTGTGTGTGTGTGCTTGTAAAAATGTTTGAATAACAGTAAAAGAAGAATACAAAAATTTTTTGTTGGCTCAGGTGAAGTTAAAAGTTTTGTTTATGTAGTTTTTAACAAATAAATTTTTGTTTGTGTATTCTTTTTTTTTTTTTAATATTTTTGCTTTATTTGTGTTATATTTGTGAATTTTTGATTACGAACAAGTCGTCTAAAGGGAAAGAAATATGAACATTTTTCTTTTATAGACAGACAACCTGGCGTATAAGTAATATTTATGTTTTCTTTCATGTCTTCAGTTTTAGTAAGTTTATTAAGTGAATTTAAATAAAAAAAAAAAATTGTTTTTATTAAAGACCCAGGAAAAATTATATTAGTTCTATAACTAGTTTAAAAACGCATGAAAATATTCTGTACTTGTTCTACTTTAGCGTTATAACCAGGGAAACCAAAATATGCAAATGAAGGTTTTTTCTGGACGTTGAATGAAGCCATGGATTAAATATTTATCCGTTTCAGAACAAATAAATCATTTTGGCTTCGATTTGTTAGTGCATATTTTACTCTTAATGGCATATTTTTGCATTTGGTGATTTTTAGTGCATATTTATAGCATATATTGTTATTTTTAGGTAATATTTAACCCTTTCAGAGCATATTTTTACATTTTAAGGATAGTTTTTTATACCTTATGAAATGTTTTTCAAATTTGATTTTATAAAAAATAACAAAACAAAAAAAAAAAAAAAAAAAAAGAATTATAATAATTTTAAAATTAACTTTAATGGATACCATTTTACCGTTGTTGTAAAAACAATTTTTCTTTTGTGAAAGCATATCGACCCTAACCACGAAAATATTGTAAGTGCAGAAAACAAGACTTTACAGGAGCAGAATTTTTGTTATTGTTTACACATTGTTATATGAATGAAAAATGTCACGGTAAAATTACTTTACACTTTAAATCTGAAATGACCTGACACGTCGATGAAATATTGACAAATGATCTAAATGGTTCTAAATCAGGGGTTCTCACAAGATCTTGCTTCGCGACCCCTTTTTAACATTGTAGTGAAAGCGCGACCCACCACAACTATGACTAGTTTTAAAATCAGATAAAATATTAGGTAAAAGTAATTCAATAACATAATTATAAAAATGGTGAGATCATGAGATATTTAATATAAAGAGACTTTCTATAATATCATTCTTTGCATCCACAAAAAATAGAATCTTTGTTTTGATGGACAAAAGAGTGAAACATTTTTTTTACATAAAATGTATGTTGACGAAAATTATTCTAATAGTTTTAGGGCTTCGGATCCAACAAGCGGATACATTTTGCTATGTTTTAATAATTTAAAATTCTTTTATAGCTATCAAAATTAAATTTAACACATGAGTTATATTTTAACTCTTTTGAACTGAACCTGGTACTTTATCGATGTTCACATTGAAAGCATTTTTCTGTTTTTAAATTATAATGATACTTAAGCAAATTTTCTTTACATAGCCCGGAAACTTCTCCGCAAATATGTCAGCCTATGATTCACATTCGGAAATGGTATTAAAACCACTTTATAGAAGAGTCATTGTTACCTTTATCAAGCATAATGTTTTCAATAGAAGGTTTCTTTATTAGTTTATTCTCAAAGGAATTTATTTTTGGGAAAAAACATTACATTTGTCTTTAATTTGGAGATGTTTTGTAAAAGGATGTCTTTCATTTTTTAATAGTTTCATTCTTTCATTGGAATTATTATGTAAAATTCTACATAATATTTACATACATTAAAAAATTTTGTGTTCAAGAATATTTTTCAGGATCTCTTCGCGACCCACCACGAATGTCCTTACGGACCCCCATTTGAGAACCGTTGTTCTAAATTATAGATTTTCATCAAAACACGAATTTCGAAAGTCAATGATCGATATGATAATTTTGATAATTTCTCAACTAATAATAGTGTCTATAATGAAATGGGAAGTGATAGAAATGGGGAATCAAATATTGACGCGGTTGATAAAATTTCAGTTTTGCCTTATTTTATAACGTTGAAATATTAATAAATCCATTTGTTTTAATAATTTTGTTAAAAAATTATACAAAATCTTTGTTTTTTAGTGCATATTTTCGCGTTTTTTAGAGCATATTTTTTGTTTTTTACTGCATATTTAATGCGAATAAAACCCATTTTTTTTTTTAGAACATATTTTGGTTTCCCTGGTTATGACCAATGATTTTTTAGTTGAAACTGTCATCTCTCTAACTAGTTCTGTCACTTCTCTAACTACTTCTGCGTTGCCTAGTCTGCACAGTGCTTTATTCCGTAGATAAAAATCAAAATCGAAACATTTTCCAAATTGAGTTGAAATATATGTTTTTGAAAAGATAACAATATAGGTCAATATGATTTTTTTTTATAAAATATTTTTTGTGGCTACTAGAGGGCGCTAAAGTAATTTAAAAGTAAATTTAAAACCAATATTAATGAACCAAAATGCTGTTTTAAAACTGTTTTAAGTAAAAAATAGTCAAAAATTCATTTTTTGATAAAAGGCGTCGAGCTTTTGTTTTTTCAATATCTCAGAATATTGGTAAATTAAAACTATTAATATCTTTTAAATATAGTGTTTGAAATATATACATATTATTACTCAAAATGACACATATTTTTTACTTAAAACTTAAAAATTCCTTAAATTTGATGAGGGATATAAAAAAAAATATAAAAAATTATATAATTTTTTTTTACGGTTTATATAAGTTTTTACAGTTATTTAACAGTTTGAAAAATAATTAGGGCCTATTTTTTACCACAACTTTATAAAATGTTAAATTGAAAAAGTGACTGTTTTTCCGTTTTAACTTCAATTTATAAGTGTTCTCAATGGTGACGTAATTTATTTTGCTAAATTAAAATAAAATAATTATAAAAATTATTGCGAAATTTAAAAGACAACTAAGGAATATAAAAATATATTTTTTGGACCTAATATATATTACATGAAAAATCCTCCAGATGGCGCTACTTATAGAGAATTTTTAAATTCTAATACAAAAATTACATGAGTTCGATAGAGTTTTAAAAAATTATATACATTTTTTTGCTTGATTCTAAAATTTTGCATTTTTTTTAATATATAAAAGAAAAAGTACTTCCTATTTTTTACCACAACTTAAAAAATAATAATTAAAAAAAAAATATTTATAAATTTCCTTTTATTACACAAAACTCAAAAAATTCTTTATGTTGAAATATTACTAGTTTTTAAACCGCCATTGCTTTAAAATTTAATAAAATATTGAAAACTAAATGAAAATATATTACAATTTTGAATCGGAAATCGATCGAAATTAGGCAAATTAATGATTTACTCAATATAAAATATGAGAGCAGAAATTAAAATAATATTTAATTATGATAGGTCTTGGGGGAGGTAGATTTGCCATTGCTCGTATTAAATAATATATTTTCTGAGCTATAAAACCCATTTCCAATAGCTATCGTAAATTTTGATACAGTTTTGACCAGTATTTTAAAAGCAAATGTTTTTTTTCACATTTCAGAAAACATGGGAGGTAGGCGTGTTCTTGCTCTGATTTTTTCAAAACATTGTATATAGTTTCTCTGTGTCTAAAGTAATATATGTGCAAAGTTTCAATTTTCTGCGCCACTTCCTTCTATTTTTATAAAATCAAAAACGGTGTGTTAGCCAGAAATACATTTTTCTTATTTCAGGATATATGGGTGTTAGGTGTGTTTTTGTTCCGATTTAAATATAAATTGGCAAACTTATAAATAATCTATATTTAACTGTAATCACAAGTTTTGGTGTAATTCCGATCAGTATTCACGCAGTAAATCCGTTTTTTAGTTTCAGGATATATGGGAGGTGATCGTGTCTTTGCTCTGATTATAAAGTAAATTAGAAGACTTATAAACAATATACTTTTAATGGCTGGCAAAAAATTTTGGTAAAGTTCAGGCCAGTATTTTAGAAAAAATTTAGTTTTTTAACTTAAACGATTAATTTTAAAAGCTTTAATTTTAAATATGTTCTATATCCTAAAAAAATTATATAGGAGCTACTTATAATAAAGTAATAAAAATATTTCCTGTTTAAAATTTTCCATAAGTTCTTCAAAATTTTTCAATTAACGAATTTTTAATTAATAACTTTTTAATTACTTATAAAATTATTTACTATTTTAAAAACATTTTTTTATTAAATTCCTTTAAAATTATGAAATTCTTAATATTATTTTTAAATTATTAAAAATTTTCCTATTACTTTTTTCAATTATTTGAAATGACCTTCTTGAACTGTTATCTACAAATAATCAAACTATAACTACTTAAAAGAAAAACACTGATTCACGTTTAAACACATTTCAATTATATTGTAAATTATAATTGATAATTATCAGTTTAGCTCATCGTTATTGAATGACGTTATTAAATATGTTTAAATGGACAATGACTTAACACAAACTTAAATAAAAAATGATTAAAATATTTTGTAAGAGTTTTTATTAGTCACACTGTTTATAAAAAGCAACATTTTTAGGTGGGAAAATTTTAACTATTATTAATATTATAGACAATAATTCTTGTTAAATAATAAATAAGTTATTTAAAACAAATGTTTTTTTTTTATAAATAATGCATTATCTTACTCAATAATTATGTATTGTGCTTCATTAAATGCATTTAAAAAAAAAAAAAAAACAAAAAAAGGCATTTTCTTTATGTAATTTTATGAATTTTTGTAAAAGAATTTTGATTTCATAACAAATATTTTTTAGATTATAGAAATAAGAAAACAAAGCAGAAAATCTCATATCGAAAAATTTGTGCGAAAAATTTTCTTGTTTTTTAAGCGTATGAGTAATATTAACAATTATACTTAAAATAATACACAAACAATGATAAATACAGTGATTATCTTTTATTTATCTATGTTTTATTAAAAAGCTTCCGTTGAACTTTCGAATATTATTTTTTGAGACTACACTAATGTCCGTCCGTCAGTCCGTCAAAATATATTAATCGATATACAAGTCACAATTTTTAAAATAATTTAATAACATTTGTTATTTAAATAACACTGGTTGACAAAAAATTTTGTTGAGCTCCTTCAAGAAAAAATATGTAGACTAGATGGAATTTCGCTTGCTAAACTCGAATCTGCTTTCGGTTTTCTTCCATGAGATCGGGATTTTTTTATGGGCGTATCTAATATTGCTCCCTAAATAAGCCAATTACTCGAGTATATTTTACTATAACTTGAGAACGGTGTGCATGATTTATATAAATAATACACCAAATATGTGGAATAACATTGGCTTTAAGTCGATTTACTATCAATTTTTAATTCGCTCAATACTTTAAGAGATATTTCGAAAGAAGTGTGGGAAAAAAATTTGTTCATGCTAAATTCCAGATTTCTTTTTTTACTAAAACTTTTTTTTTTTTTTAAGTGAAAACATCAAAAATATTTCAGTTTGCCACCTTCTTCTCAAAGCTGACAAAACTACGAATAAATAAAGCCACGCATCATAAGGATTGATGCACAAATTTTGATTGGATTCATAGTTAAGTTTAGATTCCCATGTATAACTATAGCTAAGTGGAAATACACTAGTGGACAAAAACCCTTTTTTTTCGTCTTTAATAAAAAAAAAATAGTTGAATTAAATGGAATTCAACGTGCCAAATAAGAATCAGCTTTTAATTTTTTCTATCACGCATTGATTTTTTTTTTTTTTTTGGGCGTAACAAATATGACCACTCCTTTAGGCAGTGACACTTGTATAACTCGAGAACAGTTTGTCCGATAAAGATAAATTGAACTTTAATATAAAGCGACCTATATTGTCTTTGAGCTAAATTTATATAATTTTTTGTCCAGTTAATATATCCTTAGTTATTCTGTAATTAGTACCGAAAATTTTGAAATTTATTATTTTTTTTAAAGTGGTGAAAATTTTGATCCATAACTCTGAAATTTTTCAGAGAATAAGAAATATTGTGAACGTATCTTGAACTCAATTTTCGTATGTATCTTTTGATGTATAACTTATCAAAATCGTGAAAAGGGTTCTTGAGTTATAGCCTAAGTTTGACAAACTATTCTCGATTGCTGAATAAGGTGATGATATTAGTCATGCACATAAAAACAAAATCAGTACCCGATAGCAAAAAGTGAATGCATATTCTTGTTTATCTCACTAGTATCCACCTAGTCCAGCTATTTTTGTTTCAAGAAAAAAATAAAAAAAATAAAATTTTTTTTTTTGGTCATCACTGTATTTCTACTTAATTGTATGCAAAATGGGTATTTTTACTTAACTGTGAATAAAATTTCCATTTCTGCATCAATTTTGAAGATACATGCTTGATTTTTTTCGCAGCATTACTAGCTTTAAGACAAAGATGATAACTTCAACATTTTAGATGTTTTCATTTATTAAACGAAATTTTAGTAACAAAAATAACTAAAATTTTGCATGGAAATTATTTTATTCGGAAACTTATTTCAAAATAACTCCAAAACTATTGAGCACATAAAAAATTAAGTTTGGTGATTTTTAGTCCACATCTTTTGGTGTATCAGTTTGATCAATCGTACATACCGTTCTTGAGTTATGAGGGGAAAAAACCAGACCTGATGGGAAAAACTGAAAGCAGATTCGTGTTTAGCACATCAAAATACATCAAGTCCAACTATTCGTTTATGGGGGAGGATTTTTTTGTTGACCAGTGTTATTCGTGCCGAATTTCTTGAAGATATCTTTAAAATTTTAATATATTAGAAAATTTACATGGACAGCCAGCCGACCAGATTGACGGACATCGTTAATTCGATTCAGAAAGTGATTCTGAGTCGGTATAAATATGCAATTCTTATGCAGTATTAAGAATAATATGCAAAAATATGCACTAAAAAATCGATGCCATTTTTTAGTAAAATGACTTTCTGGTAGATAACAACATAATATAGTTTTTAAATGCTCCAGATAAAGATGCATTTGCATGAAAATACGCTCCCTACTTATTATATATTTTTTTAAATTAAAGAAGCCGTTTGGCAAGAAAAAGTCAACCTCTGTACTCGTTATGTTACATTTCAATTTATTTATTTTTTAAATATTTCTTACTTTTTATTGAATGAAAATAAATAACAAAACAAGTTTATGACTCACGACAGCAGACGAGCAGACAAACTGGACATATAAGAGACTTTTAATGTATTGAGGCGTTTTATTTCAATTGTTTGAACAAACATCAATGAAATTACATTTTAAGTGTGAAGGAGGTTATAAGTAACACAGAAAAACACATATCAATATAAAGTACATATAAAAACAAATAATTTTATACGCCTTGTGGTTTTAGGAATTTTCTTTTTATCAAAAATATTTGTCTTTAAGAACAAAAAATTTGTATCTTTAAATCTACTTAACTTTTTAACAAATATTAATGTCGCTAAATATAGCATGATTAAAATTGGTTATGTACACTTTCAAAACTACAGGATATGCTATTTATATTTTAAATAAAATTCTTATTTAACTGGTCAGGTTATTTAGTGCCTTTGTAACCAACCCACCAGCCAAGTCATAACTTAAATAAAAAACAATTGAAGTGCTTTTAAAAGGGTAGAATTTCCTTTCAATTAAGGGTGAGTTAAACTTTAATGCAAATAAAAAGTCAGTCAATTAATTTTAATTTACTAAGTAAACGACAAAAAAAAATACATTAAAACAATTATAAAACTTGTTGCTTTAAAACCTTTTCCTATATTCTCAAATACTTATTTAAAATAAACTCAAATTTTTCTAAACTTTTTCCTTATAAAAAAGTGTCCATTTTAATATGCTTTTAATTTCTAAGCAACAATTACAAAAAATTAAGTTATTATTAAACAAAGTAAAACACTCAAATTATGCAATTTATTGGTCAAATTATGGCTAAAAACTTTTACTATATTATTAACCAAATGTCCATTTATTACAACAATAAGACCTAGAAAAAACACTAACTCCCACTACTGCTCGGGAAGGGCAGACTATATATTTATTTATTTTCTATTCGCTACAAGTACTCGTAATAATAGACAAATTGTCTACTT
The DNA here is from genome assembly GCA_951394005.1 of Protophormia terraenovae. Taxonomy (NCBI): domain Eukaryota; kingdom Metazoa; phylum Arthropoda; class Insecta; order Diptera; family Calliphoridae; genus Protophormia; species Protophormia terraenovae. Next base: position 34,664,941 of record OX596074.1, read on the forward strand.
AAAGAGGCACATTAAAAAAAGCCTTAAAACATTTGGCTTTTGTTTTGTTGTTTTTATTTCTTACCATAATGGCCTTAATGGCTAGAAGTTTTTTCTTTTATTTTTATAAAACAGCCTCTAATTAGATAATACCCGCCAGATAAAGTCTACAATATAAAGTATTGTTATTTAACAGCAGAGCTTTAAAGGAGTTTATATTACAAAATTTTTAAGGTTTTTGAAATTGAAGTCTAAAATGATTAACAACTTGTATTTTTATTTGGTATAATAAATATTTGTAGTTCAAATGATGTTCTACAATTTCTTTTCCCCCTTATTATACCCTATACCACCAAAGGTGGTTGGGATATTATGTGTTTGTGCAGAAGTTGTAACGCAGAGAAAAAATCTTCGGACCCCCACCTTAAAGTATACCGTTCGACTCAGAATCACTTTCTGAGTCGATTTAACGATGTCCGTCCGTCCGTCTGGTCGGCTGGCTGGCTGTCCATGTAAAGCTTGTGCGCAAAGTACAGGTCGCAATTTTGAAGATAATTTGATGAAATTTGGTACATATGCTTCAGCACAAGGACGAAGCCTATTGAATTTGGTTATGATCGGCCCAATATTTCACCTAGCCCCCATACAAATGTCCTCCCGGAATAGAGTTTTAACACTTATAAATGCCTTAAAAATAAGAATATTTTAATGAAATTTAGTACATATAAGTTTTATATCAGCAAAAATCCGTCTGCCAAATTTCATGAAGATCGGTCCATAACTGACCATAGCTCCCATATAAACTCCTCTCCCGAAAATCACTAACGTGCATAAATCCCATACAAATGTTAGTATTATGTTAATATTTAACACAAGTAAGTTGTATATAAGTAAAAACAAAATTATGTGGATGGTAATGGTGTAGGGTATCATATAGTCGGGCTTGACCGACTATATCTTCTTCTCTCGTTTTTATATTATTATTATTATTTTTCATAAAATTAGATTTTCGTAATATTTTACCCACCATCAAAAAGATGGGGGGTATATTGATTTTGTCATTCCGTGTATAACATGTCGAAGGAATCATCTAAGACCCCACAAAGTATATATATTCTGGGTCCTGGTTAGATTCTGAGTCGATCTAGCTATGTCCGTCCGTCTGTCCGTCTGTTGAAAGCAGGATAGCGCTCGAACGGAGCAACGTAGGGAGACGAAATTTGGCACAAATATTTGTCTTATATATGGAATATGAAAATGGGCAAAATCGGTTTGCAAACAAAAAAGTTATGGGCTAAAGACTAGAAACACAGGGTGTCCGTTTTATACTTTTCTTCTGATATTTCTGCAACAAAAGCATGTACGATTGCGAAATTTTGTACATATAGTTTGGGGATCGATATCAACTCGAAAGCCAAAAATGGGCGTGGTCCGCCCTCTTTACCGCCCACCTCCCATATAAGGTGAAAATCAATGAAATTGTGTTCAAATAGTTCAAGGACTAATGCAAACTCGGAAACAAAAAATGGGCGTGGCCCGCCCACTTTACCTCCTCTCATATAACTTAAAATGTGAAAAAGTTGATGGTGGGTATATAGATTCGGCCGGGCCGAATATTTGCGCTTGTTATAAATATAATGTCTATAAAAACTCCAATCGAAAATAGACTCTAAAAATATTTTATGCGATTAGAAAATGCAATTTAAAACAGAAAATATCTGCCAGTTTCTTCTCGTCGAACGAAAAATTCGTTTTTAGTTGTGGCAACCGACCAAATACGATTGACTAAAAATTCGGTTGCCACTACAAAACTGTTTTCTGAGTTATTCGATGTCAGAATTTTTAAAACAGTTTGGTTGATTTGCAATCTAAGAAAAAGTACTTTTAGTTGCCTTGGCAATAAATATGCCTTATATCACCGTTACTGTAATACGATTTAGCTATATCTTCCACATGGTGGTCCCAAACCTTTATATTAGGATGTAACTCTTCAACCGTTGGAGATATCTAAATAAAATTGTACACGGTCAGTGCACGGGTCACTGATGTAGAGGGTAGACCTCCAAAGGTATTTATTTTTTTTATTCATAGAAAACATTCTCATTTAAACGAAAAAGAAAGTCGGCCAAGCCCGACCATATCTAACTTCGGGAAGCGGTCCCTTACTGACTTGAGGCCAATTGTGGAGGGTAGAACTACAAAGTTATTCACCTCGGGTATGTAATTCTTTTTTAAATTCGCCAAAAATTAATTTATGACCTGAATGTAAAAAAATAGCAGGTGGGTAGACTTTTTACCCACATTTTTGGTCTTGTTATTTTTTGCACTTGGGGGTCTTACTTTGAACCCAAAAATTTTTTAAAAAATTCTAAATAATATTACTGCAATATAATATATATCAATAGAAAATTATATTAATCTGAATTTGAAACTTAAAAAAAAAAAAATTCTTTTTATTTCCGCAAGACCTTTGCATTAGTTATAGCTGAAATAATGATATTAAAGCCAGAATATCGAAGTTTTTATGTGAAAAAAAAGTTTAAAAGAGAATTTTAATAAAATTGGCGAATAGTCCTGCTTTTATACTACCATAGAATTTACATAGATAGACATGATATCATCGTATAGAAAATGCTTCTTTTCAGACTTCAATTAATCAAAATGACAGTAAAACAGAGAGCTGAGTTAAAAAATTCCTAGTTGCATATATGAGAATAAAAGTATAACTGTTAAAGTATGAGATCTTTAATTAAAAAAGAAACAAATTATCTTATTCTTTGACTTGATTCTTTTACATTAAAAATCATAAAAACAACTATTTTTTAGTATTGTTTTAGTTGTAAAAATAATATTCCATAGTGTATACTTAGTTAAACAGTAACAAAGTGTTGGCGCGTGCTCAATTAAGTAAACGCCATAAAAAAACATTATAGAAAAAGGAAAACATGCACATATTCATAAAAACAGAATTATACATACATTCATATGACAAAAAATATGTACATACTTACAATACAATCATAAAAACAAAATAATAGCAACAGTCTAAAAATTCATATAAAAATAACAATTTCTATACAATATTTTGCTATTTAAACCCAACAGTTTTAAAATAAGTAATTTCTTATATTTTAGTAGCTATATTGATTATACAAGTCCACCTTAAACAAAAATAGGAAGATAAAATGGAATTTAATATGCTGAAGATGAATCTGCTTTAAATAATTTAAAATGTTATATTTTCTGTCTACTAACTTTTAAATTATCAATTATTCGTGCTAAAAATAACCTGATTTTTATTAGCAATTGCTAAAAAGATATTTTCATTTTGTACTTAAAAATATTAAAATAATATGAAAGTGATTAAGGAATCATATTTGAAAAACGTTTATGACAGTTCTGGTAACAAAATATGCAAAATTTATTTCTTAAGTACAAAATAATGTTCTTAAAAGAAAATATGTCAACTTAACTGCTAAAATATGCTCCCAAATAAAGATTATCTATGAAAATATGACAAATTATGCTGCTTAACCCAAAATATGAAAAACTATGTCGTTACGACTAAAATATGCAAAAATATGCTGTAACAAATCGATGCCAAAATTAATTGTGTGAAACTAATAAAAAACTTATAGTTAGTTTTGTTTTAAGACCAAAAAAATATATTATTTTATCTATTTTCAGTTGCTCTGGTCTATGTTACAGTCAGAACTATAGCCTAACCTTCATGTTATGTATGTTAAAATGCCGAAAACACACGGCTCTGGAAATAAATAGTCCAGACTACAGTCTAATTTATAGTAATTGACTATATCCTAGTTTATTTTATACTATAGTCTAGTTTATAGTCTATAATATAGTCCAGTTTATGTCTAGACAATAGTCTATTTTATAGTTTAGTTTATAGTTCAGTTTATAGTCCAGTTTATAGTCCAGTTTATAGTCTAGTTTATAGTCTAGACTATAGCCTAGTTTATTCTATACTATAGTCTAGTTTATATTCTTTAATATAGTCCAGTTTATAGTCATGTTTATAGTCTGGACTATAGTCTAGACCATAGTTTAGTTTATAGTGTATAGTCTAGATTATAGTCCAGTTTATGTTCTATACTATAGTCTAGTTTATAGTATAGACTATAGTCCAATTTTAAGTCTAGTTTTTCTAGGATATAGTCTAGTTTATAGTCTATAATATAGTCCAGTTTATAGTCATGTTTATAGTCTAGACAATAGTCTATTTTATAGTCTAGTTTATAGTCCAGACTATAGTTCAGTTTATAGTCTAGACAATGGTCCAGTTTATAGTCTAGACCATAATCTAGTTTATAGTCTAGACTATAGACTAGTTTATAGTCCAGTTTATATTCATGTTTATAGACTGGACTATAGTCTAGTCTAGTCTAGTTTATAGTGTATAGTCTAGATTATAGTCCAGTTTATGTTCTATACTATAGTCTAGTTTATAGTATAGACTATAGTCCAATTTTAAGTCTAGTTTGTCTAGGATATAGTCTAGTTTATAGTCTATAATATAGTCCAGTTTATAGTCTAGACAATGGTCCAGTTTATAGTCTAGACCATAGTCTAGTTTATAGTCTAGACTATAGTTTATTGTATATTCTAGACTATAGCATAGTTTCTAATTTAGATTATAGTCCAGTTTATAGCCTAGATTATAATCCATTTTTTATTCTATACTGTAGTCTAGTTTATAGTCTATCCTTCTTGTAGACTAGACTATAGTGTAGACTATTTTTAAACTATAGTTTATTGTGTCGACTATAGTTTAGTTTTTATGTTCGACTGGTTTAAACTTTAGTTTACAGTCTAGTTTAAAATCTAGGCTATAGTTTGTACTATAGTTCAGTTAATAGCCTAGATTATAGTCCTATTTAAACTCCAGACTATAGTCTGGTCTAGTATAAATGAGCATTGTTGCGCTCGTTTTAAAATAGATTTTTTAAAGAATTATATATAAAAATAAACGTATGACTAATAATAGTTTTTATTGATTAATGTATATACGAATATATTTACAACAATATGATATTTAATCCTGTAACTGCAAGGCATTTTCTTGTACATATTTTTATTTTAAAAATGTATATATAAGCTCATATTATTGTTGCAAACTAAATGAACAAAAAAAAAAAACTGAACAACTGAGTCCTTTAATGGAGATGCGTGTTTTTTGCTATAAACGATGCAACGTCACGCAATGTTCCAATATAATTATGTATAAAACTAAAAGCACATAAAAATTTGTTTCTACAGAGCTATAGAGAATTATATAGCAAAAGAAGTAATATTTAGGTCAATTATGATAACGAGGATCAGTCTGTGAGTATTACTCGGACAATGTATAGCTCGTTATAATAAAAATATTTTTCCGAACTTAGTCTATACTTTATGTAAATGATTTTATGTCAGTTTAATGGAAAACATCCTTAAAAAAATTATATATTTTAAATTATTATTTTTATATTTTGTATCAGTTGTTGTATTCCTTTTATTTTTATTTCGATGATTAATGTTTAAAATATATAAAATTTTGCATAAGTTATATACATTTGTAGGATATATTAAATATTTGCCATGAAAACTCATCACTTCTTTTTCATTTAATCAAACCTCCCTCATTCACGTAATTATCAAGTACTCGTGTCTAACATTTTCATGCTTATGTTTATAGTAAGTAAATGATGAGCGAGTGAACAGCCTGCTTGGAGCACACACACACAAATATTACTTTGTATATTTAAGTAAAATTTTAATTTGTATAAAAACTGCCCTCTCAACCATTAACAGATGGTGGAAGGTGTAAAGTTCATGCGGTTCTACATTATGGATTATGCATAATGCACAAGGTTTTTTTATAAATATTTATTTCCATTCCCTTTATAAGTACACTTTTCAAAGCCAACCCATTAAAATCCACTTTAACAGCACGAAGAATTGACAACAAACCGACCATCCATAATTTAGACAACAGCAAAAAAAAAGGCATTTAGCTTTTTGGTGTGGTCGCGTGTTCGCTGTTAATGGTGTTCAATAATATAGAATTTTTTTTATAAATATACATTCAAATATATAAATACATTTATACAAATATAAAAAGGATAAACCACATAAATATAAATGGACATACTCGTGCATATACTAAATATAATATTATTTAAAGGATAGGGGTTCCGATTGTGGAAAATTGAAGAGGTTTGAGGGGGTTTGCTATCTAAATAAAGTTTAAAATTTTTAACTCACGTCTAGCGGCGATTTTTACCCAACTAAAATAGAACTGAAAAGGTAATGATTTTAACATTATATTGTCATTGGAAGAAAGTACTTGGTGGTGAGAAAGTGCAAAAAGTAGTACAAAAATTATGGCCAAAAGTTTTTCTGTGTAAGTGTAAACAATTTATTTGAATTAACCCTAGAATATTAACATTATTTTGACTACTTTTTTATCTGCCTCTGTACTAATGATTCGAACGACTCAAAATATTATCTTTTTGCATTTATATATGTAAAAAAATCTGGTAAAACTTCATCTAAAATTTGGTCGCATTATATACTCGCATGCCGGAGTAATTAGGTTTTAAAAAATAATTGTATACGTAAAATTTAAGTACATTAGTATTGCAGGGTTAAGGTAAAATTTACGAAGAATTTAAACCAACTCTAAAATCTGATAATTTAAAATCTCTTGTGAGGCAAAGTAAGATGTAATAAAAGAAATATAAATTCGAAAATACCCAAAATGGAGTATTTAAACTCATTAGAAGATAAAAATCTTTAGTGCTACATTTTGTAGCCCCATATCTTGGCTATAAAAGAAATATCCTATACCTATTATTTGAAAATTTGTATAACCTCAAAACTCATCATGGAACCATATTTTCTTTGGTCCTCAATGGATTAAAAATGTGACCTGATGGAAAAAACCGAATTGTACTTAGTGTTTGCGATAACCATCTACAATATCTGCAACATAATTTTCCAGATACTTTTTGTGTTGACCTATATTATCATTTTTTATTTTTTTATTTCGAAGTTATTTGTGATTTTCAGTTTTCATAAAATAAAAAAATCAGAAAAGTGTGTGATTTTAAACATCAATACCTCTAAATGTTGTTAACAGATTTTGCTGATTTAAATTACAAATGATCATAATTGCTTCGATCAAAAAATTAATTAGCAGACAATCTATTTTCAACAAATTCAACATTGCATTTCCATATCATTAGCGAAATTTGATACCAATTGGCATAATGTTGATACTACTACACACGCAAAGAAAAATTATGGTGAATAGCAATCATAATCGAGTACTGTCATATTATGGTTGTTTGTAAATTATATTATCGTTAGATGTGGCACCCTAATATGGTTGAATAATCATAAAAAGTATTGTTAATTAGCAACCATATTTTGTTGTATATATACTTTATTCATGTATATAGCAATAATATGGTTAAATTATAAAAAAATATTGTTCATTTGCAACCATATTTTTATTCTATATATACTTAATGATGAAACCTGAGAAATTCCTTGAATACTCATACAAAGTGACACTTTTTTTAGCACTTCGAATATAAAATATTGCGAAGTTTTCTTTGCCTATTATCCATTTAAAATATTTCCACAATTTGAAACACTTAAATATTTACTCTAGTTTAATTTTAATTAAAAAAAAAAATTATTTTTAATAATACATTTTCTAATATATTTTTAACATGCCGTCAGATAAAACTAGCTCTACGCAAGAATCACACTAAACTGTAAAAAAATTAGCAAGTATACTTATTGTCAAGTACTAATAATGTATATTGTTGCCAATAAAAAACAATTATTTTGTTGTCAATTCGAAACTACAAACACAATAATATATTCAGGTATTGATAATATTTTTTTTTGCACATGGAATTTTAACAACATTAATGTCGTTTTAATTTAAACATATTGTTGAACATGTTATGTCAACAATATAATTGTAAATTGAGAACAAGTGTTTAATTGCTACAATAAAATTGTTTTCAAAATAAAATATATTTAACAATAACGATGTTTTCAATAAAAATATATCTTTGTGATGAAAATAATATTTTTGGGGCAACCATATTGAGACAATTTTTTCTCTGCCTGCAATATCGAATTAATTGTTTTCTTTTTTTCTCTATTTAAAATTTGTAAACCATCGGTATCAAAAAGCCAATATCGAAAATTATCAATTACCCAATTTACAAATTCGTTATTGTGTTATTTGTTAAAGTTTATACGAAGAAAAATAATACTTTTTAAAAAATAATACACTTTTTGAATACGTGTGTTATTATTGTTTTATTGTTATTTTTAAAAATGTCAAAATTTAAAATAATTATATTTATGTTTACTTTATTTATTTTAAAGAAAAATTTTGAAAAAAATCATATTTTATTCAAATTACAAAATCCATTTTAAAGTATACCAATCGATCAAGAATTAATTTCCAAGTGAATTCAACGATGTCCGCCCGCCTCGATTGCTGCATGTGAGCTTGTTGTCTGTTTATGTTAAACTTGTGAACAAAGAACAAGTTGTAATTTTAAAGATAATTTGATCGAATGTGGAAAATGTGACTATTTTGGTATAACCCTAAAGTCTGTTAAAATTACGTATGATCAGTCCATTATTTCGCCTTGCATTGATGCAAATATTCAGCCGGAATCGTGTTTTAATACTCATAAATACATTATTTACTACACGACTTTAATAGAGTTTGGAGCAAATAAATTTTATAAAAGTGTGAATCAGAAAACCTTATAAGATCATAAAATCCCTCTAACTCGCATAAAAGCCATATTAATGTGGCTTGTGTGATCCCACCTTAATTAGTATTAAGGTGGGATCACACGATTGCCGCAATACACCAATTATTGGTATATTTTATACGTCAATCGTGTGATTTCACAACTTATTGGCTCATATGTCAAACCACAACAATATTGTTCTTATTTTGCCCAATCAAATGCAACTCTGGTGCGACAATCATGTGAACGCTTGATAGGCAATCATGCACAAATAAAAACGTTAAAAATACACAAATATTTATTGTGTTCTAGTGCGGCAATTAAAGATGACAATATGCGCCAATAATATTTTTTAATCAAATATTTTTTTGTAGCAGCATTTATTTTCGTAAGTAAAATAAGTTTTTATTCTTGTATATACAGTGTCTCACATAAGTTAGTGAATTTTAATTTTTAAATAAAAAAATGAGTTATTTTTAGTTATTAAATTAGGTAAATAAAAAATAATATTTTTTTTATGAATGGGATTTTTTTGCCTGAGTTGTCTTCTACCAAATGCTGCAAAAAGTAGCACAAAATGTTGAATCGTTTCCGAGAAATTGAGAAAAATAACACGTGCAGTCATTTCAGGTACCTCACAAAAGTATTTAAATTTTTTTAATTTTTTATATTTGAAGATATTCAAAATACAAAAAAAGGCAAAAAAAAAAAAAAAAGATATGTTTTTTATATTAATTGTTATTAAGTATTAGTGTTAAGCGTTTACTAATTCTTTTTATAAATTTGGGGGGTAAAATTTTAGGGAAATTAAGCGAAGTTTCTTTACATGTATCTTACAAAAGGGAAAATTGGAATAATCGGGTAATTTTTTCTAAATTATTTCTTAAATTTAATTTGTTTTATTTGGAAATAAAAATGGACTTTGTCATGTCTTCGAAAAATAATTTATGCTGCAAAAGTTCTAAATATTGACATTCCAAGCGGCGTACAAATTTTCATTATGTTGTTAAAAATTAAAAATCTTTAACATTGAGCCTATTTTACTGAAGTATTGGTCCACATATTTTAACATAACTTTCAGATTGTGTTTCTGTAGGTATTAGCTGTTATTAAATGAGAGATTTGAATACCGTCTACAAAAATACAAAGAAATTTATTATGCCATAGTATAAAACGCGATAAGAGGTATATTTTAAGTTACATAACTATATGACTTTCAAGGTATAGGGAAACTATAAATAGGTAAAAATATCCGAAAAAGTTTAGTATTCTATTAATATTATCTACATATGTTGATGAAAATAAAGTTGAAAATTTTTCGCTCCAACATTTCTGGAGTGCAAGTTATTGATCCAAAATTAATATGACTAAGTAATTAGAAAAATAAACCCAAGTACAATTATGTCGGGGTATATTTTGGAGCTACATATATCATAAAGTCAGGTATTTTAGTCTCCAAATTTATAATTGGCTATATATCGGGAAGATATTCCCCAACATTTTGAAATAAATTTTTGATACGTAGGGTACCAAAGTGGGCTTGATATTTAAGGTATTCTATTTTTTATGGTGCAATGTCTCATAACTAATGACTTGGATCCTTCGTATATGGCGTTTAAAAAAAAAAAAAATTATAAGGAACTAAAACCTTATTATTTTTTTTTTTGCTATAATGACAAAAAAAAATATTGTATTTGTCATTTATAGAAGTAAAATAGGCGTGTTCTTCCTAAATCAACCTTCTAAGTCCATTAAATATAAAATTGGACCAAAAATCCCCCAAAATTTTACTCCAAATTGGGGAAATAAATTAGTAAACATTTAATTGTGATACCTATGACCTATTATTAATAAAAAATACATGAATTTCTCCAATTTTTATTTTGTTTGACATTTTTAAATACAAAGGTGATAAAAATTCAAATACTTTTGTGAGGTAAATTCGATGAATTTTCATACTATTTCTGTAATAACT